>JAFIRS010000858.1:0-523068 GCA_018342105.1 Gonioctena quinquepunctata | reverse complement strand
ACGATGCATTGTCCCAATGCACATCAACACATACTAAGTACTATGTACCGTTAATTAGGCGGTGAGTTTACCCTTATTTACAGTTGAGGTGGAATGTGTCACTGTTCTCGTGGAATATTATGAAACGTTAGCAAAGGCGTAGAACAGTTGTTTTTCTGTCTGATTATTTTTTTAAATTTTATGCATTCAACCTATTGACACACATTCTGTTATTCCAATCGTCAACTACCAACTTAATACCAATATAAATACAAATTACATTCAGATAGTAGTTTCAACCAGTTGGGGTAGGAATTTTGTTCATCATCAAAATTCAAAATTTAATTCTTTTATTACCGATACTCTTTGAGATATAATCTGTTCCATAGTAGGGGTATATTTCACCAGCTGAGGTGCAAAATTCAGATATCAGAATTTATTTTCAAGGAGAAATGAAAATGGCGTGTTCCGCTGTATTCCTTTGAATTAGCAGCTTTGTGAATTATTTTATTCATATTGAGTCATTCAAATAGTCAGAGAGTGATTTCAACCCCTTGAATGTAATCTTCGTATAAAATTTGATCTTTCTGTTACCGATACTCATCGAGATATAAGGTTTTACTCAATAGGGGTAGTTCTTACTGCCTGGGGGGCAAAATTAAAACATAAAAAATTTCTGTTCGGGAAAAAAAAGAATAAAAATTACATATTGAATGAATGTGATTTTTTGTGGAGGAACAACGTTTTTTGACATGTTCTTTGGGTAACCCTCCACAGTCTGAAAATTAAAAGATAATCAGAAAATGTCACTGTCATTAAAAACAAAAATCCACATTTTTCATTTTGTAACTTTGAGGGCCCGTAACTTGGTAACGAAGGCTTTTAGGAACAAAAGTTATATGAAGTACTGGTAATATTTTGACCGCATCTATACATTCCCGAGAGGAAAAGAGGAAGTCCATGGACAAATTTAAAAACGAAAAAACCCTATCTATGTACTACAATTTCTTCCAAATTGTCTAGAGCCGTTTCCAAGATTTCCAGAAATATATATATATATATATATACATAAGAGAATTGCTCGTTCAAAGGTATAAGATAAGATATTATCCGCCAAGTAAAAAGAATAGAAAAATCGAATTAAACGGTTTTCTTCACATAAAGGATTCAATATAAAATTGAACCCGAAAATGGTAGAACTCAATCACCAGGAGTACTCTCACCACCTACACATTTCGCAACCAACATAATACTTTATGTCCCCGGATTATCTGAGAAAATCAAACGGATTGGACATAGGTATGATGTGCGAACATCATTTAGAACAACAAACACATTGAGATCTATACTAACACAAACAAACCAAAAAACGTAATATAAGTGAAACGTCAAGACCATTAGAAGTGCGCCAAAGTGAACATCAGAGTTACATCAGAAATCGACAAATAACCGGATCAAAAATTGCAGAACATATCCTCACATCCAATGGCGATCATGCGATTTAATGGAATAGGACGAAAATCTTGATGAAAGAACCACATCAAGAGAGGAGACAATTGAAAGAAACAGCCTGTATTCTTCTTTCCAATAAAACTGCTTCTCAACAAATTCTGTTGAAATGGACCATACATGGTTACCTCTACTCAGAGAGGAAGTGAAATATGGTAGAATGCTAATAAACTGATCTGAACAACACCCCACATATCAAATGAGCAATACGTCACTCTCAAATTTTTTGGCAGATCTCAATTGACATCCGTTATTTTAGAAAGCGAAAAATACTGCAAAAAAAATCCAAATTATTCAAACAATCAATGGTGACACAGAAGATTTTGAGAACGGGGCAGATATAGTCCCCGAAACGTCAATCAAAAACTATATAAAGAAGTATCTTTTGAATTTTTACTTTTTTTTCATAGGCATATTCGGAGAACGACAAGTTACTGACAAATTAAATCATTTTTCTATAGAAAATATAATTTGGTGAACGCAGTAACTTATCGTGGTGAACTAATCAGTTTGCCCTTTCTACACTTGTATAGATTTTCCTGATTATATTTTCATTTTCAGACTGTGGAAGGTTACCCAAAAAAACATGTCAAGAAAAATTACATGTTTCACATTTTTTTATCAACAGTTTTATAAATAATTCAATTATTTGAAGGGTCCGTTTGAAATCATTTTCAATTTTATTTCTTTATTTATCGTCGGCCACACTCCCCCAACCAGAAATTCTACCGAATTCTCTGGTGTTTCCAACCAGAGGTGGGGATCTTTAACGAGCTCAACATCCATGAACTTGAGGCCGTCAACTTAACGTAACGGCATATCTATCTCCATATCTCGTGCTCATTGATATGACGCCTGCAGCTGTGAATACTACTACACTGCAGTTGTGGGGGTGGATTTCTGTAAGCGTTTCATGGAGATAAAAGCATGGTAATGTAACATATTCTTATCATCAAATATTTCCTCACAATATTCCTCAAAATTGAAATATCAGACTCAAAAAGCATTTTTGAAAAAAAAACTCATTATATCTGATGATTATTGAATAAATGTGTTTTTTTGTGGAGGAACAACGTTTCTTGACATGATTTTTGGGTAACCTTCCACAGTCTGAAAATGAAAATATAATCAGGAAAATCTATACAAGTGTAGAAAGGGCAAACTGATTAGTTCACCCCGAAGTTATTGCATTCACCAAATTATATTTCCTATGGAAAAATGATTCAATTTGTCAATAACTTGCCGTTTTCTGGATTTGCCTATCAAAAAATTTAAAAAAAAAAATTCAAAAGACTTCTCTATATAGTTTTTACTCCCAAACTAAAATATTCATACTCAGCCCGGAAAATATTAATGCATAATAAATAAACAGTGGATCGTGTTTTATAAAGTTCGATTTTAGTGATAGAAATTTGCATAAAACTCAATATGTCGATCAAATTTTACAGTCTGATTGTGTTCCAAGAAATGTTGTACGTTGTTATTTCAAATCCCAGATTGATATGAGGTGGTTAAAGTGTTGTTTTATCCCCATTGTTCCTCAGATGATTGCATCTATACTATATTTCAAATTCCTCGATAACTAATTTGGTGTTATTTTCCATATCATTCAGATTTGAGTATGCCGCAATGATAATAGTGTCACTGGCGTGAATAAAAGCTTTCCTCCTTTATATTTTCGGAGACCGTTAACATACACAGAAAAAAACAGTGATCCGAGTACTCCCCCCTGTGTGATTTCCAAATCCACATCAAAAGTATTCAATGAATTTTTATTTACTTTCACAACTATTTTTAACATGGGATTTGAACCACTGTTTCATTTGACATATTTTTTGTATCAGTCTCAACATATTATTAACCGACATCAGTAAACATGATTCTTTCTCCATAAAACTTCATAAGCCACTTTTCCCACATATGCGAACAAAAACATCATTTCTCATCACATATTAATAGGTTCCACTCTCCTTCCCGGGCCCACAAATCCCTTGTTCCCTTTATTTCCTTCCGCCTTCAATACCGCCTCTGGTTAGCTGTATAAAAACGTATTAAATCTGATAAGAATTTGTTTGCCCAAAATCCAATTCGGAAAAGGAAAGCGGATATCGCTGGGCAACATGGAAAATAGGTGAGGAGTTTAAGGTATTTTTTTTTCTGAGGAGGTAGCAGTGACTACTAGAAATATCTGTCATGCCTGTCCTCATAACTCATCCATATAAAATTACTTTCACCAAGAAATGTAGAATTATTTTTGGGTTATAAGAAATATTTATTTTTGTGGCATGTAATCAAAATATAGGAAAACGTAAAAATGTGTTACTAATTATGAGGTGGGTTTTGTAAACAAAATAGAATTCGTTGATAAATTATGGTAACGGATAAAGACAGCTATAGTTGAGGGGTCGAAATGGTCACCCAGTGCATTAACTAGTTAAAATACGAGTAACCAAACATCTTTGATTAATTTTATGATTATTGAAAGAATAGTAAACACACTCATGAATCCCAGTAATCACGACATTTCCAAAAGGATGCCAAAACAAATCAAATTATTTAACCACCTGCCAACCACTAGAGGAGTAAACATTGACGTGAATTTTACTTTTAGAAGTGTCTTAAAAAAATCGGAACAATAATAAATAATCAAGCGATAAGAAAAAACGCTAGTGATCATCCACATGGCAACACCATTTTCGCAATGATAAATATAATTAGAGAGAACTTTGTTGTTCAGTGTCAATGAAGTTCAGTTCCAATCAGATTATTTTATAATCCAGTCAGTTTTTCAGAATAAACACGTCGAGTATTCAAAAGAAATAAATAGGAAATTCGCGCGAATAATAATGAACACCAATTTAACTGAAAGCGATAAACAGAAATAGATGAAGGGAGCGCGTATTAAATCAAATAGTAATTCGAAATTTCAAGTGTGTAGAAATCTTCAAAAATAGACAAAAACCAACATAGCAATAATTCCTATAATAACAAGTGAAAGTATTGGTGTGATTATATTTGGCAATTGATATTCTTAACTGAAATACTATTTCAATATTAATCAGGGCATAAGATGTCAGAAGTGTTGTGTAACTATAATAATGGTTCCTATCGGCAATTTACATTTTTAAATAACTCATTATCGTCCATATTGAATTGAAAATTGAAAAATCAATGCATTATTCTTTTGGAGTAGTGAAACAGTGTGGTCAATCATGAATTGAAAAACCCTCAAAGGGCATAAGAGTGTGGGAGGTAACCTTCCGACTGGTATTTTTTCTCAGGAAAACTCCACATCTTGTATAGTCTGCTCAGAGCATCATCATGAGAACACAGACAATCACGAAGAGCGCCACGACATATCGAACTCACTTGAGAACCTCAAGTTGGTCGGGAAGAAAAATCGTTATTCTAATTATAGAAAACATTTATTAGATAATGGAATCCGAAAGTAAACATTTGCATTTTCATGAAGATAGCTGTTTGATTTTGTGTGATCTGGTCTCAATTAGGAATTCATGTGAATAAATAAAATAAAGGAAAATGTTAAAAAAAACGGAAATCACTTATAACATTGATGTAACATAACTTGAGTTTATATTCGACTTTGAGCTACGGAGGAGGACCTTGAGGCTCGATGTCGAGTGAATGTACATTGTGAATATCCGCCGTTGGAAACGTGCAGTGCAAAAATAAAGTTTAACAAAATGTTTGTGTATAAATCAGCCTTTTCTTCTCTACGCCGGTACCCAGGCGGATGACAACAGGGTTTGTCGGAAAAAAGGGGTATGATATTGCCGAAAGCAAGACTTTTTAACCTCCTGGAATACCAATTGGTTGAATACGTCTATTAAGGAAGTAAAAACCAGTAATATATTGATGGAGGGGGAACATTGTTGTTAGGATTGCATCGCATAACTCAAATGGACGAAAATCTATTTCACGCTTATATGATCATCAGGAAGATCAGGATAATTGATCAAATACATTTTTGAGAGGCAATTTCATTTTGCAATTATATATAGATGACTACTTGACATGTTTTTTGGGTAACCTTCCACAGTCTGAAAATGAAAATATAATCAGGAAAATCAAAAAAACAACCAACTCCCCTTTTTAGATGTCATGATCCAAAAATCATCATCCCGAATGGAAACATCTGTACACAGAAAGAAGACGCGTACCAATCGATATCTACACTACAACTCAAACCATCATGCCAGTGTGAAAAAAGGCATAGTTAAATGTCTCTATAATCAAGCCCAATCATTTTGCAATTTCAACCAGAATCTACAGGAAGAAATAAACCTCATAAAATCTGTTCTCAAGGAAAATGCATATCCGGATCAGTTTGTGGAAAAAAACAATCACTGACATTGAAAACAAAAATCCATCAAACAACCAATTAACACAACCAACAGGAGTTCTCCCACCACCTACATATTTCAAAACCCAAACCCTTAACCTTATGTCCCCAGATTATCTGAAAAGATCAAACAATTGGACATGGTATGCTGTGAGAACACACACTGAGATCTATACTAACACAAACAAACCAAAAAACGCAGGGAGTACCAAAACTGTGTTTACAACATACCTTGTTCGTGTGGTGATAGTTATATAGGTGAAACGTCAAGACCATTGGAAGTGCGCCAAAGTGAACATCAGAGTTACATCAGAAATCGACAAATAACCGGATCAAAAATTGCAAAACATATCCTCACATCCAATGGCGATCATAGGATTGAATGGAATAGGACATAAATCTCGATGAAAGAACTACATCAAAGAGGAAAAAATTGAAAAAACGGCCTGTATTCGCCTTTCCAATAGCAACTGCTCTTCAACAAATTCTGTTGAAATGGTTACCCACTCAGAGGGAAGTGAGATATGGTAGGAATGCTGATAAACTGATCTGAAAAACCCCATATATTAAATGAGCAATACGTCACTCTCAAACTTTTTTGGCATCTCAATTGACATCCGTCAGTTGAAAAAGCGAAAAAGACTCTGCAAGAAAAAATCCAAATTATTAAAACAAAGGAGATTTAGAAGATTTTGAGAACGGGGGCAGATATAGTCCCCGAAACGTCAACAAAAAACTATATAGATCTTTTGAATTAAAAAAAAAAAATTTTTGATGGGCAAATTCAGAAAACGACAAGTTATTGACTAATTGAATTATTTTTTTTATAGGAAATATAATTTGTTGAACGCACTAACTTATCGGGGTGAACTAATTAGTTTGCCCTTTCTACACTTGTATAGATTTTCCTGATTATATTTTCATTTTCAGACTGTGGAAGGTTACCCAAAAAACATGTCAAGAAACGTTGTTCCTCCACAAAAAAACACATTCATTTAATATAGATGATGTTAGTTAGAGACATATCTTTCCAAGTGACACTTTGGAATCTGTGTTTTTGATAATTGACATGTCATGGAGTAAAGCTTTATTCTAAGCATTAATAGAATATTCTTAAAATCAAATGTGGTCATCGGACGAAAGATAACTTAGTTACTATGCATTGAGAGTTTTTTTCTTTTCAAAAGAATACCACCCAAGAAGTTATCTTGAACAACTAGGTAACTAAAAGTTATCTTTTAGTAGATGATTCCACATTTTAAATTTTCATATCTTCAAACATAGCTTTCATCATTTCGGATTGTGTTTGAAATTATTCTATATTTGAATAATATATTACTTAAGTAAGAATGAAATGAAAATTATTGGATATTTCAATAATTTTCATCTATAAATTTCATTGGAAAACGACAAACACGTCAACAATGTGATTTTTTTTTATCTTTTTTGCGTAATACATTTTTTAAGTCTGAATATAGCACCACAGCACACTAGGACAAAGTAGCTTCAAAGTTGGCATCAAATCCAGACACTAATAAATTTCGATTCGAAATTTATTGTAGATGTGATATTTGACTAGAATAAAGAACAAGTATTTCAAATCTGATAATGAGATACAAATTCAACAGTTGATATTATATTGGACATTGTTCATGTACTCACTTTTATCAACTTTTAACGTTATATATATACCTCCCATATTTTATCGTCCCCATATCATTATCCAGATTGTTCTCTTATTGATTCACCGCCAAGAAAATAAAGGTTGGTTTCAAAAATTCAAGATTTTTTTTATGTGGGTATAGTAATTTTGTTGGTAATTTCCGCTTGCTTTTTTTACGGAATCGAAAATCAATAAAACTAACATATTTAACGAACCTAGGCCGGACCTTCGCCCTCGCGTTCCGTCAAGGATAAGATCATCCCCGGAGATATTCAGAACCACGTCCCTGCGCGAAAACAACGGTCAATTTGGAAACAATTGGGCAGCCTCGCCAAGAAAATTAACCGAAATTTATCGGAATAAATAGGCAAACCGGGAGTACGGGTCTGAACGAGCCCATACCATCAGCCAATGGCGTAAATATAAAATTTTTAGATTAAGTGTTAAATAAATTAGTTAAACCAAGTTAAGTTTATTTCTTACAATTGGTGTCAAGGAGATTTTGAAAAAAACAAGGATCTGGGTGGTGTCAGAAAAAGAATTATAGACCTTTTTGTACGCCCAAAATAGACAGTGGCCCGTTTTCGCAAGTGGACAATTTGCGGGGAATATAAACTGATACTGTTGCGTGAAACAGAAAATAGACAGTGCCCGGTTTTCCCGGTGGAAATTGTGCTGGAATATAAACTGATACACTCTTCGGTGAAAAACCCAATAGACTTGGCCCGTGGAAAAAAATTTCGTGAATTTTTAACAAACTGATAAAATTAAAAACGCTGATACCTCTCGGAAAATGTGTTCAAGAAAAGTGGCCTTGCGGATTGAAGGAGGGTTGAAACAATTGGAGGAAGGGAATGGAAACAACAGGAAAAAAACAATTTCCGGAAAAAACGCAGAAGGACTTATACAAGAAGGTGAGGACCCCGCTTTTTATTCGAAGTTCCCGGGGTGATTTAAGTTTGGTAATGAATAAATTGGAAGAAAATGCAAGAAGCCTGGAAGAAGTTCCTGGAAAACACAGAAGGCCTAAAAAAGAATTGTGTGGTGTGGCTAAATTTCTAGAAGAAAGAATGGGAACCGTTGGAGACAGAGATAGATAAAATTAGGAGCAAATGAACACGGAGGTAGATAAAATAAAAGGAAACGATCAGTAAGCTGGAAAAAACGAATTAATAGTGCGCCCTCCACAGAGATGGTTAACGAAAATCAACTGGACTCGAGTTTCAACTTGGATAAAGTTCAAGAGGGTATAAAAAGATGTCAAGGTCATTTCTGAAATAGGAACTTTCCATGAAGCCGCCTCAATCCGACGGAAAAACTCCATGGGAAAATTACCGCCGACAGTTTGAAGCAGCGGCCAAGCAAATGGATGATGAATGCAGGGGAAAGAGCTGTAGCACTAACACTTGCATTACGTGGAGAACGACGAATATTCTACAAACTCTTACCGCCAAGAACAGGAGGACTATGATCAGCTGATTAAACATCTAGAATTACATATGGCGACCCATTTGGAACACGTATACCACTCCCAACTGAAAAATCGCTGCAAAATCGGGCGAATCCTTACAAGAATTCGAAGCTGACATTCACGCTTGGTTGTCTCGCATATCCACCACACCGGAAAATGTAATGGAGCGTTGTGGTTCAGGCATTCTTGGATGGACTCGTGACCAAGAAACCAGACAAGCGTTGACATAGCTCGTCAACACATCTCGTAGACCACTGCGCGCTTTGGAATTTGAGGCAGCAAAGCAATCCTGCAAAAACCAAAGTAAAGTTCGAAGTATTGAAGAAGACTCACAGGAGCATGCTGACTTGGAAGCTGCCATAAGAAAGTGAAGGAAGTTTTGCCTGAGAAAGACGATAAGATGCTGGAATTGTGGCAAAATTGGACATGTGCGTAGCAAATGTCCAACATTCAACACGACTCCGATGCAGGAAAACTAAAGAAGGTCGACGAGAAGGGGCAATCGTCGGCCTGTGTCCAACAAGCCCCGTTAACCGCATATGTCGCTATCCTGAAACGACAGAACAGAGGTGTTTTCGTGACGGTCTCATCAATAACAGGCCTTGCACCATGCTGCTAGATACGGTGCACTAGGACAATTCTCGGACCTTCCTTTGCCAGAACACCGGAACAATTGAACCGACAACTTGGAAGCTACGCACAGCAACGGGGAGCCAGCTACTGTATAGGCGAGCTACCGATTGAAATAATTTTGGGCAGCATTTAAAGTGAAACATCAGGCACTTGTAGCGGACATCGAACGATGCAATCATCGGAATGGACATCATGAATTCAGAGGTTTGATTGGATTTCAAAGACGGCGTCCCTACGTGTCAACGGGAAGAGCTGGTACTTCATGGAGAAGTGAAAGTTGATCCTGTGCTGTTGGCTGAAGATGTAAGCGTACCAGAGGGCTGAAACCATCCTGGGCTCCCGGACGGGAGTGCGAGCAGTGGGAGGTGATGATGTTCGAGCCAAACTTCATGATGAGAAAATTGGCGAGGGATTGCCCTAGGGAAAACCCTGTTACGTGCTGAAAAATTTGTACCGGTAAGGGGCATGAATGTCAATTACTTTCCAGTGACCTTAAAAAAAAGGAACAATTTTAGGGCACTGCTCGTCAGTTTCATCTTGATCCGGGGCGTACGAGGTACGATTAAACCAACCCCAAAAACGCCCACAGAACTAGAAAAATTAGTTGCCATCCTTCCAAAGACATAAAACCAGCTCAACAGCCCAAACTAAGAGATTTAGTCAAAAGTACCAAACATCTTCGATACCGGGCAAGGAAGAGGGGTCGAACTAATGTGGTCCAGCACAAGATTGATACGGGGGTGCCCGACCGATCCGGCAATCAGCAAGAAGACTTCCTCTTGCCAAAAAAAGAGGCTGACAAAATAGTAGCGATATGGGAAAAGAAGAGTTATCGAACCATCTGACAGTCCCTGGTCCTCTCCAGTCGTACTGGTGAAGAAAAGGATGGATCGACACGCTTTTGTGAACTATCGCCAACTTAATAATGTCCCAAGAAGGACAGTTACCTTCTCCCAAGAATAGATGACACCCTAGACACGTTGGCTGGTTCCGATTTTCTCGACCCGATCTGAAGAGTGGATACTGGCAAGTAGAACTAGCTCCCGGAAGATCGAGAAAAAACTGCTTTTACCATCGGCTCCAGGATTGGCAGTTCACCGTTATGCCATTCGGCTCTGTAATGCTCCCGCCACATTCGAAAGATTGATGGAAACAGTACTGAAGGGACTCTCATGGAACACGTGTCTAGTGTATCCGACGACATAATTGTGGTCGGCAGGTCGTTTGAGGACCACGTGAAAAACTTGGAGGAAGTATTTTTTTGCGACTGAGGAATTGGATTGAAGCTGAGCCCTAAAAATCCATCTGTTCCAAAAAGAAGTACGATACCTCGGCCACGTTGTCTCTGGGGAAGGAGTAGCAGTGGATGACCAGAAGATCAAAGCTGTTAAGGTTGGCCCATCCCAAAGACATTCACCAACTCGAAGTTTCCTTGGTTTATGCACATACTATCGCCGATATGTGCAGGTTCCCAACATCGCTAAACCACTGACCAAGCTCACGGAAGGCCAAACAAAGTTCAGTGGTCCGAAGAATGTCAAGACTCATTCAGGAAGCTGAAACTTTGATCAACGCACCTATACTAAGCTATCCCTACCAAAGGGAAATTCATTTTGGATACGGACGCCCGCAACGTGGGACTTGGACCGTCTATTTTCAGATCCAGGAGGGACAGGGAGAAGGTCATTGGTTATTTCAGCAAGACGCTTAGCAAACCAGAGCGCAATTACTGTGTCACCAGGCGAGAGCTGTTAGCTGTTGTAAAGGGAGTGGAACACTTCTACAAGTACGTGTATGGAAGAAGATTCCTGTTGAGGAGCTGACCATGCAGCTCTCAAATGGCACTTACAGTTCAAAAATCCTGAGGGTCAAGTAGCACGTTGGATCGAGAGACTCCAGGAATTGATTTCGAGATCGAACATCGAGCCGGAACTAGCCATAAGAATGCAGATGCCTTGTCGCGAAGACCATGTCCGGATGATTGCTCACATTGCCGACGGCAGAAGAAAAGAAGCAACACTTTGTAGAACCGCGGCAATGGATGACAACTGGAATGACAGCAAGATCCAGAAAGACCAAGAGACCCGACCTTGGCTTAGTCGTCAGCTGGAAGAAGGGCAATCGAAGACCATCATGGCAGGAAGTCGCGGTTACTCGCCGGCTGTTGAAGTCCTAGGGCACAATGGAACTCTCTTATTCTGGACAATGGGATCCAAACTGTTTTGGGAGGCCGATATTGGTGGGGAAGACAGACGCCAAATAATTGTTCCCAGGAACAGAAGAGAGGAAGTGCTGCGGGAAATCCATGATGGAGTCGCCGGAGGGACATCTGGGAGTGACGAAGACCCTGCAGAAAGTGAGGCAACGGTTTTCTGGGCCAATTGTCAAGCTGACGTCCAGGACTGGTGCAGGAAGTGCGCTGTATGCGCTGCTAGCAATGGACCTCGAATACGACCCAAGGCCCCGATGCGTCAGTACAACGTAGGCAGCCCGTTCGAGAGAATCGCTATTGACATCGCCGGCCCGTTTCCGTATCCGACCACGGGAATAAATACATCCCTTGTGGCAATGGACTACTTCAGTAAGTGGGCGGAAGCCATGCCCGCCAACCAGGAAGCCATCACCGTCGCCGACGTCTTGGTGAAAAGTGGATATGTCGATTCGGTATTCCAATGGGCTGCACTCGGATCAAGAGAAATTTCGAATCCAACCTTTTTTCCAAAATATGTCTACTGCTGAACATCCGCAAGACAAGAACCACGGCCCTACATCCGCAGTCCGATGGAATGGTGGAACGGATGAACAGGACGATCAACCGCCACTTGTCAAGGTTGTCTCTGACCATCAAAGAGACTGGGACCAGTATCTTCATTTGTTCCTGATGGCCTATCGATCCGCAGTACACGAGTCAACCGGTCAAACTCCTCCCTGAGTATTATAATGGGCCGAGAACTGCGACTGCCTTGTGACCTGAAGTTTGAGATACCGCCAGGACAAGACACTGCGGAGAGGACTACGTCAGCAAACTTCGGCAGAGAATGGACGACATCCACGAACGAGTCCGGTTGAACATCCAGAGTGCCAGCGATAAAATGAAGAAGACCTATGACATCAGGCCGACGCAGGAGGATTTAAGGTTGATGACCTGGTTTGGCTGTACAACCCCAAACGTCGTCGTGGACTATCCCCAAAGTTGCGGAACTCGTGGGAAGGCCCGTATAAAATCGTGAAAAGGATAAACGACCTGTGTACCGAATCCATAAGCCACCCGAGGGAAACCAAGGGTCGTCCATTTCAACAGGTTGGCCCCATACGCTGGAAACCATGACCAAGTTCGCACCCTCAAGCCACCGGAGGATGATATGACGTTCGAGAAGTTTATGTCCTGTATTCAAACGGGCAGAAAGTTCTACATGGGGTTACTAGAGAGGAGTCACGAGACCTTTTCGAGGTGCCTGCTGACTATGCACTAGGCACTGTGTGGCAAAAGATCTTCCGAATGTCCCGGGGCATCGCCGTAGTGTTCTCAAGAAATTTGGTCAACTCAAACACTGCGGGGGCAGAATCCAGAAGTTGGTGGGGTGCTACAGTTGAAGAAAGGCCAAAAGAAACATCTACTACCTAGTTACCAGAGGCATTCCCAAGATAAACCGTCCTATGAAGATGTCTGGAAGAGTCTCCCAAACTAAGAATACTATGGTGGACCAGAATCTGGTGGATCTAGCAATTCAAAATTGTCCTGTGGTATTGATGGGTTGGACTGGAAGGGCATAAAGTATGCTGGAGGCGATATTCCCGATCCAGCGGCGTCAAGATTTTTTGGTTTTGCTGTAACCCTCTTCCCCGACCGATCATGAAAACCGTGGGTGTTACTTCCATCGAACTTCACGGTGCAGATATGGGAGTCATGCAGATATCGTCACACTCCAAGGATGAAATTTCGGGACGAAATGTCTTTAAGAAAGGGGCAATGTAACGAACCTAGGCCGGACCTGTCGCCTCGCGCGTTGCCGTCGACAGCGATGAGATCATCCCGGAGATATTCGAGAACCATCCAGTGCGCTCTGCTGCGGAAAACAACGGTCAATATTGAAACAATTGGAACACGCCGGTCGCCAACCGAAAGAATTCGAAACATCGAGAATGCTGTATCGGAGATAAATAGGCAAACCTCAAGTGGAGTACGACGGTCTGAACGAGCCCATACCATCGAGCTACACAGTGGCGTAGTAATATAAATTAAGTTGTAGATTAAGTGTTAAATAAATTAGTTAAACCAAGTTAAGTTTATTTACGTTACAATATCATGGGAATACTTGTTAACCAAATATGTAGCAGTATTGTGGGCAATGTTTCTAAATTTGTTTTCATTCATTTCGTGACCACTGGACCGAACTAACATTTGAAAAATTATAGCTTCAAAAAACTAACAAAACTCGATTTTATTGTGACCGAGGGACTGAAATGAATGTATTCAATTATGATTATTTTTGGAAAATATTTCATGTTTTCTACATGCCACTTCCCAGAGGGATTTGAATCTGATTTGAAATTAGATAACTTATTTTTTAAATCCCCCCTCTAGATTTGCTTTTCTGATGATATAAAAAAAATATCTTGCGAATAGGGTGTTTAAACCGTGTCTGAAACTCAACCTATCACATTAATATGTAATTAATACGTGAAACACTATAATTACCCAAATAACAACGGAATGTACAAATAAGTGAAAAAAATGAAAACGGTTACAGAATATACGATCATCACACAATGGATAGAAATAAAAATCAAGATCTGATCTGACTTGGAACTCAACAGTCATATTTCTGAGAAAAGAACATTTATCAGTCATTCCAGTTTTTGATTGCTACCGTCTTCCATAGGTTCAATTAGAAGCTGAAGGTAGTTCTATATCAATACAGAAAGTATACTTATCATCCCAAGGAACATTATGGTTAGTAAAATTGGCGTTATTTTTACCTTGAAATTGAAAATTTGTTACAGACATTTTGCCCAATAGGTCGAAGCCATAAAGAGAGTAAATTGGTCATAATAATAGATACTTCAAATGACATTTTTCCTTCAATTTCATCTGCACCAATATATATTTTTTTCATTGACTTATGTTGAAAATCGCTTTGGGGTAATGTAGGTCTTTCCTTGAAATTTGAAAGGATATACCCGTTTCATATCGAAAAACGGAAGTTATGCATCCTCCACTAAATTGAAATAGAAAGGTTGTAGTAGTACCTACTGAACGCAAGACAAAATGAATTGAGTTCAGCCTTCAGAATTGGAATAGGGAACAGAAATGCCATCAAACGTACTCTATCAAAAGGTACATCCTATATACTCTCAAACCTAAATTCTAGAAGACGAAACGAAACCGTCCATGATTTCAATTATTGGGGAACTGAAATTTTCTATGTATTTCTTCTCTCAGACACAACCCATAGATAAAAAAGAATATTCATTAGATAGAAAAAAACTGTTTCCTGGATTATTGGGCATTTAATTGAGAAAAAAAGTTGTTGGAAAATTTAAACTTACTATGGAAATCGGTAATTGGGTTTCTATTGTGAAGTTATGTCTATCGAAAGAATATTCTTGTGAAATCAATTGCGAATTCATTTTTCTGTTATCTCAAGCCCAGCAAAGCGGATAAATGATCGCAGTCAATCTCTCTAAAGTTAATGTACATTCACTCAAATCTCCAAGTATGTTTGGATTTTCCATAACAATCTCACATAAACGTACCCTAGAGTTGAAGTAAATCATTCGTAGCAGAGGTTTCCGGGGATTCAAACCTCATCTGCATAGAATACCACTTAAGTTTTCGAGAGGGAAACGCAAAGTTATCTACGCAAATATGGGATTCTCTGTAATAAAACATTTTCAAATGAAAAACCTCACAGACATGCATTCATAAATCAAATTGTTGTATGAAATCAAATCGAAATCAAGTGAAGTTTATCTGCTTTTTTCGAAATACACTGTACCAACCAGATTCTCAAAATATTTTTTAATTTACATTTTGATGTTTACATTGTTATTCAATGTGTGCCTAATTCTGCTACCATGACTAATCACCGACGCTGGAGAACACACTCCTCCCGAGTCCTTTGGTGTTTTCAGACAGAGGTCCACATCCATGGACTTGGAACCACCATCTTAACGGGCGGCATATCTCTCGCTATATCCCGTGATCACTGATATGGCGCTTGCGAGCTCTGATATGCTACGACGCATAAGTTGAACGGGCTTTCGACCCGAGTTTTTCCTGACAGGCTTGATGACCTAACCTTGACTACAAATATCAGAAAAATCAAAATAAAATTTCTTTTTTTTCTATTTATTGATGAATGATTCATCGCCCCAAGAATTGAATATAGTTGGATCTAACGGGAATTAGGACCAGGAAGTAAAACTAATTTTTTATCGCTGACGTTTCGGAATCAATTTATTTCTTTTTAACCGACGAAACCAAAAAGGAGGAGGTTCTCTATTCGACCCGTATATTTTTTTTTCCATCATATTTTTTTATGTATGATCACGCATAACTTTTTACTGAGGCGTCCGATTCCGATAATTCTTTTTTCAGTGGATAGGGTGTACTTCGAATTTGGCCCCATTTGAATTTAAAAGATCAAATCCACCCCTAAGGGTAGCGAAATGAAGGATATTGATCACTCACCCTCTGAATTCTGGTCCGTTGACCGATTCTATCCGGCATAATTTTGTACTGGGTTCTTCGATTTGGATGATTCTTTTTTTAATAGATAGGGTATACTTTATATTTGATTTCGAAAGGAATTAACTACCCTTACGGGTAGACAGATAGGGGATAATTGATTTTTCACTAGTGAACATTGGCATACACATACGTAGTTGACAATGACAGATCGCTACTGACATTATTCTTGTTTCACATCCGTCAAAATCAGTATATTTTATGAGAGGATGGAATGATATACAAAGTAATGAAATAAACTAACCAGAACAACAAAAATAATTTATATAACAACAAATAGTAAAAGTAGATTATCATATTATTAAACTGGTAATAGTTGAAGTAAGGTGGGTAAGTAAGTATTTTGGAAGTAATCAAAAAACAAGTAGGTAGTAATTGGTAGATTTTAGCCACAAAAAAATTAAAAATGAAAACTTCTTAACAAAAAATTAAACCGACGAAATACGGAACTGAAAAGTAAAAAATAAAAACTTTTTAACAAAAAATCAAACCGACGAAAAAATCAACTGAGAAGCAGAAAAAAAAACCTTCTTAGTCTAAATGATAATTGAGCTCCTAAACTAATGTAAGTAACTGATTTTGAGTCGGCGCCAAACAAACTAGCAATTGAATTAGGTGAAGCGTAAAATGATGGCAGCGAGATGCACGGCTGCGTTTTGATGACTTTTGATAATATAATAATAATAATAATAATATAAGTTTATTCACTAAGAACAAGAGTGTTTATATAATGAAGGTGGTTAAAGTAAATAAACATAGGGTACCACAGAAGCTTTAGTTCCGAAGGACTATCGCTTGTACGTAGTTTCGTAAGAATATAATGTAATGATGACAATGATAATAATAATATTGTAGTGTAAGTTATGACAAAAGTAATGAGTAATAAATAAATAATATAATATAAATACACATATACATGCAATATGTAAACGCATTCATATACTAGTAGGGTAAATATATAATTAACAGTGGGGTTTTATGTTGGCGCCGACTCAAAATCAGTTACTTACATTAGTTTAGGAGCTCAATTATCATTTAGACTAAGAGGGTTTATTTTATTTTTTGCTTCTCAGTTGATTTTTTCGTCGGTTTAAGTTTTTGTTTAAAAGTTTTTCAAAGCTTTAAAACTAAGTTTTTCCTGCTCATGGATTTAACAGAAAAACTGTTGAGTGGTGGATACAAACTCTGGTCGATAAAAACACATTGGCACAAATTACACATTTAAAATTGTATATAAACAAATACAGACACGTTAAAATGAAACAACACACAATCGTGTACAGTTGAGTTGCATATTGACCATTCACGATTGTGTGTTGTTTCATTTTAACGTGTCTGTATTTGTTTATATACAATTTTAGAGTTTTTAATGTGTAATTTGTGCCAATGTGTAGTTCTACTCCCTCGTCCTAATTCCCGTTAAATCCAACTGTATTTTATATTTATACAATGCTAGGTTTCCTAGGTAGGTCATAAACAACAATACAATGAATATAATATATACATACACATACAATTTCATCCCCGCCCTGGAGATTCATATCTCACTATGTTTCCATCTCCAAACTCCGAGAGCCCCGCACGAATCCAGTTACAAAAATAATAGTTAAAAAAAACTAAAACACACGCTTTTATAGAAAACCAAACTGAAAAAATAGAAAATAAGAAAAAAAAATGTTTTATTTTAGAAAAAGCGTGGGGTGCATGGTATCAATAATTATATAGTGCATTACACACCTAGGGCAGTAAAGTAAGAAATGTCTCAGATCACAGGTAATTGGTGGCCGAGGCAATACCATGCTCCCCACGCTTTTTTATAAATAAAATAAAAATGTTTCTTATTTTCTATTTTTTTATTTTGGTTTTCCATGAAAGCGTGTTCTTTAGTTTTTTTAAACTATTATTTATTTCCTACTTTTCAGTTTGGTTCATTTATAAAAGCGTGTTTTTTTAGTTTTCTTTAAACTATCATTTTTATTATTTTTTTGCAAATTAAAAAATGGAAAAATCTTATCAAATTAGTGTATTGTCATCGTTCCTCGATGAATCTACAAAGTTTGAATGAAATCTGACCGTTTAAAGTGGGTCAAAATCGCGCCCAAATGAGTCGGTTACAAACAAACAAACATACAAGTGAAGCTAATATAAAGCGTGTAAAAACACCTCCACTGGTGTTGGCGGGTACTCCCGCATCATTGTCTATCCTGTCGATACTTGAATTCTTTTCCATTTCCATCTGCCTATGCGTGCATTTGTAGCAATACTAGATACTCAGATACTTGAAGGGTACAGAATTTTGACAAACCAGAAAAATGAGTAATTAAAAACTGAACTGATATAGTTGTACCCATAAAAACTTTTTAACAAATAATGAAACCGACGAAAGAAAAAACTGAAAAACAAAAAAAAAATTAACGTTTTAGTCTTGATAACTAAGCTCCTAACCAATTTTGAGTCGGCACCAAACAACCAAACAGGCTAATTAATTACGTAAAGCGTGAAATGATAGTGGCGGGGTGCGCGGCGGCGGCGCTTCCCTTCGCCGGAAATTGCCGAGCGTTCTGAAAGTCAGCGAGACAGCTACCCGAACGGGCACGCACGTGAGGGCACATATCGTTGCGAGTGGTCGTGCGGAGAGCGCATTTTTGGAATGTTACTCGCTGAAGTTTTCACGTTGCATTTTTATATTATTTTGTTTTATTATTTCTATAAAGTAACTTGATGATTTTTGTTAATTGTTTGCTGGCGGCGTCCCAAAATTAGTTACTTACATTCTTTTGGGAGCTTAGTTATTAAGACTAAGAAGGTTCAATTTATTTTCTGATTTTCAGTTTCTTTTCTAGTCGTTTTTATTTTTTGTTAAAAAGTTTTATATTTCCATTTTTTTTGTAAAAAATCTACTGATTGCTACCTACTTAAATTGGATTACTTTTAAAATACTTACTTACCCACCTCACTTTACCTTTTAACTGTTATATACTATATACTGGTTCCAGCGACTTCTTCCGCGTTGATCTTTATTTTTTATTGTGACGACTATTACAAATTCAATCACTCTTTTAGGCACGGAATTTCTAAAAATACTGAAAAACGTATTTCTTCATTTGTAACAAAGACCTCAAATACCATTTTTATGACCCCAACCATAAAACTAACGGAACACTTACACAAACTGTCACCCTAAGGGTTACATTTATGAAAACACTGAAACACGTATTTCTTTATCCTTTACAAAGACCTCAAATACCAATTATGATAACCCCAACTTGGAAACTAATGGAATCCCCATTTCACCCCTACAAGGGTTGAATTTCTAAAAATACTGAAATACATATTTCTCCTATTTTCAAGGAAGACTCCAGATACCAATTTTCATGACCCCAACTTGAACACTAACGAAATTCCTATTCAAACTTTCAATCCGAATTTAACCCCCATTTCACCCTTTTTGGGGTTAAATTTCCAAATATACCGAAACATGTATTTTTCATTTGTAACAAAGACCTCCAGATACCAATTTTCATGAATCTAACTTCAAAACTAACTATATAGAGTTTCTACGCCCATTTTACCCCATTAGGGTTGAATTTTCGAAAACCCTGAAACACATTTTTCTTCATTTGTGAAGAAGAGCCCAAATACTCATTTCCATGACTCTCATTTCAAAACCAACTGTACTCTCACTTTCACCCCCCTTCTCAGCCACCTTTCGCTTTTATCACTAGTTTGTAGGTGCGCATGGACTATTTTGATTGCGAAAATCGCACATTTGAAGAGTGGGATGTGTTAGTTTTGAATCTATTAGAGTAGCGCACAACCTTCTATCACATACTTCTTAGTGTTCATGGACTATTTCGACTTTAAAAATTCAGAATTCGACGAGTGGAATGTATTAATAAAGTTTAAAGGCAGTATCACTCAAAAATGTTTTTTTAGTTTATAATTTATTACAGTAAAGCTTTTATCACTAGTTTGTAGGAGCGCATGGACTATTTTGATTGCGAAAATTGAAAATTTTTAGAGTGGGATGGATGTGCTAATAAATTTTTAAAGGATAGATGACAGAAATATGCGACATTAACAGTTTTTTTTTGTTAAAATTCATCACAGTAGCGCATAACCTTCTATCACATACTTCTAAGTGTTCATGGACTATTTAGACTTTAAAAATTCAGAATTCGACGAGTGGAATGTATTAATAAATGTTTCAAAGGCATTATCACTCAAAAATGTTTCTTTTAGTTTATAATTTATTACAGTAAAGCTTTTATCACTAGTTTGTAGGGGCGCATGGATTATTTTGATTGATAGAATTGAAAATTTGAAGAGTGGGATGTGCTAATAAATTTTTAAAGGGTATGATGACATAAATATGCGACATTCACAGTTTTTTTCAGTTTAAAATTTATTACAGTAGCGCGCAGCCTTCTATCACATACTACAACATAGACTATTTTGACTATAAAAATTCAGAATTCGAAGAGTGGGATGTATTAATATTTTTTTTCTACGGCATCATTAGTCAAAAATATGATATCAACAGTTTTGTTTTTTAGTTTGAGATTTATTACAGTATTCCACAAGTTTTTATCACTAATTTGTAGGTTCGCATGGACTATTTTGATAGCAAAAATTAAAAATTTGTACATTGGGATGTGTTAATAAATTTTTGAAAGGTATTATGACAGAAATATGCGTTTCAATAAAAATTCAAAATTTGAAAATTGGAATGTGTTAGAAAAAGTTGTATGCGACATTTACAGTTTTTTGGAGTTTTAAATTCATTACAGAATCCCTTTTTTTCATTACGAGTTCCTGACGCACATGGACTATTTTGATTACACAAATTAAAAGTTTGAAGAGTGGGACGTGTTCAAACCCTTGAAAACCATCATTATTTTAAAAAGTTTTGTGAAAATATATGTTACCTTCCACGTTTTGATGTATATTTAATAGAATTATTCGATATTTAGGAGTATTTAACCGCTTGGGATCAACATTTTGGAATTTTCTACACGCCAATGATCTGTAATAAATGTGTTAGGAATTCTGGCATCTGTCTGATCACTATATGTTGCATATTTACAAAAATTCAGAGTGTGCGCTGCAGCTTGAATCAAAACCCACGCCCTTTTCCTAGAACACGGGAACTATGGAAAAATGGTTTGGGACGCAAATTTGTAATAAATGTGTACAAAATTCTGAACTAGTTTTTTGTGTGCCATAAATGCTGGTGTAGCTTCAAGGACATATTGAGTAGTTTAATAGAAGCAAGTTCCGTTGAACACATGTTACACATCACACCCGACATCACTACCGGTGGAGATGCACACGAAGTTGATGATTCTTTTGATGTTATTGTATCCATTTTCTTGGCGAGTACAGAATATGGAAAATTATTCTAACAGGTTCATGAAATATTTCCTCCCTTTGCTAATGCACAACATCTCAATAATGTGAATAATAAATAAGTGATGTTCTAATGAACAGATTTGTTATTAATGTGATTATTTCGTGAAACAAATACGTGTCACGTAACGCGCATGTCTGTCCTGAACCAATCACACTGCGTGTTCTCCGTGCCTTTTACTGTAGTCTAAATTAGTATATCCAAATATACAAACAAAAATAAAAGTAAAACCTACGGCAGAGTTTGAGGAAAAGAACGCCACTGATATGCTCGGAGATGAGACATAGGATTGTATCCCAACGCAATATTGCTCAGAGGTATATTCAAACATAACCTACAATTTCCTACTTCCATCTCTACCAGGGCGATGACCATTTTGTTGTAATTGAAGGGCTCCTAAGGTTTCTACGGAAAATATTTGATATTCGTGTTATCAAACCGCAAGTGATAAATTATAGGTTATATTCGCAAAAATATAGAATTTTCATGCAATACTGCGTGAAACGCAAGCTTGTTTCGAATTTTGGAAAAAAGAGTACCACATTAGCGGCGTTTCATTTCTCAAACTCTTCCATACAGAATCACTTTTCAATTTGTTCCGATTTTTTTTCGCTTGAAAAATACTAATTTTTCGATTAAATGACATTCGCCCTTTTTGTAAAGTATATTTATATGTATATTAAAATACTCATGCGCCTGCAGATATGGACCAGGCAACGCAGTTGCAATATGTTTGTCTATTTTCTATATTGATGCAAACTTCCTCAATGAACATTTGTATGGTACTCGGTGACGCTTAACCTATGATCATAGAATGTACTCTTTCTACGTGAAATAGTATCTGAGAAAATTGACAGGCAGACAGACGGACACCTCATCGATGGTTTTTTGTAAATGTACGAGACTTGGGAATTCGAATTATTTTACCTAGGGATATATTCCTCGCCTAATATATGAGAGCGTGAATGAAAAAACGATGAAAAACCACACAAGAAGTTGTGGCAGGAAACGCGTTTGCCCCTCATTTTCCGTCATCAACGCGCTACAATGTCGCTCGTTTAACAGAAAGGATTCCATTGTGCTGTTCATGTGCTCCAAGTAGAAAATTACTTGTGGAGAAAGAGGTTTCAGGTGAGAGGCACTCGCCCCTTTCTATTCAACAATCGTTTAGGCCAGTCTGGGAGAACTGATAATTACGTATTTCTCTACTAGTATCTCATGAATAATATATCTGTTCGGAGGAAGTGAATCACAGTATTCATTCGTAGGTTAATTGGGTCATAAATATAGTTCGAGTATCTGCTGGAGAAACTGTTGATCACGAAACTTACCGAACATTCCTTCCAACTCTCAGATGAATAAAAATTGGCCAAGCATAAATGGAAGAGCATTTCTCTGCATTGTTTGAGTTTCCTCTCATCAGATGAATTATTATTAAATGAGTCTGAATCCGAAACAAAATCTCCAAGAGAAACTCCAAGAAATGGTTTCAAATATTTCCACATCAGAAAAACAAGCTCATAATTGTTTTTAATAAAACTATACAAAATCCACGAGATCACAGAGGGAACGGAACGCAACCGTAATCATGGATACAGAGAAGTATCAAAATAGAATATGTCAATGACGCAACTAAATATACCAAATTGAAAAATACCCCATATCAGAATCAGAAAGAGATGTCTGAAAACACACAAAAACAAACTCACATATTCTGAGAAGAAAAATAAAACATCATATTCCGGTAAACCCCCACACTTATATGGTTTGTCGAAAATTCACAAACCACATATACCAATTGTTGTTCGGTGGCATCCGCATGTGAAAATATGGCAAAATATCTCTCGAGATTCATCAACCTTTCGACAGGAAAGAAAGGAACTTTTATTCGAAATACCCCAATAAAAAAATCCCTTGAGGTCATGCAACGAAAATCGGAAAATGATAATACCTTCAACAACAAATCCAAAATGAAACAAAATGATGTAATGAACATATGAAATATATATTCGAACGGAATATATTTTCCATTCGAAAACGGGTTCCAGACAAAATTTTGGAATGGCAACGGGTTCTCCGTTATCCCAGTGGTGAGTAAAATCTTTATGAAACCCTTTGAAGAAAATAACGTGGACACCTATCCAACTATTCAGAAGTTGGTAGAAATATGTCGATATTTCCAAAATTTTACAACAAGGCATGAATGCGTTAGGTTTTTAGAGGACTAGGCACAGATATAAGGGGGTTTCTAGGAATCAATAGAATCTGCTGAAATTTTAGTATGTTTACACCTAAGGTATATTAGATTGATTCTACGCGACCACGATAGCAATCCCTGTATCAATTAATATATGGTGAAATAAAAAGTAATAGAAAGTCTATATCTTATCATGTAATGAGCGGTTTTAATATTAGTTATTTGTGCAACCAGTTGGGAAAAGCACTATTTTTCGTAATGAGCGAATTTCTGCGGAACGAGCGAAGCGAAGGTCGAGTTTATAACTTTTTTTTTCTATATGTAATATTTCAAAATCGTTAACAAAACAATGTTTTTTAGTCAAGAGGTGAGTGGCAAAAGTTGAATTTGTTTTTCCATTGACGAAACAGTTCCTATGTTCTGATAATCGTTTTTTGAATGTTCTGCCTAGGTAAAATTTGCACAAGAGCCACAAGTTAATTTATATACTCCATATTTATCAGATTTCTCAGTTTTACCCTATTGGTCTTAATAAATTTATAAATTGAATATCTAACCCAATTTTGTATTCAAATTTCCTCAAATTTAAAATATAAAAAATGAAATTCCTAAATTATTATCTGTTTTATATGCGATATCGATGTTATTTTTTCGCAAAAAAGTGGAATTTTTCGGTAGGATGGCCTAAATATGTAACAACTTTGAGTTATTGATTCAATTTGTTAATAATAGTTAATTCTTCATGAAAGCGGGATATTAATTAATATGTGTACCATACTTTTATACGAGGCTAATTTATGTTGGTATGGATGCGTTGATGTACTGTGTATTGTGATTATGTTTATTAAAAAAATTTGTTATAGTCAGGTCTCAACAGTTTTAAGAATCATTAGTTTCCATTTCTTTTGTGAATTTGATTGAAGGGTGACTTGTATTGATGACGTCGAAAAACACTTCTAATTGTCTTCCAGTTCCTACGAAGCACACTGAAATGTCGTCCACTTATTTGAACCATTATAAGACATTTTCAAATGAAGGATTATTGTGAATTTTTTGTTCCAAATTGGCCATATATATTTCAGCTAATAAAGGACTCAAGGGATTACCCATTCTCAGTCTTTCATCAGAAGAGTAGAAACTATTGTTAAATTGGAAATAATTCTGAGTTAAACAAGTTATTATCTTTGTTTCGTAATTGGATTAACATTATTCCTAACCAGAAAATTATCTACCATTTCTTCTGGTGGAAACTCGATAAGTTTGGAGTTGCCTGGAAGTTGTATATCTTGATTTCATCAATTAGATCGTAATTATTTTTTTAACCAAATTTTGGAACGAAATTACAATATCTCCTGATCAAATCGATTAGTTTTCCGGAAAGTTTCACTGAAGGTGGTGGTGTTATGAAAGATACGACAGGATGAATAGGGTGCTTTTGTTTGTGGAGTTCAATTAATGAATGAAGTTTAGGCGTTTGTGGATTCATAAATCAATAAAAATTGTTTTTCATCCAACCCTAACAATCATCCGTACGTTCGGAATGAGCTGAACATATTACCACTAACGAATAAAAAAAAAAATTCAGACGTGAAGTACCCCTTTAAAGTCATAAACAACTTAGTTGATTCGCCTGCTATCCTCAGTAACATCTATCGTAACGCTCTTACATATATTACCAGGCATCAGCACCTTTTCCGTTAAAAAACAATCTCAAACAAACAATTTTTTGAACTCTGCAATGCATAGATGCAACATATTATACAATACTTATCAAATTCCATCGATATTGATATCTTCTCTTACTCATTTTCAAAGTTTTCCCACATTTTAAAGGGCATTTTCTCGCTTCGCAGACTTAACTGATATGTATTAAATAAGTATGTTTTCATTTTCGTTGTCATCCACTTATTTCATTTACTACGTGTACACAATTCATTACTTTAATTGATTTCTGATTTATATCTATCACCTATTTCGTAATTTTATTTTAAATTATAAAGATTGTATATTGAGAAATCACCTATTTGTGAATACTGTTTCTGGGTTAGTCCCGTTTGTATTCCTCTTTGTAAATAAATAAATAATAGTGTATCGAAATTTATCTTTTTATCCAAATACTATGGATTGATTTCAGTGTTTCTTTCACTTCTTGTTGGTAAAATAATGCTGGATGATTGTTAAGTTTCACATATATATCTAAATTCGAAAAATCTGAAGTTCTCTTTATGTAATCGTCTTTATCAATTGCAATCACCGTTTTTACTTTTCCCGCATTTTTTTTTTTTTTTTTAAACCTTTAATTTACTTTTTATTTTTCCCGCATGTTATTAATCTTCCTTCCTGTGACGTGAAATCTGTTTTTGGAAAGGTTAACGAATCTATTGAAAACCTGTTTTTTTTTTATGCTTCTTGTATAATAAATTGAATTTTGTTTTGAAAAATGTATATGTTTTATTTTATTAACCTGTTCCCTTGAGATAAAAAACAGGAACATGAATATACAGCATACTTAAATGTGATATTTTGACCATAATTTGTCAGAGAAATATTCAAAAGAAACTATTTTTGAGCAGTTTATCTTCGATGGAGAATTATTCGAGTAGTATGAAGAAGATGTGTTTTCCCAACACTACCACCACATGGTGCAAACAATATTATGTAGTTATTAATGAGAATGAAACAGTACTTATTCCGTTTATTCTGGTGAAACCATCTTGTCCACTCGTCCAAAAAAAATTGGGACATGTTACGTAAATTGCTATTATTTTTTCCAATTTCCTCTCTCTATATTTCAATATACCCACACTGATGGAGAAAATATGACATCGATAATGAAAGATATCGATAAGTTCACTATTAATTTCCCAACATTATCATCCACCAGAAACAATCTTCAGTTTGGTATCCAGTTCTTCAACATTGTAAGAGGTTACACTTCTCACCTAAAAGAAAGTAAAGCGATGATATTTTTTTCAGGGGAAGCTAATGGGAAGTGATAATTGGTCTGCTGGTGATGGGCTTTCCAGAGTTTCCGGTGTCCTGCGAATTTCATTTCCGGAAGTGAAAGCGAAGTTGAAGAAACTCCATAATTTTTTTTCTATTTCTCACATTAGAGTCAACACGACATTCTCCCTATTATGATAAACTGATGATGCCAGCTACTCTAATACGCCTCAATATTCTAGTATATTCGGAAATTATCTATAGTACTTCAATACATCTAAGAGACTCATTATTATTCATTGCCTATAAGGCTCAACGGGAAACCGACCACGAGCAGAGATGTACTCGACATAATGACATTTTTACAAGATGATATGTTTTATTTATTAGTTATTTAACGAATTATCTCGCTGGTATAAAATATCATATTTAGTAACGAGTGTGGAAGTGTTACTTTATAGTAAATTCGTAAACAATGAGTTTTTCTGAACTATTATTTTTTTGAACTGAAATATCTTTTTTAATATTTAGTAGGCAACAAAGTACAGTTTTTCAAATACCAGTGAAAAAATAGGTAATTATTCTTGATGTATCAAAAAAAAGTGAAAGAAAATATATAAACGTAAAGATGAGATATAACATCTCATTCAATAACAATTAATAAATAAACAGCACGGAAAAGTGAAGTGTACAATCAATATATGACACTAATTTATCTATATGCGCGTAAAAATATGCATATACCTACGAAATATACTTGTTGTAGAATATAAAAACTCAACTCCATAAATTTCGTGTACAGATATGACTGAATTGTTGACATAATTATGTATTCGATGTAAAAATGGTGGAAAATAAATGAAATTTATTGAATTGGGTTAAATAGATACAAATTCAATACGAAAAAATAGAGAGTCAATAAAATAATTGATAAATTCTAACCTAAGTCTGTTTCAATATCACTATCGTCATCCAAGTTTACAACATTTTTTTCACTGGCAACTTGATCTATATGCCATATGTGTGGCTCATGCCATATATGTTCAATTGGATTGAATATGCAATGGTAGGGAGGAAGTCTTACCACTGTATGACCCATATCTTATACCAATGTGTCACAATAATATTGTTTTTTTAAATTTAAAATTATTTTATTATTTCCAGCAATTGTTTTTTTTGTATAATCATCCTCAAAATGAATTTTTTATGAAAAAAAATCATTTCAAATCCGTTTCGTGGAATGCTGTTTCTGATTGCCTCAGGGCAACACCCTATTCCTTTGTCATGTTTTTTTAATATTTGCAATTCAGTCTTAAGTAGGGAACATTTGTTTTCTATACATGTCATATACTTTTCGAGAATTATATCCACATCATACACGTTCAGTTTCTTAGGAGTACCATACCTTTTCTATAGGCTTTATTTATAACATGCCACACTGTCTTCACTGGCCTGCGTGTTAAGGCTGCAAACTTCATGAAAAAGCGATAATAGAAATGTTTCCCACTCAAATACATACATACTGCTGAATTTTGAAACCAAAAATCAGCATGGAAACTTGGGCATGTCCTAATTATTTTAAAAAATTAGTCAATAACATAGTCCAAACCTAATAAAAATAGGTTAAAAATCAATCAAACTAGAGTCATAATTATCAAATTAAGATGACAAAATTTAAATTGCACATAAGTGTGTAATGTACGAAATTATTCACGTATTTGTAAATCCGTACCTGTAGTCCCTAGACTTTTTCCTATGACATATCTCATAAACAATAGGCCATCATTAGATATTGGGATTATCATAATAAGTACCTCAGATTTTTGGCAAGAGTATATATTACGTATTACTTACATCCTATATTACTTAAAAACAGTCATTTTGAAAAAAATCAATCAGAAATATGTTCAGTTAGATAATCGGAAAATTGGAGCTTTTTCATATTTGCTGGTCCTAAAATTGCACTTTTTCTCTATTGGGTCACTGTTTGTCATATTATGACACTAAATCCTAGCCTGCAGAATGCGAGTAGTACTCATAATCCCATTCACAATTTCTTTGGGGTAAAAGACAAACGATTCGATTGTAGGGACTAGCTCGCCGCATGAAGACCACAATGAGCCTATGTTACGGTTGTACATAGGCAATTACAAAACACAGGTAACAGCTAACAAAGTGAGAATGCATCTTCAAAAGAAATCACCGGGGTGTAATAAATGATGTTAATGAACCAAATACAGTAGGATGTTTCAAATTATTCAAAGTAGGAGCTAAGGTTGATTTGAAGGATTCAATCTGGTATCCCTAAAACCCCAAGGTTTACTTTCGCGACTCAAGTAATGTCTCACGACTTGAATGGAAATTAAATCACAAAGTGCTCCGAACTGAAACAGTTTAACATATCACACAACAATTTCCAGCCATCATGAAATAAAATTGATTAACTAGAAGTCATAGTGGAGGCAGAAAAAGGTATTTCATGGTGTAGGTACTGACAACAATATTATTACTACGAATATTATGATTTTCAATATTGTCACTTCTTTCAAAACGACGAAATGACCGAAATGGTGAAATGATTATGAACAAAACGAAAAATGTTTTATACAAAAGAATTGATGTTGAAGTTAACTACGAAGAAATGCAAATAGAAAACTGTGCAATATGCTTCAAATGGAAATGTTGTCACATTCACATACATAATGTCCCGAACGTTTACTGAATGCTCGAAATCATAGTTTCTCATGATGTAAATAGACCAGAATTTCAAACAAATTTCAGGAAGTGACAAAAATCATCTATCAATTCAAATGAAAAACTGCCTACGAATTCGGATAATACTGGAATGACTAGTATATCTCAACTTGAATATTTTGCCTCAGATATTGGTTATTTTACGCTCGATGAAAAATTCAGCTATTTGATCAGTAACCATCATGGGTTGTTATTTACTCTGAATAAGACATGTCTTCAAATCTCCAGAAAAAAAAACCCTAATGAGGAAATTATATCGAAACCGATATCCGATTGGAAATATCTCGATCTACTGTAATTTTTTTTTTACGTATGAAACTTGGTGGATAAAAAAAACATAGATCACAAATCAAATAAAAATCACAGGAAAGCAACTGAAGGTTTTACTGGCTAGTAAAAACTATAAAAATCTCCCATTGAAGAACTAATATCATAAAAAAACAAATATTAAAAAAATCCATTATCAGAATAGAGCTAACAATACAAATACCTATCCGGATAGGGTGGGTACAGATTACTATCAGGGAAAATAAATATAAAGTTTGGAAAAAAGTGGAAATACTGGGCCCCTTATCGACAATGAAAAAGCAGAAAAATATCTTTGCAAAATATTTCTAGATCAACGTGGCTGAAAATCTCAAACATTTCACCACTGGCACTACTAGAAACCATTCAGTGAAATCGTTTAATTTTTTTTCTGCTACTACCACCAAAGTGCTTAAACCCATAGCAAACTCAGTTTATGGACCACTAACATTTATAATAAATTTATCAATAGTATCACATATTTTTTCCAGATAATCTCATGCCATTTCTTGAATATAAAAATACTTCTCTTTGTTGAATAGAAGTTTACTACACTACTCATAGAATTCCCTGGGCCAAATAATTGAATGAATAATTTTTTTCATTTAAGTGCATTTGTATACAAGCTTGTCTTGATTTTTTTCGATAATTTTCACTCAATTCTGTGTAGTCATCCATAAAATCAGTCATTTCCTTGATTTCTGACAAAAATTGATAATCTGCGACTCCAAAAACACCCACATACCAATTTTAAATGGAATCGGGCTATAATAACAAAACACGTCACCACCTTGAAGCTGCCATCTTGAATTCGTGAATTTTGACAAAAAAACCATGATCTCCGACCCCAAAAACAACCACATACCAATTTTTATTGAAATCGGGCTATAACCACAAAACTCGTCGCCATATTGGAGCCGCCATCTTGCATTTATCAATTTTGATAAAAAAATTCATGATCTCTGTCCCCGAAAACCACCCCCCCCCATACCAATTTTGAATAGAATCGAACCATAATTACAGAACTCGTCCACCATATTAGAGCCGCCATTTAAAAAAAAATCCATAATTACATATTGCATTGTAACCGGAATTATGAACAGCAGCCATAATAATTTAATTTGATTACAAACCCCCGGACATCGGGACAGGTGAAACTAAATAAAAGCTGGTAAAAAATCTAACTTTAACCCACAATCACAGCCTGTTCATCGATATAAAGAAACACGAAATGAATTTAGAAACTAATGTCCATAGATATCCAACTAGTGTTTGTTCAATTGCCTGCCTGTTGATTTCAATCAAGCATGAAAACCTTCAAACATAACTTTTAAAACTTATATCCAGCGACAGATTTTATTTGGGGATGAATTTCTAAAATATATTGAATAATTCTCTACGCCCAATATGTTGAATTTTGTGCCTGACAGGTATTCCAAGAATGATTAGGGAAGTCAAATTTGATGTCTATTATTCCCAAATGTACCAGACGAAAAAAAAACTTCAAGTCATAAACCAAAATTGAAAAAGATAAATTCATATCGATGGATATTATGGAAATGTTGATCATCTGTTTGAACATAACCTATTTTCAATTCCGAAATGAGTTCTATGGACGAAATTCCAGAATGGCAATGGTTCTCCCGTTATCACAGTAGTAAGTGGAGCCTTCATGAAAAACTTTCAAGTAAATTTGGTGGATAACACCAAAAATTTGGTAGAGATTTTGCGATATGAACACAAATGATTATTTCGGATTATATATTATTATTAGTATTATAATTATAATTTTTATGGTTAAAATAGTTGAAATATCCAATAAACGAACTGTTTTTTTTTTCATTTTTGTAGATTTATTTATAAAGAGTAAAAGTCAACATTTTCAGGACATATATCGGACGATTCTAACAGGATTTGGATTGATAAAAATACTTATAAAAGTAAAACAAAGCTGTCAACACATGGTGCGTGAGCTGTTATCTCTAATCATTTCTATGGATATTATAATTGATAACACATATCAGACTGGAACAATACGAAAATTCTATTAACGAATTCAACGACACTAAAATTGAATTTAAAGAAACATCTAGTATGTGTGAGATTTCGAAAATTGTCTGTCAAAAAATTCGTCACGCATGGGCACCAATTCCAATTTCAAATTCTAAATGTATTTACTAATTTTCTATGAATACATATACCTACTATATCTTTAGTAATCAATTTTTTTTCTTCAGCTTTGTAACCATAGGGATATTTATAAAGCCGTCCCTGATGGCTACAAAAGTCCTATAGCAGGGCCCTAGGGTAATTTTTGGCTATAGAAAATGTAAACCTGGCTGAGTAAACGTCTTTACCTTTGAATTAGTACAACTTAACAAAGAGTTGGTGTGAAATAAGTAAATAACAATTTTGGAAAAAATTTACGAAATCTGTGTGAGTATACTTCAAGTCTAGTCATTCTAAATTATTAATTATATTTTCAGTAGTTTGAACTTAATAAATACTTGAAAGAAACAGAATATGAATTTATTTATTTATATTATAATTATGTACAACAATTATATACAATAATTATGTACAACAATCATTAGTTTCAAATTTATTTCATCGTTATAGGGGTTGGGATGGAATGGTAAAATTTGTGCATGGGGAACAACTTTCAAACGAGCAGCAAGAGAATGACCATACATGAATAAAACGTCTGATCATTTCTTTTAACCTGAAGAAGACAAATATAAAGTTCGAAACGTCGTTTCAAATAAAGCTTTTGACTGATAATAACCTTCATTCTGAGAAACTGGAGAAGAAAATAAATAAACATTTATGGTCATGAAAAAAAAAGAATATATATATATATATATATATATATATATATATATATATATATATATATATATATATATATATATTATATATATTTATATATATATATATATATATATATATATATATATATATATATATATGTATATATATATATATTCGTTTTGATTTTCATGACCATAAATGACCATGACTATTTTGCTACCTAACAGTGAATTTTTTTTTAAATCATAATTTACTGGAGATATATATATATATATATATATATATATAAAATATATATATATATATATATATATAACAATGATTTTATTTCAACAACGTTACATTACATGTTAGTTGCAAGTCAGTAAAGTACCCTTCCAAAAGAAATGTTTCTAACTTTTTTTCATTTTTGCGAAGTGAGATTGCGCCTAGAAAATGTGTTTCTCATTTCTTCCGGTCTTCCTGATGATCGTGGAAGCGTAAAATATATTATCGTCGACAAAAATGTATAGAAGCCCTAGTGAATGCGATGCCTCTCTTGCGTCATTGTTACAAATGATTTCTGGTGAGTATTCTATTTTGGAAAACGTTTTCCTTTGCCTCATTCATCTATATGAGTACTTAATTGAGACTGGAATAGAAAATCAAATAACCATCTGGAATGAAAAAGCAAATTTTCAATTTTAGATATTTTTTTTCGAGTTATGGGCCTTTCAGATGTAATTCAATGACCAGCGTGGCTTTAGCACGGGAAGTAGTTGTTTTCTGTTAGACATTCACAAAAAATAACTTAATTTTTATCGTGGATTTTTCAATTCACAGAAAATTCTCTCTATGCAATATTCAATTAAGAATGTTTTCCCTTTCAACGTTTAATATTCTTGCAACAAACATGAAGTTTGTGATTCACTGAAAAATAAAAAATCAAAGGTAATTTCACAAACATGCTTGAATGGTTCTGCAGAACTGATTTGATTTTGATTATTTCATGTATGTGTTTGGGGTGAATATAAAAAAAAAATAAAATTAGGAGTTAATTTTTTCTTCTTGGGAGGCCATGTTCTGATATTGAGGCATAACTATGAATTATGAACAACTTTTCTTTTTAATATTTTGCTGTTAATATTTTGTGTACTTTACTCCTGTACAATTTTTATATTTTTGACCTACCCTGTATGCTGTTTGACTTGCAACGATTCTAAGTGCACCCGATATGATTATCGCACATGCACCAACTTTCGGCAATATTTGTATTTTGGTTGTGCAATTAATTTAAAAAATTCCCATATGCTGCACACTCAAATGACCACACTATATAATATGGTGACTGAGTCACTCGTAACGATTTTTCCGTACTTTTTTGTAATAGGAGGTAGCGGCCAGTTTTTTTGTTAGACAAGTATTGTGACAAATCAAATTTTTTTCCTTTTGTTCACAGGCTAGGATAAACCGTGTTATTTTGGCGGTCCAATTCACCTCTATGAACAATATAATAATTTTCAAAAGACTTACCCAATTCATTTGTAATACCTCTTTTGTATTCATGAGAGTGATGCTTTTTCTTTCAGCACGTTCTGCCACTTTTCCACTGTCAGTCCGCACATAATAAGCACAAATAAACAAAAACAAACCACGAATCGTGAGCTCTTTCCAAATACTGACCGATCGACTGTTTCAAGCGTATGTTTCGACTGTGTTTTATTTACCATTTGCCACAGCTAACTGGATCGCTTTTGCGACATGGAAGGTTTGTGTTTCAACTTGTTGATCATTGAATTTACTCAGTAAGATATCTTCCAGTGCCTCAAGTCATCCTGAAATTGAATATTTCTGTTTTGTAGGAGATATTCTTGGTGTGTTCATTTCTCTCAACTGATATTTTGATGTATTTTTCAATAGAATAAGAATCATCCGAAAAAGAAATCTTCATCAAGAGAAACTCGGAGGCCATTTTTATATGGATCGGTTTGAATTATTTCCAGATCGTGGTAGTTGTACAAAAAAAAATTGTTACGTTTAATCATCCGTAAATATTCAGCAGAATAATGTGTATACAAAGTAATTCCTTAATTGCAGTCCAAACAATGAACGGATTGGAATTCAGAAAGCCTATAGCACCCAATTTTCATATTTCGTTCAAATGTTTACTTGAATTAATGACGAGGCACATGACATGATTTTTTTTATACGACTGAAAATGAGGTTTTGCGCACGGAAAACTCGCTCCGAAAGCGTTACTTTGCACACGCCGTGTGCAAAATACTTTGCGCACAGATGTCATCTTTGCGCATGCATCTCTCGTTCCTGTGATTTTTTTTGTTATCCTAACAACGTCAAAATTCTGCAATGTTTCGAATTGGCTGAGTTCCATAGCAACCGTCACGGCTCTCTTGTTTTGTTGATTGGATACTTCAAAAAATTGTTGTTTGCAAATTTTGTTGATTCTGCAGGAATTTTGCAAAGAGCAAATTCCGAACTGTTGCCAACAAAATCTAGAAGCAGGTTGAGTGCAAATCACATAGAGATCTATATAGAGAAATATCTTTTAAATTAAAAAAAAAATTTGATAGGCAAATTTAGAAAAGTTAGTTACTAATTGAATCATTTTTCTATAGGAAATATAATTTGGTGAACGCAATAACTTATCGGGGTGAACTAATTAGTTTGCCTTCTCTACACTTGTATAGATTTTCCTGATTATATTTTCATTTTCAGACTGTGGAAGGTTACCCAAAAAACATGTCAAGAATCAATTGATAACTTATATAAACCAAATCAACACAGATGTTTTGAGATTTTCACTAAGCAAAGATGGATAGTACTATTGGGCGGTGAAGAAGTAGTACCCACATGAAAAAGACACTTCAAATTTTGCATGGAAATCGTCCAATAATTACAACTATGAATGCATGTGCAAAAAGTTACGTCTGGTGGCCGGGAATGAAAGAGGATACCAAATCAATTGCAAGGTGAATGAAAATGATCCACATAACCATCCACCACAATTCATAAATGACAGATAGAATGATCCGAAAAAACGCACATTGATTTCGGGCCTTCCCAAGATAAAATAGTTTGAGTTATTGTAGATACCATATCCAAGTAGGTTGAAGTAGCAATCACTAGGAATACAACAGAGAATGTGAATCATCGTTTCACGAAACATTTTGCGACAGTTACTAGGTATATTATAATTTCGGATGAGGCGCCTATAGTCACAACGTAGAGTATGCAAGAATTATCTCAGAGCAATGGTGTAAAGCATTATACAGTTGCCCCATATCATCCACATCGCAAATGAGGGAAATGGTGAAGTATACCGAATGATCGTGAACTACATCATCTGGAAAAATTGAGGAGAAATAACCCGGATTTGTATTCAAACAGCACACAATTCCTCACTCAGTATCACGTTTTGAATTACTGATGAGTCACAAATTGATAACTATATTAGACCAGGGCCGATAATTTTTTAAACCAAAAAAAATAATAGTAGGATGAACCCAATGGAAAAGGACAAGAATATAACAAAAAAGTAGGGAAAAATAATTTACGGGCGATCTGAGGTCGTGAAGTGGAAGGGGGTGAGTTTTCAAGGGTAAAAAATGGTTTATCTCGATTTCCGGCAAAACTACAAGTCCTATGGAAAAAAGTAGGTAATAAGGGGATCTACAACTTTTGTATTCACCTTTTTTCACATAGCCTCAAAATGTATGTGAAAAATTCAAATAACCAAGTTTTTGGTCTTTTATTTTTATCTTTTACAAAAAAAGATTTTTTTCCACTTGATCTGGTGAAAACTTACCTTTTTATGTCCCAAACGCACTGTAATTTTTTTGATTTGAAATAGTTATTTTTTCATCTTATTTTGTCATAATATCGAAAAAGCACCCTAATTTTCAATCGAAAATTCTCCCGTCAAAATATCAGATTTATAAATAAAAAAAATCGGTGGGCTTTTTGTTCGTTGAGATCTCTACTTTCTGATGGTGTGGAAAAAAATATACATTACTATGATAATGTTATGCCCTGTAATTACAGAAATGCATTTAAAGATAATTACCAAGACGTAACCATTGTATACCGAATGCTTACATGACTCATCTAGGAGAGCAAAACAAAGTTTATTGATTGCTACCCGTTACAGTCACAGCGAGATAAGGAAGTCAGTTTAAATAATTACTAAAACACCCGTCCAAAGTCGATAACACAAACAGGGCCATTAAAAAATCCCGATAAACGCCAGGCACACCAGCCCACATCATTAAGGGCCGTATCTAACTCATAAATCACAGGGAATCGCCACCGAGAAGTTCATAAACACACTTATTGGTCATTATTTCAAAGATTAACCGACAGCTACCGTAAATACCTGTCATGCAGTAAAATATTATCCAATTATAACATAAGATAAGCGAGAACGGGTTAGAAAAACAAGACCCTTATCAGTTTTACGATGTCACCTCGTATCTGCTCATAAAACACACTAAGCTCCGCCCACTAGCTCCCGTGTTGAAGATCATATAAAAGCGTGAGTTTCATGTCAACAATAAGCAGTTCGATTTGGTATTCCACAGTGAACCCGGGAATATGCCATTCTCAAAAGTTAGGTTAAAAAGTCAGTCTAATTACAGTATCGTGCAATAATAATGAGAGTTTCCAAACCAGTGTAGTTAACTTCAGCAAACATAGAAACTCAGCCGATTCAAATCAAGTATTGAAGCTCCTAGTAAAAACACGAGTGAACAGTATAGTTTCCACAAATTGTCAAAGCTTCCAAAACAGAGATCATAACGGGATTCCGCAATTTCAATGGTTCACGATCACTTAGAAAAACCTTATCTGTATATGAATATACCGGACGAATTAATTAGAATAACCGATTGACGCGGGAGAAAACGAACTGATAATAATAACTTCTAAGCTAATTGCCGTTTAAAACCACTCCAGTGAATAAGTGTTAAACAGGGTGAGTCTCATGTTTGTTTTTCTGTATTTATGTTTATGGCAAAACTCAACCTTTCCAAATGGGTATGTGACTATAAATTATCTCAATAATTTCAAGATTACAAAGATCTCAAAAAGAGAATTATTGTTAGCTGTTTGTAGCAATTGATTTCAAGATTGTTCTTCTAGTAAAATTAGTTCTATTGTGAAGCCAACTGCAGAATTATCTGCCAATACGCTACATTAGTTTCATTGTACGAATATTGTTGCCTATCATGCGTCCATAGACGATTGATAGAATTGTGTCAATTTTTATCAAATATATATATATATACATTCTTAACTTTTATGAGTGCATTATTATTTTATTAAATCATTGTTTGGTTCGAATCTTTCTGAACGGTAGTATTTCCTGAATAAACAACCCATGTTCCGGTATTGAAAGAAAGGATATTGATATTTGTAGACCGCTCCATATATCATATCCGGTTCGACTATATTCAGATAGTCGATGCTTTTAATACTGTTTTTCCAACCTAACGAATAACGTCTGGTATTACAGGTGTGGTGGGTTAATTCACAACACCCCGTAGTCAGGGCAAAACAATTGGTGGTCAGGTGTGTGGTTTTCCCAACACCCTGTAGTCCAGTCTTTATAACATTGGTGGTCAGGTGTGTGGTTTTCCCAACACCCTGTATAGCCAGCCCAGTTATAACAGTAAATGTTCTCACAAAAAGCAAAGAAACGAAAAACTCGAATACGAAAATTTAATAAGACATACAATATTTTGAGAAAGTTGTAGAATCTTCTTTAAATTATATGCGTAGATGCCTATTTATTGCTATTTCAAGATAACTTACGTACCTGAGTGACCTAGGAAAATTTTACCCATCAAAATGTATTTCATAGAGAAGGTGGGGAAGGGGCTAGGAGGGTCTGGGCCTTACTACCTGTTATTTCTTTGCATTTTCTGAGAAGATTTACCATAGTGATGGATAATTTTTTCACACCATCAGGAAGTAGAGATTTCAACGAACAAAAAGCCCACCGATTTTTTTTAAAAAGCTTGTAATTTAACGCGAGAATTTTCGATTGAAAATTAGGGTGCTTTTTCGATATTAAGTCAAAATAAAATAAAAAAATAAATATTTTAAATCAAAAAAAAAAAAAAATTTTCACTATATTTCGTGGAAGTAAATTTAAGTAAAAGATAAAAATAAAAAACCAAAAATTTGGTTATTTGAATTTTTCACATAAATTTTTTAGATCTTTTCATTACCTACAACTTTGCTGTTCAACTTTTTTCCATAGGACTTGTAGTCTTGCCGGAAATCGAGATAAACCGTTTGTTACCCTCAAAAACTCACCCCCTTCCACTTCCCGACCTCAAATCGCCTGTAAATTATTTTTCCTTTCATTTTTGTAACATTCTTTCCCTTTTCCAATGGGTTTCATCCTACTATGATTTTTTTTCACTTTTTACCATTTTCAAAGGCTTCAGCCCTGGTCTATATTGGAAAACATGCATCCAGGCTTCACCATAGGCAAGTGCGATGAGGTGTGCTAAGGAAAATCTACAAAGTGTAGCGAAGGGCATATTGAGATGAAAATAGGGTGGGTACCAGCGAAAATTGTAAGAGAAAACGGCCCAGTATCTTATCTAACTTGACCATCCAATGGGAAGATTTAGAGAAGACATGTCCATCGGATAAAAAAAGAGAAACAGAAATGTATATTTTGAGGAGAAATGAAGAGAATTATTATCAAATCCCAGGTGATATTTGGAGTATCAAGGAATATAGATGAATGGGGCACAGAAAGTGAAAATGGTAATTTGAGAGAAAGATGGAAATGGAGTTAGGATAGTTGGGAACGTAAACTCTCAAGACCAGCATATCTAATGAAATATGTTGAAAACTAAAAAAGAGAAGATATTTTATATGGAGATATCCTATGTTATAGGTTTTATTGTGTTTATTTTATTTTATGATTAATTTTGTGTCATATTGACATATTTCTATGAAAATAATAAGCTATTTTCGAACCGAATTGGGATAGCCCACCCTTTCTTCGAACGCCTGAATTGTTACCCAATCACCTCCAAAATTGACTTTCGTAACATCTCACAAACATACTTCCCAAATACTCCTTCCTGGCATATACCCAAACTCCATAAAGACACATCCCTAGGTCATTTCCACAAAACAGAAACCCCTCCCAAAATGATAGTTCAAGCTTTTCAAGCCCTCCTCTCCCGATACCCAGAACACTCCAATTTCTACACCGACGCATCCAAATCAGAAGACAGATAGGGGCAGCTTTGGTCTTTCAGGAAGAAATAAAAAGATACCCCCTACCACTAAGTACCAGTGTGTACAGTGGTGAAATATTTGCCACCCTTCAAGCCGTCAAATACATCACAAGCCATGGAATACAAAAGGCAACTCTCATTACCGACTCACTCAGCGCCGTCGAAACCCTAGAACAAGTATATTGCAGCAATCCTAACGCCATGGCCATGAAAGAAAAAATATATCACCACACGAACAACCACAACAATGAAATAAAATTAGTATGGGTACCCTCGCACATCGGGATCCCCGGAAACGAAAAGGCAGATACGGCGGCCCGTGGAGCTGCAAGCGAAAGGACGGAACCTACAACCCAACGAATTCAGAGACGGGACGCAAAGAGCTACATTAAATACCTGATATGGGAACAATGGCAAAATGGGTGGCAACAAAAAGATACCAAAAAGATACGAAATAAAAAAATCAGTGAAACCATGGACTACATCTCCCCAGAAAAGAAGACACCAAGTCATCCTGTCACAACTACGATTGGGCCACACAAGATACACCCATGACCACATCTTCAAAAGGGAACCAGTGAAAACTTGCGACTTATGTCTAGTGCCAGTTAGTGTCAAACACATTCTAGTGGAGTGTCCTAGGTACGACGAAACAAGAAGGAAATACAGCCTGGAACCAGAAATGAAATCCCTTCTGAGATATCTCTAACCTTCTGAAATTTCTAAACGACCTGCACAAAATGTAAATATGAGTTATTATGGAAATGTTACTGTATGACCCACCGTTGCTAATGACCCACCGTGGTCGATGCAACTTACTCCTTTCTCACAATGAAAAAAAAAAAATATCGTATTACAATAATGTTTTTCGAGTAAAGATATATTCATCGAGTTTCTATTGGATCTAATAAGACCATATAGGCTCTGCATTTTGCAAAATAAATTTTGAAATGGTTTTGATTCAAAAGGACATGGCGAAAAAAATCCAGTAATTCGTCAGAGAGCTATAGAAAATAAAATAAAATTGGCTAATTTTTTTTTTTTATTGAAAATTGTGAAACTGTTATTCGGTCCTTTGGAATGAGTTGAACATTCAGAAGTTATAATACGAACGAAAACTCTAGTTGAACAATAAAAAAAAGACTGAAGATATTCCGACAACTTTTGAAAATTCCAATAACTTCACTTGTAATAAATATATTGATAGATAAATAACAAAATCTGTTGATATTCACTATTTTACTACTTACCGTAGCGGTAAACAATTTCACCAGATCTTTCAAGACATTGCTCACCGATTTGGCTACCGAATTGGAAAATATAGAAAAAAAATCGGTTGTGCTCAATGTGAACCCCGTCTGTAGTTTCAAAAACTGACCAACTATTATTCACAGATTAACTTATCTTGACAGACCAGAAGTTTTTCTTTTAACGCTCACAAAATGAGGTACAGATATATAATTATATTATTCATTGAGGTTATTTTCACCGGTTGAAATCTACCTTGGGAGAAGTCGAGGAAAGTGAAATTTCAGTTTTCATTTTTTTTATGAAATATCATCTAGGTACAAGGATGGGTAGAAATAAAGACTCTCTAGATGCACTTGGTGAGTAAACCACAGTATTCCGAACTGAGACACATGCCATATGAATCTGAATGGGTATAATGAAATAATTAATAAAAACCTTCTTAAAAACAAGCATTCATTCAAATGCGTTAAAAAGTTGAAAATAATTGCTTCGGATGTGTGACGTAGGTTATTCCGTGATTTCTAGATTCAAGATCTTGTCACGCAAAGTTTTCAGTTCGAATACAAAGGCGACATGCTTTTGAATCTATAACTCACGAAATAACCTACGTCACACATCCGAAGCAATTATTTTAAACTTTTTAGCGCATTCGAATAGAAGCTTGTCTTTAAAAAGGTTTTTTATTAATTATTTTAGTATGTTCTATGCATTTTTGTTAAAGCATCCTTATTATGAGGCGTCTTTCCTGTAAGTTCTGAGCTATCTAATTCTTCAATGAGGAGACCAACTAAAGAATAACTCTCGTCCACCATCCCGGACCTGCCATCTTCAATTTATCATCAATGTTCTGCGACTGAATTCATAATCTCCGACCTCAAAAACCCCGACATACCAAATTTGAATAGAAACGATCCGTAAATCAGACAACTCGTCCACTATCTTCGAGCCGACATCTTGAATTTATGAATTTTGACAATATATTCATAATGTTCGACCCAGAAAACCTCCACATACCAATTTTGAATAGAATCAGACCATAATCACAGAGTTTGTCCGCCATCGCCATGTTTGTCGATCACTCCATACTTTTAGATACTCTGGAAGATATGGGTGTAAGGGGTCTAGCACACAATCTTTTCGGAAGTTATTTGACAAATAGAACACAAAAAGTTAAATTCAAAAATCATGTGAGTGAAGAAATAAACATTAAATGTGGTGTACCTCAAGGAACTGTATTGGGTCCGGTATTATACGTAATTTATTGAACAATGTATTTCAACAAGAAACAATTGGTAAAATAATCAGCTTTGCGGACGACACTGTGATTTATTACAAAAATGACGACTTGTACAATCTCAAACTAAACATAGAAAATGATCTTGCAAAATTGAAAGACTGGTTCGACAGCAGATTACTCTCAATAAATTTCGATAAAACCGTATACCTACCCTTCAGTAGCCATGAAGCATCGTTGCCAGAATATCGTCTGAATATTCAACGAGAATTTCTAATTACACCTGCAAAAAAAAAATACTTGGACATTTACATCGACAATCACTTACGATGGAACCATCATATGGAATATTTAACAAAAAAACTTCGTAGTATTCTATTTCGATTCAAACAAGTTGGACCATTTTTGAGTTTCAAATATAAAAAATACTGTACCACAGTTTGGTTGAGTCACACCTAAAATATGGTATTATTGGTTGGGGAGGAGTATCAGGAAATCGCCTACATGCCCTCGAAATCTCGCAAAAACGATTCCTCAGAATGATGCTCAACAAACCTGCAAGATATGCAAGTTCTCTACTCTATACTGAAACACAAATATTAGATATCAGACAATTGTATTTCATTCAGATAGGATGCCAGCAATATAAAAATAAAAGCAAACTTACCACTCAGAACCACAGATACGCAACCAGATCAAAAAATCAATATTGCATACCGACAGTTTCTAAAGCAGTAGGCCAAAAAAGTTACAACTATTTGGCACCTAAAATGTTCAATCAATTACCACAAAAAATCATCAATGAAACTTCTTTAAAACGCTTTAAAACACAACTTTTATTATTTGTTAATGGGACAGACAGAATAAAAATACACAAAATGATAGAGAGCTGATTGAGTGATATAAAGAAAATTATTAGAAAAATTCAAACTTAGACAGTAACTGTACATATTTGTATTATAAATAACATTGTAATATTTCTATTTATAGTCCTTCCGTTATTATTATTATTATACTCGTATGTTATATTTTGAAGTGTCGTGCATTGTAACTTGAAATATCGTGTTGTTCAAATCTTCAAATTTTATACTTGATATTTTACAAACAACGTCGCCATATTAAATTTTATTCTCATATGATGTATTTTAAGATGTAGTGTGTTTTCGATTATATTTTATATTATATTTTATATTGATTGACCTGTATGTTTTGTATCACACACAAGCTACTACAGCTTCAGTGATTATTTTTGTTCATTCTTACTATATATTGTCCTTTTTATGCAAGTTATATTTTTGGTGAATAAACATATTATTATATTATCTTGTAGCTGCCATTTTGATTTCTTGAATTTTGACGAAAAAAACATAATCTTCGACCCCGAAAACCCACATACCAATTTTGAATCGAATCGGACCATAATTACAATTCTCGTCCGTCATCTTGGAGCTGTAATCTCAAATTTGTGAATTTTGACAAAAAATGAATAATCTATGACCCCGAAAATCCCCAAATATCAATTTTGAATAGAATCGGACCATAATCACAGAGATCGTAGGCCATCTTGGAGCCGCCATTCTGTATTTATGAATGTTGACAAAAAATTCATAATCTTCGAACCCAAAACCCCCACATACCAATTTTGAATTGAATCAGACCATAAACACAAATCTCATCCGCCATCTTGGAGCCGCCATTCTGTTTTTTCCCTAACAAAAATTCCATAATGCATTGTCACGGGAACTATGAACACCTGCCAAATTTCACGTGAATCCGACAACTAGAAGGGGGTAAAATTTAACTTGTAAGATTTCATTACACACATCGGGACAGGTGAAAGTAAATAAAAGCTTGTAAATAAACATATTTACATTCTAACTAGCAAAGCAAGCATCTGAAACACCATTTTCAGGTACAGAAGCAGTGTTCGAAACTAGTAAAATTTATTGTGGTTGAAGAGGGGAATCATTCTCAATTGAATATTGAATAGACCTATTTTTCTGTGAATTGAAAAATCCACGCTAAAAGGAATTTGAGGGAAATATTCCATTTTCTCAAAGTGGACATTATGATTTCGAAGTTATGGAGGGGTGTCGAAGTCGTGACCCAAAAAATAAAACAACTTAAAGTTGTACAAGGAAGTTGGCGAAGATACATCTTATTTGATGTCTCTTCGTCAACCTTCTTCCCCTCTGCTTGTACAAATTGAAGTGCAATTTGAAGTTTTGGAATGCATTTATTCAACTTTGAGTTGTTTTATTTTGTGGATAACGACTTTGAAACCCCTCCATGAGATAGATATTTTGAATGGATCCTAACTCAAAAGAAAAAATCTGCATATTCCTTCAGATTCTTATTTGATTTTTTATTATCTTTGAGTCTCATATGATTCCACATCTGATTCAATGAACACTCTTTTCATTGATTTGTTGAAAATATAAACAGGATGTTTATAAAATCAGATGTGGAATCATCTGCGACTGAAAGATAAACTTAAGTCACTATCTTTCATCGTTCAAGATAACGTCTTGTGGGGTATTCATGTTGAAAAGGGAAACATTCTCAATTGAATATTGATAGGAAGATTTTTCTGTGAATTGAAAAATCCACGATTAAAATGAAGTTATTTTTTGTGAATGTCTAACAGAAAACAACTACTTCCCCGGCTGAAGCCACGCTGGACATTGAACTACATCTGATAGATATTCTGAAAAGGCCCTAACTCAAAAGAAAAAATCTGAAATTGAAAATTTGCATTTTCATTCAGATAGTTATTTGATTTTCTATTCCAGTCTTAATTAAGAACTCATAAAGATGAATGAGGCAAAGAAGAATGTTTTCCAAAAGAGAGTACTCGTCAGAAATCATTCGTAACATTGACGCAGGAGAGACATCGCATTCACTAGGTCTTCAATACATTTTTGTCGACGAAAATCTATTTCACGCTTCAACGAAACACATTTCCAAGAAGCAATCTCACTTTGCAAAGATGGAAAAAGTTAGAATCATTTCTTTTGGAGAGGCACTTTGAAAGTAGTGTTTTCTGACATTTAAACCTGTCATGGGGTATGATAGATTGATTTGTTGAAAATATAAACAGGATGTTCATAAAATCAGATGTGGAATCATCTGCTACGGGAAGATCAACTTTAGTCACTATCTTCCATCGTCAAGATAACCTCTTTTGAGGTATTCATGTTGAAAAGGGAAATATTCTCAATTGAATATTGATAGAAAGATTTTTCTGTGAATTGAAAAATCCACGATTAAAATGAAGTTATTTTTGGGAATGTCAACAGAAAACAACTCTTCTCCGGCTAAGCCACGTGGACATTGAACTACATCTGATAGATATTCTGAAAAGGCCCTAACTCAAAAGAAAAAATCTGTAATTGAAAATTTGCATTTTCATTCAGATAGTTATTTGATTTTCTATTCCAGTCTTAATTAAGAACTCATAAAGATGAATGAGGCAAAGAAGAATGTTTTCCAAAAGAGAGTACTCGCCAGAAATAGATTTTCGTCGACAAAAATGTATTGAAGACCTAGTGAATGCGATGTCTCTCCTGCGTCAATGTTACGAATGATTTCTGACGAGTACTCTCTTTTGGAAAACATTCTTCTTTGCCTCATTCATCTTTATGAGTTCCTAATTAAGACTGGAATAGAAAATCAAATAACTATCTGAATGAAAATGCAAATTTTCAATTTCAGATTTTTTCTTTTGAGTTAGGGCCTTTTCAGAATATCTATCAGATGTAGTTCAATGTCCAGCGTGGCTTTAGCCGGGGAAGTAGTTGTTTTCTGTTAGACATTCACAAAAAATAACTTCATTTCAATCGTGGATTTTTCAATTCACAGAAAAATCTTTCTATCAATATTCAATTGGGAATGTTTCCCTTTTCAACTCTTTTCATATTTTTGAGCAACTCAACGTGATTACCTGATACAATGAATGAATGTATTATATAAAAATATATAAATAATAAATGAATGGAGTATATTGGGCAAAGACATAGTACATCCATGGTGAGGCAGAGGCTAACGGCTGATCTCTTCAACCTAAATAGATCGAAGGCACGCACAATAATCGGTTTACTAACTAGAGACTGCGGTCTGAGGAAACACCTGTAAATGATGGAAATATGCAAAGAAAACGTGGAATTCAGATTACATGGGGGGGGACGAAGGAGAAATCAGCCTATCACATCATCTTCGATTGCAATGCACTAAAAAGCAGGCGCTTAAAAAGATTTGGACAAATTATTCCGAAAACAGGTATGAATCCAAAATACCTAGTGTATACGCTATTATTGTGCTGAGGAAGACACAGGTCTAAACAACTAGTAATCACTGACAATTGGCTTTGCCATCAGTAGTTCCAAAGGATCCTCGCAGGTTTCAGGGTATAGTGATATCTGAAGGTCAGTTCAGAAATATTGACAATTATATTATGTAGAAATATGTTTTCTCCACTCTTCAGATATCAGAGATAAAATCAACAAAATTCTCAAACATATACGAGTAAATGTTTTTTTTTCAGAGTTTCTCGAATAAAAATAATTCTTGTATATCAATGGATCAATTTCAGGAGTTTTTTCACCTCGAGGCTAGAGCTTCGAAATCCCGATTTTATATCCACCTGACTCACTGTGATCAAAATCATTCATATTTAAACATCATGATGATCATGGCAAGTTGAGTTGACACCGAAACAATTATAATTGAATGAATATTCAATATATGTTTGTTATTCCAAAACATCAAATGACGCCGAATCAAATGGAACATGAAAATTGAACATCCATTTGAATGGCAGAATACGGCACATTCCACTCATTTCATTTCCACATTACAGAAATAATATTTCGAATAAAACGTCAAACAGTTCGACACATAAATCCTGCTAATGCATGAGTGGATCAAAAAGGATTTTCAGTGCATCATTCGGTTTGTAAAACAATTACGGCAAAACTGAAATGGTGGCATTTGAGTTCCCATAACAAATGTAACCGATATATTCCACCATTTTGTTTTTCACAATATATATGTTATTAGAGGAATAATTGTCATGCACGACTCCAAAAAGGAATGGTGTATAATGCAATCTTTGAGAGCTACGAGGCTTCTTTGATTTCATCTTTCTTGATTTTCAATAACGCTGTGTTTTGAGAAATGAATCAAAATACGTATAACAATGCTTTTTCTGAAGGGTAACCTAACAAAAAACACAAATCTCATACAGATCTACTTATTATAATTTTTTTTTGTACTTTTTTTCACCCATTTAAAGCACGCCTCAGCGTGTTTAAATCGAACTTTAAAAAACGCGCGTTTTTTAAAGGTAACCATGACAACATCAACAAATCGAGAAACGTGAAGTCTAAATGACATTTTTTTTATTATTGATCTGACAGGAGTACCTTGTAATGTCAAATAAAATATTACCCACAATTCGTTCATTTATATGTGCTCCTCCATCCATTTGATGAACTTTTCATATTCTTTTTTATTTATATCACTGGATTTTCGCGATATTAACCGCGATTCTGCCTCACTATTCAAAAAATCGATATTAGAATAATTCATTTTTGAGCTCTGGAGACAACAAATATTGATCTTTGGTAACAAATTGCAAATGAATGTTTTTCTCATTTCCATGACAACGAAAGGTATACTGATGTCACATCACGAATTCAACCTTCTTGCATTATTAGTTCTTATTTCTATTTTTTGTAGTAATAATACCAGTATATATGATTTCAAAGTGCACCAATAAAAAAAATAACGTAAAGTATTCGTGGATAACTGGTCTTAAAAACACTTGCTCTATTTCGCGCGTGTTTTAAAGCCCTTTTTATCCACTTATACTTTAATATACTATTTTGTTTTACCATGTAGTCGGAACATGTGAAACGATATTAGGGCACATGTTCACGAAAACGACATAAATGAGGACTTTTGACAGGTATACGTCAGTTTCAGGATTCTTTCTGAGTGTTTGAGAAAACACCTGTACATTATTAAATTACACAGAGGAAACGTGGAAATGATAACATGTGGGGAGGAGGAGAAACAGCCTCCCACATGATATCAGATTGCGATGTACTGGAAAACAGATACAGGAAAACACCACACAAATTTGAAATCACCCATAGTCATAAAAAATTTCATCTTTTGAAATATATGGTCAAACTACCTGATATCTACCTATAAACATTACCAAATATGTATTCGAGTATACAGTGCGTTCATAAAGTGTGGAAACGCTCGATTATCTCACAAGTTAAGTAGGTAAAGCTCGGACAGGTCGATTTTCAATTTTAATTTTCTACTTTTTTTAACAAAAAAATCATTTTTACCCCTACTACCTCACAACATATGACGTCTTCGATAATATTTTGAAATATAGAGGGTATATTTTTATATAAAAAATTAAAAGCCCATATTTTTCTGAGTTCAACCATACTACATACGTCATATGTAACACTATAAGTTACAGTATACTGAGTATAAAGAAAACAGGTGCTCATATTTATTATTTATTTCATTATATATTTTGCAACGAAAATATTGAAAGTAGTCAGTGCATATTAAAAATGAACAAATAACATATTTACGAATTGAGCTCCTTGGGTTGGGGATATTGTCAACTAATACCTGATGAATTCTTGAGTTACGTTTGACAACATCAACAATTGACAATTCGTTGAATTTCAGCTCGAATTCTCTCTTTAAGGTCTATCGAACTAGTAGGTCGGTTTATGTATAGGGTGAAGTGGGGTAGGTGTAATCAGAAAAACGATAGTTACACTTTAAATTTTAATATCAAGATACCCAAGAGAGATATGTTTCTGATTTTTTACAGTAGTACTACCTATCTAATTGTTGAATAACTGAAGTAATCCATTTTTTTCTACTAGGCATTGTGAATTTTTTATAAACAAAAATAATAAGTTATGTTCGCTGATTACATTTACCCCAGCATTCGGGGCAAATGTAATTCATGATTTGTAATTCTTATATGTATCGTATGCTGGAGTATTTGAGGCAAGTGTTACAAAGTAAAAATTATGCAGTTCCACCAAAAAAAAATTATCCTAATAGCTCAAACCATAAGGACGTTATAAGTTTTTTTGTGGAATATATACAATTCGCATGTTTGTCTTAGAAACGTTTATTGAAATATGTGAAAATAACAAACTGTACAATGTAGTTTTTCCCTTTTATTTTACATTATATGTAGCGAAGGATACTGGAAAAATTGAATCTCCTCTTCGTCCTAAATTTGGTTCGGGAAAAACTAACTCGATGTCTGATGTAGACACTGAGTGATGGTCAATTTGTTCAGGCCAAAAAAAAAACATAAACAAAGGTTGTGATTCGTCATCAAAGGCTGTTTTTTATACAACTTAAAAAAAAAATGTCTTTCCTTTAAATGAGACCAGAACCCAATTTCCGACATCAGGTTGTTTCAAGTCAGTAACAATTCGTCTTGTTTATGGGTTTCCACTTCTCCATCTAACCTTTGTGAATACGTTGCAAAATCTTCCTCTTCCGACTCACTGTGGCTCTGAATTTGGGTTTCGTCCTCTTCATCAGAAGAACTTGATAGAACAATATTTTTGGGTTTTTTTCATTTTTTATGTTTTGATGGTCTTTTGCTTTCTTTGATTCATTTTTGCTTTTTTTTTCTTCTTTATCTTGCTCTGCTTTTGTTCTTTTTTCTTCTATAGCTTGCTCTGCTTTTTTTCTTTTTTCAATATTTTTCTGTGCTGTGATAATTTCAGCTCCAGAAGCTACTCTTTCTCTTTCTCATGAGGTCTGGGGGATTGTCTTACGGTGTCAAGCAACGAATCTTCGAATGACACATTTTTTTCACTTGGTCCTGCAATCGGCTCTGGTTCTTTTTTTTTTTTTTGCTCTGGTTCCCCAAAAGGGATATCCTGTAATGTTCAGAAACATCGTGGGATTGTCTTACGGTGTCAAGCAACGAATCTTCGAATAACACATTCTCGCTGTTAACCAAGGAAAAGGTAGGATTTGTTGTTCTTCTTAATTTCTGGAGGTTGTATGCCTCGGGGAACACCTCCCTAGGCAATGAGTTCCAAAGCCTCGCTGTTCGTTGGATGAACGAGTCTTTGGAAAGTGATGTTCTGCAGGTCTCCAAAGTGACCACGAAGGGGTGTGATGACTGAACTTGACGGGTTAGTCTCGAGGAGACTGCCAAAGCAGGAACGATTGTTGATATTTCAGAAGAGCATCGCCCATGAAAATATCTATAAAATAGAGACAAATCGCCAACTTTTCTACGGTGTTCCAGACAAGTGAGCGAGTTTGTAAGCGAGGCATCACCGACGAGACGAATTGCCCTTTTTTGGACAGAATCCAATAGCCTCAGGATATGTTTAGGTGCCGCGCTCCAAATATGGGAACAGTATTCCAGGACAGGTCGGATCTGTGCCTTATAGACATAAGCAGCTGAGTGGGGGTGAAATAGCTCTTGGCACGAAACAAAAGCCAAGTTTTTGGGATGCACTTTTGGCAATGGACCTCACGTGATTTTCCCAGGAAAGGTTATTGCTGATAGTAATACCAAGCATCGATATGGATGACTTCAGTGGTATGGTTACTCCTGACAAAGTTATGTTAGGCACAGTGAGATCGGCTTTTCTAGAGAAAAGACATGCTTGTGTTTTGTTTGCATTGAATTCTACCAAGTGATTAGATCCCCACTCGAGAATTGTTGCTAAGTCCATATTTATATTATTAACATTTCTTCCTCGTTCATTTCTGGTTTCACGGGCTGATATAGGGGCCCTGGAAGAGAAAGCGGTATGGAGGGTACTATCATCGGCAAAGCTGTGTACTGGACATGAAGTTGCTTTCAACAGGTCGTTGATGTGAAGTAGAAATAGTGTTGGTGCGAGAATAGATCCTTGCGGAACACCAGCATTTATGAGTAGAGTGTCAGATGAAACTCCATCGACCACTACATGGAGAGACCTGTTTGAGAGAAAACTAGCAAGCAGAGAACACAGCTGAGGGGCAAGCCATAAGACGGAAGCTTGGCGAGGAGTCCCTGGTGCCAAACTCGATCGAACGCCTTGGAGATATCTAATGCCACAGCTAAAGTTTCTCCATACTTTTCAATAGATAGCTGCCATATATGTGAGACGTAAGCGAGCAGGTCACCAGTTGATCTCTGATGGCGGAAGCCATATTGCCTATCGTTGACAATTCCTGAGTCTTCCAGATATTTCATGAGCTCGATGTTGATGGCTTTTTCCATGACCTTTGAAATAATAGATAGCAGTGCGATAGGTCTGTAGTTGCTAGGTAGGGCCTTTTTGCTTTTTTAGGGACTGGCTGTACTCTTGCAATTTTCCAATTGGACGGAAATACCCCAAATTGTAAGATGGTTGAACAACTTGCAAAGAACAGGTGTTAGTTCGGGGCACATTTCTTGAGAACAATCGGCGGGATTCCGTCAGATCCACAGGCTTTGTTGGTGTTGAGACCCAGCAAAATCTTTCTGATAGTACGTTGGCGAAAGGTGATCTCGGGCATGTGACTGTCAATAGGTGTAATGTTCGGGGGTTGTTTTCCCGATGAATCCAGAGTGGAATTTCCAGCAAATAGGTGCGCAAAGATATTGGCTTTTTCCTGGGCAGTCGTTGCTAGTGTTCCATCTTCTTTGGTTAGAGGAGGAAATGAGCTGGAAGTGAAGTTTCTTCCCACAGCTTTGGCGGAAGACCAAAATGAACGGGATCCGTTAGGACATTCAGCAAGTTTTGATCTTATTTTGGCATTGTGGGCATCTTTTGAGCATTCTATTGTCTCTTTGCATATGCCTCTAGCCTCGACATATGCTGCTCTGGTGTCAGGGCCCGGATTTTTTAGCCATCGATGGTATGCTGCCTGTTTGGAAGTCACAGCTCTAGAGAAGTTTCTGTTAAACCAGGTCTTATCGGATGATGTTTTTCTTTCGGTATTCGGTATGTAGGTTTGCATCCCCAACATGATGATTTCAGAAATTGTCTCAGCACATCGTGTTGGATCTACTGAAGAGAAACAAACTCTCTTCCATGGAAACGCTGAGAAAAACATACGAAGACCTTCCCAGTCGGCCGAATTGTAATGCCACATGAGACGGGGTGGTATTGTGCAGCTCGATGGTAAATGGAAAGAGCATGTTGTGGAGATGAGGGTGTGATCAGAATTTCCAAGTGGGGCACAAACTCCTATTCAATACGGGTCAGGATTGGTGGTGAGGAAAAGATCTAGTGTATTGGCAGACTGGTTGTTGACATCAGGGATGCGGGTTGGTAGCTCGACCAGTTGTTCTAGACCATGAGTGATGGCGAAGGCCTCGGCTTGACGACCCGCATCATCTGTTTTGTTAGAGAATTTGAGCCAGGCAGCGTTATGTACATTAAAGTCTCCCATGATTATGGTTTCAGCTGTTGGATGGTTCTCCTGAATGTAGTCCAGTTTGAGTGATAAAAACTCAAAGAGGTCGTTATATGAAGGTTCATTAGGTGATAGGTAAAGGCAGCAGAGGAACTTAGTCAGTTTGGTATCAGATAGCTTGAACCACATCACATCAAAGTCTTTCGGTTCCAAACTCTCTTCACGCTGGCATGAAAGGTTAGCCTTGGCGTAAAGGCAGACTCCACCTTTGAACCTGAATCGAGAATGGAGTTCGTAACCAGGACAAAGCATATGGACCTTGTTGGTGGACGAGTTTACTTGTGTTTCTATTAGAGCCAGAATATCCGGTTTTTTCGTCTGTAGGTGATGGTGGACGTCATTGATGTTCTTGTTGAGTCCGCGGATGTTGCAAAAATTAATCTTTAATGTTGAGTCCCCTCGAGTACCTCTCGCCCGGAAATCCGAATGGAGAGGTATTTTGCTTCCGGAGTGTTTTACTCTAGGAGACTTCATCATTATTGTTATTACTATTAGTGGTTGGGTAAAACAGGTAAAAGTATGAAGTGACAAAAATGAAATTCTAGGCTGGGGCAAATGTAATTACTGATTATATTTACCCCAGTCTCTGTGATTACACTTACCCCATGTATATTTTTTGATGGGGTAAACGTAATCGCTACTATGTTTCTTTTTGTTGGCATCCAAATCGAAATCTAACAGCAGAATCCGATTCCTTGTCGGAAATAATCTAAGGAAGCAAAAAATCACAATCTTATTGAATTATTTGTATTAGCAATATAAAATTAAAAATTACAATCGATACTCGCACAACAAGTGAAACTACAGGGTGATATAAAAATAACTAACATTTTGAACTAGGACCTTGAAAAGGATTAAAAACATAATATAAAGGCAAAAAATCAGTTACACATTCAAATTTTAGATAGAAAAAAATTAAAAACGATAATACAAAAATTAGGGAGTGCCCGATTACACTTGCCCTATGATTACGCTTACCCCACTTCACCCTACCTCACTTTTCAAATAACCCGAGACAAAAAATCCATAGGAGTTGAATCTGTGGACTTAGCAGGCTATTCAATGTGACCGCATCCGCATCGTCCAATCCAGCGATTGGGAAAGCTTTCATTCAGGAATTATCTGACAACTGGAGCATAATGTGGACCAAATAGTAGAATATATTTGACCAGAATGATTAATAAAATGTGTCAGTTAAGTATCGAACTACATCAGTTTGCAACATTTCTAAATACTTTCCACTTGTCACAGTGCCGCAAAAAAATGTGGTCCTACAATGGTATTCCTAAGAATCCTCACAGTTACTTTTCGAGGATATTAGGTATGAGCTCCCATCGTCCAATTGTGATTTCCTGTTGCCAGTAACGACAAATTTGCATATTCACAGTACTGTTCATACAAGAAGTTGATTCGCCGGAAAATAAGCCATAAAATTTAAAACAATTATTGAAATTACACACTGCTTGCATATTTTCACAAAACTTCATGGAGTCGTCTTCATTAAGTTCATGCATAAGTTTAATTTTATATGGATGTAATTTGGCTTTTCGTAGAATTTTCTGCTCACCATCATGACAGATATAATTGTTGTTAGATAAAGTTGTAATTGAACGATGAGGATTTTTGTCAATTCCAAGTAAGACATTTAATTGAGTATCATCGTTAACGGTCGGCCACTCTTAAGCTTATTTTCAACATTGCCAATTTTATTAAAATTGTTCAATATTTTGCTTAGTGTCGATTTGCTTACTGGTTATCGATCACGATATTTTTTTCATTGAAGGTGTCGCATACTTCAAATCAAATCAAATCAAATTTATTGCTTTCGATAAAGTACATTACAGGTGTTATAAATTGTATCTAAAATAAGATCCCAGTTAGAGCATAATGAGCCTAGGCAAATTTTGCCTGTCTTGCTCTATGCTCGATCTGACGACTTTATAAGTTCAACGTACATTTTGTATTTATCATGTCAAGTCTGTGAGTAGATTATAGATTTAAAATATATTTGTTGAAGTTTTCATAATTCGAAAAATACTTTTTGTAGAGGTTTTATAGTGTCAAGCAGATGATGCAGGAAGGTAGGAAGGTATTTTTTTTTTGTCAAGTAGATGTTGATTTCAGTACATCGTAAAATATCTTTGGGTTTTTTTTAAATATACTGTTTTGTTTCAATATTATATTTTTTCTGGTTTGAAATTTTTCTCAAAGCGGTTGGGATGGCATTGAAAAATTTAGGTCCGAAGTAAAAATAAGATCTTTGTGTTAAGGTTTTTTTGAACAATTGTGTGTTGAGATTCATACTTGCATTTGATCTGGTTATTCTATTTTTTATTTGGTGGAAATTTTTATGATTTGTGTACATTTTTTTTTAACATTGGTGGGCGAAAAGTAGTTTGATATTCAATAATTTTGTTTCCTGGTAGATGATATCAGTAGAGTACCGTTTGTTTTTTTTTTCAAGATAATTTTTAGGATTGTGTTTTGTGTTGTTTGTAAGATATTAAGAGTGGTATTGAAAGCCGCCCCATATTGTGATGCAGTAGGATAAGATTGATTCGGCTAAAGAGGTGTATAACATCAGGAGGTTTTTAGTTGTCAAAATGTCTCTCAGGGTATAGAAATTATGAATCAGGGCTCAGGCGTTTGTTGACATGCATTATGTGGTCTAACATCTTATATGTTGGTCAATGATAACTCCGAGGTATTTTATTGATGTTACTTTCTCTATCATAGGGCATATGCATGGGTTATTGTTTTTGCAGTGCATAGAGTGTAATTTCAAAGAAAAGTTTTCTGGTTGTTTTACAATATTTGGCGTAAACGTCACGAATTTTGTCTTCTCAATATTCAATGTAAGCTTATTCAAGTTCAACCATATGTGAATCTTTTGTAGATCTGTTTCAGCACTACGTTTAACGTCTTCCCTTTTTTCCTGTGAAAATGAGGGATGTGTCATCAATTACTTATAAGGTGTCCTCTAAGCCCGCTATTCTTGCAATACTGTTTATGTATACAAGAAACAGTATTGGACAATCTATTCCTTGTGGAACCCTATTTTTACTTTTGAGTCTGAACTTATTTCGTTTGCAATTTTCACTCTCTGAACCCTATCAGTTAGGTAGTTTGACATAACTTCAGTGGTGAACCACGATCCGTAATGGCTTAGTTTATTGAGTAATATTTCGTGTGAAACTGTGTCAAAGGCTTTGGCGAGGTCTAAAAATACTGCTACACATTTTGATGATTCGTCCAAAGCCCTGACTGCTTGTTCCAGAAAGTCCGTCACTGCATTTTCGGTGTTTGAATTCTGAATGAAACCATACTGTCTGTCTGTAATAATATCGTATTTTCGGAAAAAATCCATTAATCTTTTTTTAAGCACTTGTTCAAATATTTTTGCTAGATTATTAATGACGGATATAGGCCTATAGTTATTTAGTTGGTCACGTTTACCTGACTTGAAAATAGGAGTGATGATTGATTCTTTCCATTGCTGTGGAATTTTTCCGTTTGATAAACATAAATTGATGATATGAACCAAAGGGGGCGTGATGTATTCATGAATGATTTTTATAGTTTTTACATTTAGGTTATCTGGACCAGCCGAGCACTTGTTTTTGAGATTCGAAATGTGGATGGTGATTTCGTTCTGTGATACTGGTGTGAAAAAGATGGTAGAGTCGATTTTATCAATATCTGGATTTTTTTGTTGTCGGTTCATCTTTGGTAGTTTATTTGACATGTTTATACCCAAGTTAGTGAAAAAATTATTGAAAATATCTGCTTTCTGTTTATTATTTTTTATTATACTCCCATTTTCATCCTTTATCGGTGTTTTCTAGTTGTGAATTCGATTTTGTGTTATGACCTGTTAATTCATTTATGACATTCCATATTTTTTTACATTGATTTCCCCTTCTGTAATTTTGCGCTGATAATATTCATTTTTGGTTTTTTGATTAATGTATTGAGTTTGTTTCTGTATTCTTTGTATTTCCTTTCTGCGTTATTGGAGTAATGTTTATTTAAATTCTTTTTTAGGTGATCTCTGTGCTCGATAGATTTGATAAGGCCTATTGTGATCCAAGGTTTAATTTTTCTTAATTTTCTGTATTTGATATTTTTAAATTCAGTTGATTTGTTTATGTATGTTTTCAGTTTATCGATGAATATTTGGTATGATTTTTGCGAATTATTTGAGTGATAAATATCTTCCATTTTTTTTACTTTAAAAGATTGTTCAATTTTCATAATTTGTGTTTGTTACTCTGATTTCGTTAACTATTTTTCCTGTTGGCTTTTCAGGTAGGATATGTATACAAAAAAACGCGTAGTGGTCTGTCATGTCGGTTTGAAATATTATAGGTTCGATTTCTAGTTCACTATTTAGGTTATTTTGCAATTTAATAAAATATGATCTATTATCGATTTTGTATTTAACGTTACTCTTGTAGGTTTGTTTATGTATGACTGGAAACCATTTGAATTCAATATATTCAGGTAATTGTTGGTGTCATATGATTCCTTTTTGAGATATCGATATTAATATCTCCTATATAAACCTCAATATTTTGTTTCTCTATGTTATCCAAGTACGTCTCTAAATTCTCCATATATTTTTTTGAATCTGTTGAGGGAGGTCTGTAATGCTGTCAAACCTATTGTGGTTTTTCGGTAAATTCCCTGTTGAATAGGTTAATCTAAGAAAGTTGTTCTCATTCAACGTACAATTTTATTTCTGCTGTTATAGTATTTTTGCTGTAGATTATAACACCATCACATTTATTTATTTTGGATTCATTATAATATGTATTATAATTGGGAGTCGAGAAATCACCAATGTTTGTAATATTACCGGTTTCTGATAATACAATTATGTCTAAGTAATCCTTTGCCATTTCAACGTAAACTATTTATTCGTCATAATGTTTTTTTAAACTTCTAATATTCAGGTGAATGATTCCTATACCATACCTGTTTTCCATCTGCTCTCCCCTGTGTGAAAATTTTGAGGTTATCATATATTTTTGTATCGATTTCAACATTACTATCCATTACATCCAAGAAATCTATCATAGTTTGAAATTTGAAAACTCCTGTAGATTAAATAAAAAGTGAAAATTGAAACAGAATAAAAAACAAAAAACAACAATTTTCATAATTATGAATGTGAAGAAATATCAAAATTTAGTTTATATCTGTTCATGTGATTTATGGAGTAATTTGTAGGCACATCTTTACAGACTATAGTAATATCTTAACTTACATTCCATTACTGTATAATGTTGTTGAAGTCTTCCCTATTCTAATGATTTTTCACGTTTTGTTTAGGCTAACATAGATTTTTCCGTGATTGGTCCAAACATTTTTGAGTCCAAATCTCTCAATAGCTGTATTTAGTTGTCTCCTCTTATCACTGTTGGTCCTCCTCAAAACGATTCCTGTTCCTTTGAGCAGCTTTTTTTTTCTCTCATCAAATTGTTTGTTTTACATACTAGGTTATTTAACTTCAAAAAATATACCTCTTGTTTTATTTTTCTTCTTTCCTGCAATTCTGTAGCATATAGATATGTCCTTGTCGAAGGTTCAAGGACATTTTGTGTTGAAATTTTTTGAGTTCTTCCTTGTATCTTCATTCGGTTTTTATTTGAAACTAAATCTTCTCCAGTTACTAGACCTGGTTGCTTGTTCCATTTGGTCCATTTTATCTTCCCTTTTAGTTTTCTCTTCTTTAACTGTTCTTATCTTATTCTCGAGATGTTTGAGCTTTTTCTCGAAATTTTCGTACATTTTATCGTGATTTTGTTTAATGTCCGCCACTGTGATTCGACCTTCGATAGTTTCGATCTATCGTTCTTGCTATTGCTTCAGTGACTTTATTTACTATTTGGCTGATAAAGGAATCGCTTTTTATGATTTTGCTCACCGCTTGATTCACTACAGTTTCTATTTCTTCCGTTTCTCTTGTAATAACCATGTTTCTTCTTTGATTTTTCGATGAATAAAGTCTAGGATATCACTTCTGCACTGTTGTCGCTTTTGATATTTTTATTTCACTGTTGTTTCTTAGTTATTTGATGTATTATCAGGAGCCCAAATTAAAAGGCTACTCACAACTTTCCATGGGCGTACTTCTTTTACGATCGCCGTAACCTAAGATCATCAAAACTTCTATTCGCTGTTTTTTTGACAGTACCTATATCGTAATTTCAAATGATTTTTTTCAGGATAATATTTTTTATAAAGATATTGAAGACCTATAAATCGATATGCTACGCAACAAATCAATTTAATAATGACATATGCAATGGACCTATGTCTGGTTGATAAGGGCTTTCAGATGTTTTCATAGCCTGCTTCAGGTTTGGAAATATATTCGAACTAACTACTGAGTAATTTCCAGGTATCCATTGCAAAATAAATGATGAAATGAATATGAAGAAATATGAGCAGCTTTTTCCTTTATAATCAGTATACTGTAACTTAAAATGTTACATATGAGGTATGTGGTATGAAAAATATGGGTTTTCAATTTTCGATATGAATATAAAACTTTTCCATTTGAGAAAAAATTATCTTCCAAGGTAGTGGGGATAAAAATTTTTTTAGTTAAAAGTAGATAACTGAAATTAAAAATCACCTTGTCCGAACTTTACTTCCGAAAATAATTAACTCGAGAGATAATCGAGCTTTCCACACTTTATGAACGCACTGTATATAACTATTAAAAAATTTATATAAAAGATATAAACGTCAATTGAGAAATTCCATGAGAATTAGGAAAACAATTGATAATCTTCCAATTAATTTGTGATCTTTGTAACCTTACTCCGGGAATCTTGTCTATTATTCTGTTTATGAGGATTATTTCTCAACCTGCCCATCTCCTGTGGAATCTTATCATCAAATAAATCATATTCAGTTCTCCTCAGTTCACTCGGAAAACATTTTCGGTATTTTTCCCAGATCCATCCAAACTTTATATTTGTTAAATAAAACATGGCAGTGGATATTTGTTGATTCATCTCTGTAAATGGTTCAGTTTTCCTTACTCCGGGAATCTTTTCTATTATTCTTCTTTTTATGAGGATTTTGCCTCTCTTTTATGAGGGTTATTTCCCAACCGGCCCATCTTCTGTAGAATCTTATCATCAAATGAATCATATTCAGTTTTCCTCAGTTCACTCGGGAAACATATTCGGTATTTTTCCCAGGTCCATCCAAACTTTTATTTGTTAAATGAACATGGCAGTGATATTTGTTGATTCATCTCTGTAAATGGTTCAATTTTCTAACATTACAATATGGCTAACATCTTTCTGTCTTCATATCTTTGTTGTGCTTTCCCTTTATTCTCTTCGATTTCATTTTTATTTCTTTGAATAATTTCAATAATACCAATACAGGCTTATCTTTCAAACTTCGAAAAGAGATAGATACATTTTGAATGCTTCATTCTGATTCATTTAAAAAATTATACTATCTTCATTATATGGTTTTTAATGGAACTTAGTTCCTTCATGAAAAATTACAGCAACGTGTCAGGAATTTCAGGCAACTATATATTTATATGAGAAGTTTCCCAGAGTTTTCATGCTGTTGTGATAATAAAATGACCTCGAAAGGTTCGAGAGAGAGAGAGAGTGTGTTAGAGCGGAACCTAAGTTTTACAAATTTTCGAGAAAGCGAAGCTTGAATGCAGGGTAGTTGCCCCTCATCAGTCTAGGGTAGGTCAAGCAGACAAATGACTTATGTCTGCAATCCTGATCGAAACAGTGAATATCAATCCAATTAATAGGATTTAGCTGGTATTGAATTAGCAGAATGGAATACAGGTGAAGTGGTTAGTATTTATCCATTTCACAACAAACATTTGCAAAGGTACCTTGTCTCTTATTGCATATGAGATAAAATTCTCTAGCATGAATGATATTCGATGAGAATATTTCCCGAATCACAGTAATAGATAATAATTCCAAAAGTCATGCTCTATTTGAATTTTCAACGGATAAAAAAAATGATTCATTCAATGGAATTTCCCGTTATCAATATACCCCAAGCAGTCGCTTTTTTTGTGCTGTAGACAATTGAGACGATTAGAAAAAATAAGCGTAAAGTAATGAGAGTAAGAGCGAGAAGGAATTATTTCCACATGTCACTGCATTCGTTTCAGGGTTTGTTCGTTTGTGTCGCATTTAAAAAACAATATATCATCCTCCAACTAACGTTACTCCAGAGTATCTTTTTTTTAAATCTCATAAATACCACTAAATTAGTGGAATGAAAAATTGACAAACTTTCAAAATAAGTTTTACGATTTCGCTCCGCACTTTGAGTGATAGCTGGAAAATAGAAATGATAATTCGAAATATTGGATGTTAATAACGAAAATATAAAATGTTTCCTTGGTTGAGCGTAATGTGTTCAACCTGCATCAATTCGTTGAGGATAATTGTTGTAATCATAAGTGGATATTTTTCTTAACATTGAGAGTTTATACATTCAAAGACTCATTGTTCAACCAACAAGGAAAAGAGGAACCGTTGAATAAAACTACCATCTCATTGCAGTATGAAGTGAACTCAAGATGTCCTTCATCTTTGAATTACACCACACCAAATGATTTTGTAGGCGTATAATTTGATAGGAGCTAATGTACTTTTATCGCAAAGCTAGTGGATTTTGATCAGTATAAAATAGCGTGAGAACATTTATCACCATCAGAGCTGTCCCAAAGCACTCAAAGCACTTTTGTGCTCCTAAGCACTGTGCTCCCGAGCACTTTTTTAACCAGAGCTTAGTGCTTAGTGCTTCGAGCATTTTACGAAAAGGCATAGTGCTTAGTAATCCTGAAAAGGGCTCCCGAGCACTTCAGTGCTCTGGAGCACTTTTTGGAAATTGATCAGGTATGCCAGATGTTCCGCTATGTGGGTAGAAACCGATTTCAAGAGTTTTGATGAGATGTTATCTACACCTGTACTATTTTTATTTTTCATGTTTTGATGACTGTAGTGACTTTCCTCAGGTGTGACTCGATTGAAGGAAAACGTATTTACAATCAATGGAGAAAGGGTACAGTCTTTCGACATCAAATCACCGAAGTGACTTTGTAAGCTTTCTGCGGTGATGCCAGCAAAGTAGTTTTCCCAAAAATATTCGCAATATCTGCTCGGGCTGTATATACTCCACCTTCCATATTCAAATTTATATTTTTATGCCGCCTTATCCTTCCAGTATTATGATTTACTGAATTCGATATGTTTTTTTCATACTCATAATTCACTCTGCAGTCATCGTTTTTATCATTTTTCCATAACCAGAATACATTTTTCAATTCCTGGCTAGCTTTCCTGATATTGGACGTGATCCAACCGGGTGATTTCCGTAAAGAATTACCGCTGCACTGTTTCAGTGGGCTGCACTTATCCAGAAAAAATACAAATATGTTTACAAAAGATTCAAAAGAAGAGTCAATATCATTCGCAAGATTAATGTCACTGAAGTTAACGACGCCCATTTGGGAGACGAATTCATTCATATTATCTTTGGATCTGTATTGCCTATTTGGTTCAATGTTACAGCTGTTTGATTTGTTATATTAAGATGGTGGTGATAAATCAAAGTCAATCGCTAAGTGATCGCTAAAATTTGCCTCGAAGACTTTTGTTCTAAAATTTGCAGGGTCCATGTTAGTTAGAATGTAATCAACTCTTGTTGACGTCGTGACATCATTTCTATTTGTGAATACTCTCGAAGGCGATGTAGAGCTCACCTTCAAATTATATCCTGTCACTAGATCCAACAACAATTGCTTGTGGGTATGGTCAACGAGATAGTGTTCGTTAAGATCACCACAAAGGAATAGATTATCATGTGCACCTACATATTCCAGTATAATTTCTTGAGAAATGAGAAAAAATTGGTGTCATTCGGTGGTCGGTATACACTTAGGAACAGACACTTTCACTATATAATTTAAGCTACATTCCACTGCATTCATATATCATCGCTTCAGAAAATGAAGAGAGGTCGAGGATTTGCACCGTCCAGCAATTTTTCACATATAAGGCACTACCACCATGGATATGGCTAGTGCGACAGAAGTATGTTGATGCTGTGTATCCAAGGGTTGACATGAACTCCATGTTGTCCTTATTGCACCAATGTTCTACTACACTGACTATGTCGGGCTTTTCTTTGTCTAGAAGAACGTCAAATTCATTCATCTCGTTTGTGAGGCTTTGGGCATTCAGGTGCAGAATTCTCAGGTTCACTTCCTGGTTGTTATTAGCAACTTGCATAGTCGATTTTAACTTTCTCGTTTTTTGTCTGTCTTCGTTGTAAAAAATAACCCCTTCACCACACTTACTCACTACATGCCTATATGCGCATTTAGATAACTAGGTTTTCATCATAAGTAGGTAAACTACACTCAGTGTTGTTGATGATGGTTGGTTGGTTGGTTGAAAACTGACGAGCCAGAGACAGGGTTGGCACTGAGCTTCCCTTGACACTGCGACCAGCTGGGGTCTATTGTATCACTCTGTCGTCAGTGGTTCCTCATTCAAACAGGTTCATCGGATTCATGCCTGTTTCCAGGCTGATCTCTCCACAGGTTCTGTGTCGCCTTCTACTTAGGGCATCACAGTCGAAGATAATATGAGAGGCTGTTTCCTCCTCTTCGTCACATAGCCTACACTCCATGGTTTCCTTGCGTTTAGGTGTTTTTTTAGGCCGCAGTGTCCAGTCAACAGACTCTCTATCATACGTGCCTCCGTTCTGTTCAGGTTCAGAAGGTCAGCCGTTAGGGTCCGGTTTGGGTGCCCCACCATGTCTTTGCTGTTTGATCCAATATTGTTGGTGTTGTTGATGATGATAACATAGTTATCGAAATGCGCATATAGAAGTGAAGTGAGTCAGTGTGGTTAACGGGTTACTTGTGCAATTTCTCATTGTGTGACACCACAGCGTAAGCCAGTCTTCATAATAGAATTGTGACGAACGATATTCAGATCAACATTGAATCTAAAGTATAAGTGTTCTGCGACAAAAGTTATATGCGAGACCATTTGAAGTACAAAATACGGATCTATTAGCAATAAACTACAGGATCCAGGCCGTCATAACATGTGTTATTGTGCATTTGCATTCATATAAAAATGATATATAAATAATATAAGTAATAGTTCCCACATATAAGTACATTGCCTCCTAAGAAATAAATATAACATTTAAATAATAATAATAAGAAATAAAAAAGGAGCAGAATTATGAAACTGTATCCCTGGATTGATAGGAAACCATAAAAGCGCTGCTGTATTTGTTCTCCAGTGCCAATCAAGGGACAACACATTTCAAAAATAGGTAGGTTTGGTTTAGGAGCTAATTAATCAAATAATTAATTGTTTTGATAAAAAAAGTTATACAATCACATTCGAATTCATTTCGTTAGCAATGATGAATTTTTTTATTTCTCTCTTGAAAATAAACTTATTTTAATATTTTTCAGTTTAATTGCCTTCCGAATTAAAAAAAATCCGGGTCAATTCCGGGTCAATATAAAATATACATTTTTGCGCATGGCTTTTCGGAAAACAGTGGTATATATATCTATAGATAGGTTTGTGACAGATCGAGTTAGGTGGTGTTTGTTAGTGTTGATTTTTTGTTCTGTTTTTGAGTGTATATATAGTAGGGATTGGTAAATATTTTTTTTATATTGAATAAATATGCTTCTTGATATAGTAGAGTTGTAGAGAAGGAGATCTATTTTTTCATACATATTTTGATGAGACAAAAAAATTTGTAAATTGATAGTATTATTTTATTTTTCTTGCAATGTAGGTTGCATGTTCATCCCACTTCAGAAATTGGTCAACTATGATACCTAAATATTTAATTTTGTCCGTTTTCTCGGTTACGGGGCAACAGCAATTTAGGGGTTTACATGAAAGTTCATGAATACTCAGGTTATTCGTCCTGGGTTGATCCACGCTATTCAGGCTGAAGGTTATGAATTTACTCTCTTGGAAGTTGAGGCTGAGCAAACTGTGATTTAGCCATAGATATTTGGAAGTCAGACTCTTCTCAGCTTTTCTATGCAGCCCGTCCCAAGATTCCCCACTGAAAACGATTGCCGTATCATCTGCGTAAGTTACTAAGTGGCCTTGAAATTCTTTCAGATTTGCAATTTCATTGATTTAAACCAGGAACAGTACAGGACCTAGTACTGTTCCTTGTGGTACTCCGCGTTTATTTGATCACTCAATGTTATATCAATTTTGACTCTCTGGATTTTGTCTGTTAAATACGCTCGTAAGAGTTTTAATGCAGGACCTCTTATACCAACCCTATTTAGCCCATTCAATAATATATTGTGAGGAACGGTATCAAAAGCTTTGGCCCAATCTCAAGAAACACAGCCATGCATTTTCTTGACTTGTCCAAATCCACCACAATCTCCTGAATAAGATCTATAACCGCATTTTCTGTGCTAGTATTTTTTTTGAACCAAACTGTCTACCTGTCAGCTCTCCATTGGATTCAAAGGAGTCCATCAGTCTATTTATGAGATATTTTTCAAAAATGTTTGCGAAGTTACTGATTAAAGATATAGGTCTATAATTATGATTATTTTTATGATCTCCTGTTTGATGGATGGGAGTAATTATGGATTCTTTCCATTGACTTGTGTTCACATGTTAGGTTGATAATGTGAATAAGGGGTTGAATGATATCAATATGAATGAACTTTATCAATTTCACAGAAATACCATCTTGACCTTTTGCAGTGTTGCTTTTTGAAGTTCCTATTTCTGTGATCAATTCGCTGTTAGTGACAGGTTTCAGAAATATGGAAAATGACACATTCAGTTTTGGCAATATTTTATTCAAGGCCGCTCTATCATTAACTTTTTTTATTTTCGATGCCATTTCATTACCTACGTTCACAAAGTAATCATTGAAAGTATCAGCTTTTCCTTCATTGTCCGTTGATTCGATTTTGTCTTTACTTTTTACGTTTATATTACCCAGTTCCATTTTCCTCGGTTTCGAAATTGAAACGCAGTTTATTGTTTTCCAAATTTTTCTATAATTATTACCAGCTCCTTGAATTGTGATTTATAGCAATGATTTTATGTTCGTTTCAGTAGGATATTTAACATATTCTGTATTATGTGTATCGTGCTTTTGACTCAGCTGAGGGATGTATATTCATTTTCCTCTTAAGTTATCTCGATATTTATTTGAGTTTATCAGTCCATTAGTAACCAAGGGCTTAGTTTTGCTGTTAAATTTTTTCAATTCGCTCATTTGCGAACATTCGTGTATATAGCTGGTAATTTTGTTAATAAATGAGTCATACCCAGTTTGCAGTAAAGCGGGAGTTGAGGATTTCTTCCCACTTTTCTTTGTGCATATTTTTTCTTAGTTTATTTAATCTGTTCTTAAGTTAGTTTGGATGGTCATTGTTGTGAAGTATGTGGAATCATAATATGTCGAGAATGCCTAACGAATATATGATCAATTATGGTTGCAGTATTATCAGTTTCCCTTGTAGTCGGGTTGATGTATGATTCAAAACCGTTTTCATTCAAAGTATTCACGTAGTTAGTTACTTCCGCTGAAAATGTGTCTGTTAAATTGAAATCGATATCACCTAGGAAAATTTCTATTGGATGGTCCTGTGGTGAGTTGCTAATTTTCCAATCAAATAGTACGAGATCCGGCTTGAGAAATAAATACCCTCATATGTTATTTGATAATATAATAATAATATAATATAATAATAATACCATAAGTTTATTCACTAAGAAAGGAGAGTGTTTATATAATGAAGGTGGTTATAGTAAATAAACATGGGGTACCACAGAAGCTTTAGTTCCGAAGGACTATCGCTTGTACGTAGTTTCGTAAGAATATAATGTATGATGACAATGATAATAATAATAAAGTAGTATAAGTTATACAAAAGTAATGTAGCGTAATAAATAAATAATATAATATAAATACACATAAACATGCAATATGTAAACGCATTCATATACTAGTAGGGTAAATTAACTGTGGGGTTTTATGTTAAGACAAACGGGACATATAATAGATGATGTAATGATGACAAAGATAATAATAATAAAGTAGTGTAAGTTATGACAAAAGTAATGTAGCGTAATGAATAAATAATATAATATAAATACACATTAACATGCAATATGTAAACGCATTCATATACTAGTAGGGTAAATATATAATTAACAGTGGGGTTTATGTTGAGACAAACGGGACATATAATAGATTTAAAGCAGATTTATATACACACACATATACATGTATATATATATAATACATATATACACAAACATATACACCTACACCTATATATACACACATACATACATACATACATACACACACACACACACACATATACATATATATAAAATCATAGCATCAATTATGGAGCCATTCATACCATTTTATGTTTGAGATCATTAGGGTAGTATGGAGTTGGTATTTTTTTTTTTTTAGTTTATTTTTGGTTAACAAAATCGTGTATATTATTTCTCTCAATACTAGAAATCCAGTTAATAATTTTTTTTTTATATAAGTTTAAATTATTTATGCTTTTTGTCGAGCTAGGTATCATGCTGTAGAGTCTGGGTGCAAGATAGTCACAGTGACGTTGACCTATTGTTTTTTCACAACGTGGTAGTAGTTTGCGATCCATGTCTGGTGGTGTAGTTGTGGGTCACTTTTTCTGGAGTTTTTTTGTGTTTTTTGAGATTGGTGAGCATGGACACACAGAAAAGTTGTCTCACATCGTACATACCAGACAATACATATAATTGGTCATTGGGAAATAAGAGTGGCTTATCGAATATTATTCTTAGAATCCACCTCTGGAGAACGTTCAAGTTTTCAAGATGAGTATCATTTACACCTCCCCTTCCTATTATTCCATGAGTTAGCTGTGATTGTACGAATGCGTAGTATAGTACAGTAAGATGTTTAGTGTCAAGATAGTCTTTTAGGTATTTGAGTCTTGAGAGCATGCCTCTTAGTTTTTTTATTATATTCTTTATTTGAATGTTCCATCTGAGGTGTCGGTCGACTATGATACCTGAATATTTTTTCGAATCGGCTTCAGGAATATGTGATTGGGGACCGATGTTCAACGGTCCCAGATTAGGTTATCCACTCGAGTATGATAGAATGGCAGATATTTTGTTTTTTCCAGATTGAGTGTGAGGGTATTATGTCTAAACCATTTTTCTATTATTTTAAAGTCGTCCTCCGCTAGCGATTTCAATGTATTCCATGATTTCGATTCATAGAATATAGCTGTGTCGTCAGCAAAGCTCAAGATCCTTCCTTTTATATTGAGATTCAATAAGCCATTGATATATAGTGTGAACAGGAGTGGACCTAGTACTGTCCCTTGCGGCACCCCGTAAGTTACGAACATACTATTGCTCAGTTCACCTCCGATATCAACCCTCTGTTCACGATTCTCTAGGTAGCTTTCCAGTAGGTTATAGGTACTCTCGCTCAATCCATAATTATACAATTTATTTAGCAGTTTTTCATGGCACACGGTATCGTAGGCCTTAGCGAGGTCTACGAAAATACATAAGGCAGGTGTGCTTTTGTCCAATGACTTGTAGATGTAAGTTGTTAATTTGTGAATAGCATCGTCGGTCGACTTTCCCTCTCTGAAGCCATATTGAAAGTTGGAAAGTATTTTATATTTGTTACAGAAGTTCTGGATTCTGATTTTTATTAGTTTTTCTATAATTTTTGAAATGTTTGATATGAGTGAGATAGGTCTATAGTTCACCATTTCTAGTTTATCTCCATTTTTGTGAAGTGGCTTGACTATTCCAACTTTGAGGTTTCTAGGATAGTAGCCTCTATCAAAGCAGCAATTGATCAAATGGGTTAGCGGACCTCTTATAATGATAATTACATAGATCATGTGTTAGATAGTATGTACATCGAGAAATATCATATGAGTTGCCTAGCTAAATATGGGACCCTGACTGTTGAATAATATCAACTTGAATTTTGTTTTTCTGATCAATCACCCTCACTTGTTATTCATGAAAACCTAGCATTAGTCGAAAGAATACTACATATAGGTTGCCTTCCTTCCCTTTGGTCCAACTATGAAGTTGCCAGGTACAAACAGGTGAACAGGCGTAGTTAATATACTCTCATCTGTTATTTGATTGATTTTTTTTTCAATTGAAAGCTTATTTTATTTCATATCGAACAGTATGAGGTTGCCTTGTCAAATAAAGTGTCACATGCATGAGTATCTCAGATTTCATATATTAAGTTTTAAGTGCGAGCTGGGAGAGTGACAGAGAGGCGTTGCGCGCGCCACTTCATGCGTCAGACAAGAATGCAGAGAGTTCAGAAAGACGATTTTTTCGATCGTGGAAGGGCGCTTCATTCATCAAACACTGCAATTGAGGCAATTTGAATATTAACAATGAATTAGTTTTTTTCATTCACACATTCATTCATCAAAAGTACAATACAACAAATCATAATCATGAAATAAAAAATTAAGAAATTTATTCTGATTCTGACTCGTCAGAAATATCTATTTCACAATCAAATTCTTCTTCGTCGTCTTCAGGTTTCAATTTGTTGAGTATATCATCTACTTGCAATGGTGTTGCGTCCCCTTCGAACCACGTTGGCTTCAAATAGCCACAAAAAAAACAACCGTATCCTTCCGGGCTTAGTTTGACGCAGCATGCATCAGATGCATGATAGACAAGGAGGAATCGGCGCATGAGTACAGAAAACTATTCCACCTCATTTTTTTCATACGATCCCCTTCAAATTGCCCTGCTGATGATATAAATGCATGTTGCCATGGGGCAACCCCGTGCCATATTGTTTAAACCGAAATTGTTTAAACATTTGCAAGGAATTGTTATTTTCCAACCGGTAAATTTTTTTTTATATTTTTTAATGAAATACAAATAAAAAGGTTCTCATGACTTTTCACGATAAAGTTAATATTTTTGGAAATATGAATTTTTAAAAGTTCGAAAAATCTCAAATTTAGGTACTTTTGACCCATGAAAAATATATAAAAAAAAGAATTAAATATAAAACATATTCTGTTTTTTATTTTGTATACAATAGTTAATGATATCCTCAATTGAGATTTGAAAAAATTCATTGTTTATACCTGTTTTTTAATTGTTTATTACGCGCGCTCACAAGTATGTGTACCTTACCTTTAAGTATCGCCGACTCATATGCTGCATCGGCCTCTCTGTGTCCTGAATCATTATTATTGAAAACTATTAACTTTATCAAAATTGTTAAGGAGAGCAATGTTATTAATAATTAAATTAACTACAATATGTTTTCAATAAGTTATTTCCAGAAATTAATTTTACAAAAGTTATTGAAGCTTGAAGCGGAACATGTAATTAAAACAAATTTTCTATCGGTTTATTACTTACTTATTTGTTATTGGAACAGAAAGAACTCATATTGTATTGAATAATGATTCATGACACAGAGAGGCCGATGCAGCGTATGAGTCAGAGAGAGACGGCGACACTTAAAGCTAAGGGACGCGTACTTGTGAGCGCGCGTAATAAACAATAAAAAAACAGGTATAAACAATGGAATTTTCTCAAATCTCAATTAAGGATATTATTAACTATTGTATAAAGAATAAAAAACAAATTATATTTCATTCTTTTTTTATATATATTTTTCATGGGTCAAAAGTACACAAATTTGAGATTTTTCGAACTTTTAAAAATTCATATCTTCAAAAATATTAGTTTTATCGTAAAAAGTCGTAGGATCTTTTTTATTTATATTTCAATAAAGAATATAAAAAAAATTTGTCCGGTTGGAAAATAACAATTCCTTGAAATTGTTGAAACAATTTCGGTTTAAACAATATGGCACGTGGTTGCCCCATAGCAACATGCATTTATATTGAAAGATAAGTGCCATGTGAAGTGGAATGAATGGAAAAAATTTTTTCACCTGAGATCTACCATTTTCTGGTTCAATTTTATATTGAATCCTTTATGTGAAGAAAACCGTTTAATTCGATTTTTCTATGCATTTATATCATCAGTAGAGCAATGTAAAGAGGATCGTATGAAAAAATTGAGGTGGAATAGTTTTCGGTACTCATGCGCCGATTCCTCCTAGTCTATGAAGCCACATTGTATTAGCATAAGTTTCGTTGCGGACATCTACTGTGCGGCCAATTCCACGAAGAAATGAATTCTCATGATACGACGTTCCCATTTTCATAGCTATTTTTCGTACACAGACCTCGCAATACAAATAAATTCAATATCATTCTCAATTTCTGCCGGACATTGATGTGGCTCATTCAAAGTTTCCACTAGGCGTGAAATTGGTCTGTCTGAAAGGAGCACTGGACCCATTGTGAGCTTCCAGCTTTCTTTTCACTTTTCCGTGGTGAATTGCACAAAGCAATTCCATTTCACGTACGTGTGCGCGTTTTTGTTCGAAAAGTGCTTTGTTCTTCGAGAAGACATCACAGAAAATGAATATAAGTGAAAATAGTCTTCAAAAGCTTCCATTCAAATACCCAAGGAAAACAAACAAAAACGTACTGTTGTATGGATAAATTTCTCGGGCAAGGATATTAACCGAAGACATCAAAGATGGATAAGATTACAAATCTGTTATTCATACAACGATAGCGAATGTAATTATATTATAATTATTCATGTCTGAGTAATATCAAACGTCTATGAAAAATTCGTATTTCTCTTTATGCATTCGAATAGAGACCACTTTGAAAAATATATTGTCACTTAAATGTTTATATATATTGTTATGATGCGGTTGATTTTAATGTTTATATATTTTGTAGATTTTATTCAAAATTTTTATTAATGAATCCGTATCATAACAAAATGAAAATTCCGGCTATGGTATCTTACTCTTCTTCACCCTCTTTTTACCTCAGTCGGTACGCCTATGAACAATGCGTCATCCCAGAAGTCGGTTCTGTGGTCAGTGGTGCCAACTTGACGCAATGCGTGATGTCAAATAAGCTGCTTAGTGGGAAGAAATGTGATTAAATATTCTCAGATAAACAAAGAATGCAGATGATTGTCAAATATATGTTTTTATTGAGTAAAACCTCAAAAACTGACCTACTCTGCTTAAACTACCTTATGAAACTGAAAACAGTGATTTGAAATGGTAAATTTGTTACGTTTGATCAATGCTTGTTAATGAATGTTTGAAAGTTATAAAAAGTCCTTAGCATCGAAAATCATTGAGTGTTCGAACGAAAAGCACACAAGTGAACAAATAAACAATACGAGTTTCTGAACTTGATCGTTGCACTTTAGTCAGTTCTGTGTATTAAATACCTTGTTATTTTTTTTGTTTGGTTTCTGCAGCCTCTTTGAAGTATTCGTGCTACTGAAAAATACAGCTTCCTGGCATCAAATCAACCTTAGTTCCTGAGAATTGGCATTGACAGGATTTCTTGTTCTGTTACTGAGGTGGGTGGAATTTTCTTTTGTGTTGATTCTCCACTTGATGTTTGAATTAATCATACCATTTTGAAGGGTGTTGCTTGTTTTCCTTCTTACAATTTACTAGAACTTTTCTTTCAGAATTTTCATACGTGGTTTCTTTTTTCTCAAATTTTTGTCTCTTTCCCGAACTTGTTATTTATCCCATGGTAACACACACCTTATCTTTCCACAGATTTTAGAATTTCTTGCTACTTCATTATTTGTCATTCTAATCAATTTTGATACCCCAATCTCACTCAGCAATCCGTCCCATTCCCCATGGCAAGACATACCAGTACCCAGCCCCATGTTACCTTGGAAGAGATACCTAGCTCCGATGGAAGTGGAGTCATAGCTGAACCAGATGACGATTCAAGTTCTGACTTTGGAGATAATACAAGACCAATTTGTATTGATTTCAATATAGCGATGGATGATTTGGTAAGAGACTTGAATCTTTCCAAAGATGCCCCGAGTTACACAGTTCAAGGCACAAAAGCAGGAATTGATTGTTGCTGGGAGTGTTTTTTCCATGGTCCAGACATCGCAAAAAGGAGTTCGTTCCTTAGTTGGCCCAGGAAGACAAGTTGGGTTATTGCATCGATGTCGAAGGTTTCATGGGTCAATTCAAAGTCCTCTATGATTTATATTCCATTCAATTTGATGTGGGGTGTCAATTAACTGCGACCTTTAAGGTCTTTTGTGTCCCATTCTACTGCCCAGCCGTTAACTGTGTCTCAACGACTAGAGCAGTTTCTCCAGTCCTATGGCTTTTGAAAAGATCAGAAAATCGGATGGCTCCAGGTTAGGTGAATTTACTTCTTCTATTTGATGTTCTCCGAGGTATCGTGCACTCGGATTTTGCAGGGTAGTGCATACTGAGAGAAAGTGGATAGAGGTTTCGTCCTCTTTCCCGTCTCCTTCATCTACTAATCCGAGTTTATAAAGGTGCCCTCTCAACCGGCAGTGCCCTGTTAGAATTCCCGTCAGTATTCTGAGCTCGTTTTTACTCTAATTGGTGCAGTCATTTTCCCAGAAGTATCTTGGCCTTCATCATTCTTTGTGATTCGATTATATCCAGTATTGGGATCTTTTGTTATTTACTTCTTTTCAAGTTCATCGAGTATTGTGCTGGTACTTATTCCGCAGAATGATTCAGGTCCCAGAAATAGTGTTTCAGTCCCTTCTTTGCAACTACGTCTGCTGTCTCATCACCCTCCACTCCAGTGTATCCCGGAACCCATAGGGGGGTCGCAGGGTGGTTCTTGCCCAGTTCATTCAGTCAAATATGATTCAACGAAATGGCGTCTTTCTATAGATTCTCCAAAAAGGAGCCTCAAAGCAGTTTTGTTCCACAACGGCAGTTTTCATGCTTCTATATCTGTTGGTCATGCGTATACTTGAAGGAAACCTGCGAGAACTTGGAATTGGTCCTTCGTAAACATCAATATGAAAAACATGACATGTACGTGGGGATATAAAGATCTTGTGCATGACCGACAAAATCGCTGAACCGAGAAGAATTGGCAGTCGAGGGTACGCACAGTCTGTCAAAACGATGTCGTCAGAGGAATTTTGGTATCTCCACATGAAGTTCTTCCACCAGCTTTCCATATAGAATTGGGGTTGATGAAGCAATTCGTGAAATCACTTCCAAGAGATGGAGAATGCTTCAAATATTTGGTTTCAGCAAGTTTCCAGGCCTCGTGGAGGCAAAATTGAAGGAAGATGTGTTCGTTGAAGCAGACATTAGAGGGCTTATAGCTGATCAAGAGTTTGTCAATACCAAAAATATGTGAAATAACCAAACCAGCTCCTATTTTTTTTTTATGCAAACCTGTGAAATAGTGCAAAATTTCACAAAGTGATTTTGCAGATTCTTGCTGCGGACTATAAAAAGACAACGATTTCAATGAACATTATTCCATCTATTTCCTGATATACATCAATATCTGTGTACTAGATGAAGAAGCAATATCAAGATTTGCAATCTCTGAAATTATTGTTGAACGTGAAAGTAAGTGAAGTGTCGTTTCTCAAAACAGCCCTCCACTCCACTAGTATGGAATAGGTGTGCTTTGTCGAATATCCATCAGAAACAATAAACAACTAACTGATCTAATTTTGTCGAAGTGTTAGCTAGGAAATTGGTTGTTGTCCGATAGATATTCGACCTACCACACACCTATTGTAGTTGCTCACTACTTTTACGATACCGATTACAAATGTTAATCGTTCTGTAGATACTTTCACATTGATTATTTCAGACACAGACAGCATACCATTACGATGTTGGTCAGAAAATTCAAAAAATACTGTATCATTACGTATCATTTTCCAACCATACGGTCAAGTCAAGGAATTCATTGCCTGATGGGGTTATTCCAAATACATTCAAACATCCGAAAAAATGTTACCTCATCCATCTCCTATCAAATACACATATACTTTCACGAATATATTCATATTCCTCCCCTAAATACCTTAATAGCACTAGAAGTGAATAGCAGAAGGCAATGAGAAAAATCTGCACATTGAAAAGATTCTGTATATTACATATTAAGAATATTCGATATTGAAATAATATTGTTGAAAATTCTGAAGAAATATCAAAAGTGGATCAATCGAAATTCGATACTTTGACAGCTTGAATTCCATTTTTTCCCGAATGACACACTGTTTTTCATCCGAATATGAAAAAAAATTCAATTGGTAACATTTTTCTCTAATTATATGGGATTTTGGCCAAATTCTCAAGGAATTGTCCACCGTGGGATGTAGCAGAAAAGTTCCGAATTTTGAACCCCAGTTACTATGTATGCACAATGAACCCAAGTAATGAAAAAATGTACCAAATCATATGAGAAGAGGAAATCCTTCTTTTTGATATGGTTTGGATTAGAAACTTGTATCTATAAGGTATCAATCATAATCGTTAACGAACTTTCGACTACTACAACTTATGAATACTAAAATAAAATCCCATCATAATCTAATTCAATTGGGTTAACCAACCTCATTCGAAATTGCTAGTCCCGTTGAAAACTTCATCTCTTGTCATCGCCATATTATATTCCGTATTACAAAAAGTGAAAGTTAACGAAATTACCCTTTCATCGCAAAGGTTCAACTCCATTGTTATAAAAATGCTATTCCAGGGGCGTTTTTATGGCCTTGCCTTTATGGCATAGCACAAAAGTTGGGAGAATAAATCAGTTAAAATAGAATTGGATCGATTCATCTGCTGTTGGATAGACAGTCGTGAAATTCGCCTGATGAATATATATTATAAGGACACGCAGTGGTTTGAGGAACATTTTCATTCTAGCGGTTGGTTTTTGCTTTCGTGGAATATAAATTCAAAGTGGGTTTATGTAGCATGTCACGTTCTCAAATGAATATTTCCATAAGAGATATGAACAATAATTTGGTAAAAACTTGTTTGGTGTTCAGTAAAGTGCCTTGTCAATCATTGGATGGAAATAGAACTAGACTAAAGGGTGTGAATAATCATCTTCGGGTTTTGTCAGTACAGCAATATAGCGGAAATTTTTTATTATTTTCAACGAACGTTCACATTCTGAATTCATATAGAAATACAGAGTATTCATGAAAGCAGGACGGCAGTTCTGTTCGAAATTGGTACTGAAGTGGGCAAAGCAAATGTGAATGGAAATTTGAACGGTTGCAAAAAATATTAGATCAGTTGAAACTTTTGCAGCGGGTGCGCTGGCAGTGTGTATTTGATTTTCGTCGTCTAAACAGCAGTTTATTGATAAATCGAAGTAGGTTTTTCGGTTTATTAAAAAAAATGCATACAGTTATATGGGAGAGGCAGCTGAATTTACTTCATCGTTGTTTAAATGTAGTAAACTCGATATGTTATTACAGATGAGTTCAAGAACTGACTGGACCCGTGAACAAATAATAACACTTCTGGAGCTTGTTGAAGAGAATGAATGTCTGTGAAACGTTGAGAGCTCCTCCGTTTTGAGAGAATAGTCAATAGGAAAGTTGTAGGTAACATTTTCATATCATTAACATCCTTATTTGAAACGATCCAAAACCGATTTTCAATATACTGCCCGTATGCAGCAACTATATACGCTACTGCTTCAAAAAATGTGTCTGTCTGAATAAGGTTCTTCAGACAACCTACTTTTGCAGGATGGAACCTAAAAGTAGCGTAGTTCGAGTGAATCTTCGTGTGAACAGCTGTGCAACCTTGAAAGTAACGCACGTAGAACGATTGCCTGCAGCATTTCTTAGCAGCGCGCAGTCTTTTCAGTATCCACATATGAACAACAATTTCAAGGATTGCAACCGCTGCAAAAATATTGGATTTTATAACAAAATTTTTGAAATTTTCCCCTCAAGCATTTTGCCTCAAGCTTCGCTTCCGTGGTTTTATCAGATAATAAGGCCGCAAATCGTAATCGGTGAAATTTCCAGACAAATCCTAGCACATATGATATTACCCTCGATAAAACCCCTAGCACTCACCCTCGAATGGGGATGAATGTCTTTATTCAATGGCATTTGTGATGAACTAATCATTCAAAAATTAAGCACAAGCTTGGTATTCATTTCTATGGAAGTAAAATTCGCAAATGAAAACACCGAATTTACAGTAATTTTTCTAATGTACTCTCGACTAATCAGATATGATATAGGAAAAGACTATTTGGAGTTATTAGAATCCGGCACCAACTCACGAATTATAAACTCCATCTTTCGCATTCAGCTTTACCGGCAATTTCCTTTCAGATATGAATCGAAAGTAATTTCAGTATGTGGAACACCTTGGTGTGATGAATGATACGTATAATAACCAACCCAGAAACATTTCCTAAACGAGCTCCAGTTTTCAGATGGAAATCCCGACAGAGGTTAATGAAATGGCTTTCGTGATGGCAATGCTATCGGGTTTTTATCTATTTCTCATTTACAGTCAAAAAACTTATTTCGTTTTTGTTGAGTTTGCGAAAGTGGTTCTCTTTGGCTCCCTACGTTACAGCGGAGAGAGTTTCATTGATGAAAAGCTTCCGCCAATATGTGATGTTTGGGAATAATTAGTAGATGAAAAAAAAACCTATGGCACGGACTGTCGGAAAAGTGGAATTGAGAATTTATCGTCTGATTCTGAAATTGACATCAATCGAAATAACAAATGTGTCCGATAAAATGAGGACATATTTCATTTGAAATGTCATCCGAGTCAAATCAAAAGCAAGAATTAACCAAACTGGTTTTTTTAGTTCGATTTAACTATTAAATGTCTGGAAGATACATGAACAAAAATCCAAATATTAAACCCATCTGAAACTACAAAAGTTCACGCAGCTATTAGAAAAAAAATCTCAAAAATATATAGACGTTACTCACTTGTGTTTCAAACTCAATCTCACTCTGAATAATAATACCTAATAATCATTTATATAGCTCAACTTTCAATGGGACATGATCTGGAAAATCAGTATTGAACCACTATCATTAATGAGATTGGTCACTAGAAACAATGAGACCGTTGAAAAAACCATTGTCGCATAAATTTTTCGATAGAAATGACTTTAAAAATCGGTAAATTCTCCGTCCGCTCGGAGTGGCATTTTGGTAGCGTGACGTCACGAAACTGTTGGGACTCGGCCGGCCACATGCATCTTGTGGAAATGACAGTCGATAAAGAAGATGTCATTCAAAACGTTTTCTGTTTGGATGGTGCAGCGAAAGATAAAAATATAAGACAATCGATAGTAATGGGAATAATATTATTAAAATCGAGAGAATCAGGATATTTATAGATTTTTTTTGGGGGAAAATCCCTGTTCGTTTGTGATTGAACTATGCAAAAATACATCAATATATCAAAAATTGAGTCATCTTCAATATTGGTAGAGTGTAGTACATTCATATATATTTATTCACGTAATTTTACAAATAGAAATTAATTGCAGTTCTCTTTTTTTACGCAGTCGGAAATCACCTAAAAATTCATAAAACATTCAGTAACTTTTGTAACAGCATTTTTTGAGCAGGAGCCTTTTTTTTGTTTCAGGGAGTTGTTAAATGCGATAGCTTTTTTAATGTGGTTATATCGACGGAACGAAGAACCTGCTGTTACCGAAGTACCTACTGTGTTATTGGATAAAAAATATTTTTGTCTACAGAAGGAACAACTAAAAAATTCATTAAAGTATTCGAATTCGATAATTCTGCGCCATACACAAACGTGCGAAAAAAACCTTTTTACACGAAGTTTTGACAGCTCTGAAAAAACCAATTGGCGTGAGGTTTACTCGATCATTATAATATTAAAGAGCGTGAAATCATGCGTTTGTCTATTCATCAAATCGTAATAGAATTAATAAAATCGAATCAAACTTCCGCTGATGAATTTATTATTTTCGCGAGTAGGTCTCATTGTGGCATGAGTTGCGATATGGCGAGTTACACCCTCAAATTCGTATCAATAGCTGCTCATTGAGAATGGGGGCAGAACGTATTTTTAATGGATACTGTTTGTAGTTTTCCATATCATCCTTCAAAGTGAAATGATCCTCGCAGCAAAATCATTGTGTTTTTGTTGGTATGTCCTTGCGGAAAAAACACAAAACCACTTTTTTTTTCTTTTATCTAAGAAGAGCACGCAAAAAAAAATGCGTTGGTTTTCTTGTTGAATTTTTACAACCAGGCCCAAAACTCCAACGGTAACTGATTTTCGGAGTGGGCATTTTGAAAATTACAGTACGAATATTGATAACGACGCACAATATTAGCGGCAGCTACACGTGCTCGTTGCCTACTGCAGAATATGATCAACGGGCCCAACAGTATTGTGACGTCACGCTTTCTCTCCAAGGTCATGGAAGCGTTTTCAAACTCGGCGTTTTCAAAACGCTGTATTATTCTCAAAAATTGTTTTAGAAACGTGGAAAAAAAATATTTTGCGTAGATTCCAAATATGCAATAAAAAAATTTCATGTTCCAACCTAATTCGAGAATTATTGATATCCAATAACGTTATGTCTGTCGAAAGGAGATGAACTGATGACAAATGGTATCTGATTGATACGAACGAGATGAACAAGCGGAAATTATGAATTCATTGAAAAACATGAATGAGAGGTTAGGTTAGTTTTTTTTTTCGAATGATGCAATAACCGTCCCTTCTACTGCGACCTTCTCAGATCTAGTGTGGCTTGATCCTAATTGAATTAGAGTTCACCTTCTGCTTTGGGCTCTAGCTGCCCGTAATCCATCTTGTTCGTTCCAGACTCTTGTACCTGAACAAAATTCTCTGCTGTTTCTTTCTCGTCTTGGCAAAAGCGACACTCACCCCAGGTCCGATTTTTTAAGATGCTTCTGCAGTCTACAGTGACTTGTCATTAGTCCTATTTCGAACCTCAGGTTTTTTCTATTCAGTTCTAACAGGTCTGCTGTTCTTATTTCCGGAGAATTTATATTAATGCCTTCAAGTGGACTCATCCCACTGTTTTATACCAGTACCCACGTTCATTTCGCTCGTCACAGTCTGAGAACACTCCTTTGGTTATGTTCTTTGATATTCCAAAAAAGGCTCAGATCCTATGAACTCTTTCATGGTGCGTTTTTTGCCAGAAGGTCGGCTTTTACCATTCCTTCAGAGCCTTCATGTCCAGGAAACCATAGCAGAGTCATTCTGTTGTCCCTGCATTCACGCAGTTCCATCTAGATTATAAACGACTTGATACAGAGCTTTCAGTGCTGCTTGGCTGTCCGACGTGATTTTAATCGATTGATTTCTACTATTCCTGTTCAGAATTTCTTGCAGGAAGAGTTCAATTGAATGGACTTTGTTATATATCAGGATGTTCAATATATTTGTGAACTATTGGCAACTCTTTCCTACTTTGATCTATCAAAGATAACCGTTTCATCTGTTGATGCTAGTCTCTATGGGTTGGGATCGCTCATTATTCAAGATGAATAACCCATCGAATTTGCCACTCCACTTCAAAAAGCAACGAATAAAGATTCTGTTCTACAAAAAATTGAGTACACGTGTTAAACGGGTGTCCTAGCCGTAAAAGCAATGTACTTCTCGAAGTTCAAAAATTTTGGCCCTAAAAACTTTTTAACAAAAAATGAAACCGACGAAAAAAGAAACTGCAAAACAAAAAATAACCCTTTTTGGTCTTAAAAACAAACTAAGCTCCTTAACTACTGTAAGACAATCGATAGTAATGGTAAGAGCCTGTCCAGATGACGCGTTTTACGCGCGAGCGGCCTCGCTCGTTGTCACTCGCGCGTTCCCGAGATACTAGAGCTACATACATTCCGTCCAGATGCTCTCGCGCGTTAAACGCTTGCAACGAGCGGGACTCTCGACTTGCTCGTTTTACGCGCGAGCGCCTCGCGAGTCGAGATACTCCGGCGCCATTGCTGCGTCCAGTACTACGCGCGTGTCCGTGGCGAGTGGACGTATTCGGTTCAGAATGGAGCATGATAACTTTGATACTGAACTTTTTATTGACGGGTAGCTATATGGGATATGGAATCATCAGATTATTCTAATAGAATCACAAAACGTAGGAACTGGGAAGAAATAGTAGACATTTTTTGTGAAGCTGGTGATTCCGAAGAGAAAAAAAAAACTTCAGGTGAGTAAATAATAGTTTATTGAATAATATTATTTCTTAAGACTACATACATAGATTCTACATTAATAAACTATATCATTTTATCTTGCCAAGAGAGTTTGCCTTCGTCAACAAAATAATCAGCAAATCTATCTCTTGTATTCAATGATCTCGCATTAGGCCTCACTGCCTCAGTGTTCACATTAATCAGAGATGTTTCGTAGAGAGTGTGATCATACCTATAGCCATCCCTTAACCTTGCGTAGTCATGAAGAACACAGTAAGCTTCATTGATGTTTTCTGCAAACTCTATGCCTACATTCAACGGTCTATGAAATATTCTCCATTTATTTACCAAGATGCCAAAGCAACATTCAATGTAACGCCGGGCCCTGGATAAGCGGTAGTTGAAAATTCTTTTTTTGGTTGTTAGAGATTTACCGCAATAAGGGCGCATTATATTTTCAGACAGACTAAACGCCTCATCTCCTACTATGACATGGGGTAAGGGAGTTCTATCTGTTTGCGATATTGGCTTTGGATCTGGAATACCTAAAGTTTTATCGGCAAGTTTTTTATATAAAAGTCTTCGAAAATTGTGGAGTCATTACTTTTTCAATATGCGCCGATATCCACTGCAATAAAACAATGATTTGCATCGCATACGGCCAACATAACAGTTGCAAAATAACTCTTATAATTATCAAAAAGAGATCCAGAATCGTTAGGTTTTATAATACGGATATGCTTGCCATCAATGGCGCCGATGCAATTTGGAAAATTTGTGTATTTCTGGAATTGTTTTGAAATTTCTTCCCATTCAGCCTTCGTTGGTTCTCTCATTACTATATTTTGCAGTTTGTTCCATATGACGTAACAGGTTTTCTGTACTATTCCGATAACTGTAGACTTTCCTAATCTGTAGGCATAATGCAGGTCCGTAAAATAACATCCTGTAGCCAAATATCTGAAAAGAAAGTTACATGTGAATTATTATTTTATTCCACCCTTTTTATTGTTTACAGGTACTTTATTGCAGAAGAAATGGAAAGGAATGCGTGATGGCTTTGTAAGAGAAATGAAGAAGAAGAAAACCACACCCTCTGGATCAGGAGCCTCCGGCAAAGCCAAATATATTTATTTTGAACGTTCGATATTCCTCGAAAGATCGACACGGAATAAAATAACTGACAGCAACATCAACACCGCGTCGGTTGCAGCTGAAGAACAGGACTTTTCGGGCGATGGGGAAGATGTAATGAGACCTTCACGTAGTCAGGCGAAAAAGAAGAAAAAACTAAATGCGGCCGACGAAGAATTTATCTCCAACATAAAAACAAATTTAGCATCTGGAAATCAGCCACAGACATCAAACCAAATGGAGTCAGATGATGACAAACTATTTTGTTTGTCGTTACACAAAGAGCTTCTTGAAGTCCCAGAGGAAAACAGACTCCAAACAAAAATTGAATTAATGAAGGTACTTCGAACTCAACAAGCTCTGTGTTTCAAACCTGTAGCTGCTCGTTCCGCCTACCAAGCTCCGACACAATATCATTACCAAACGGAAATGGCACAACGTGGACAGAGAGAGTATTTTGGAGAAACAGGATATACCGCAATAGACCCTTCAACATCTTCGTTTCCACCTGCAACGTTTTCGACTTACAATCGAAGTTATTGCACTGCGTCTACCCCACCAACGACGTCTAGCTACAAAAACCAAACAACCCCATCACCGGCATCTACCCAAGATTCCAATGAATCTGAATTGATGGAACTGTACGATAACTAAATTAAATGTTGAGTACTAAGTTCAAATTCTTTATTTCTGTTGAATTGGGTCTTAGTTTATAATTACCAAAGCAATAAAAAATACTACCTCAAAGTAATCACGAGTTTTTCTTCCGCAGAAACAGTATCCCGTACCACATAATTTTGACATTGAGTAAAATCTTCTTCAATAATTTCTAGTAAATCATCAAACGATGCTACTGACATCCGAAAGTAGTTGAAAAACTTTTCATTATGTTCTCTGAGTTTTGGGTATAAAGTTATAAACATACTATGCGTCATTCTGTCACGTAGAATGGGATGCACGTTAAATCGTCGACTTTCTCTTCGTTTACGACGTCTCCATCGACGGTATGCAAGCCACAACACAACCGCTGTATCCGAGTCCATTTTTAATACTGACCAAATCCGTCTCATCACATGCGCGCGTAAGAACGCGCGTGAAACGCCGCATGTGGACGCAATACAAATCGAAACGCGCGAGTGGACACGCGCGTAAATCGCGCTTTCCTGTAATGTTCAGAGAACATCATGGGAACCTAGGGAAAGAAGGTAGGAGTTGGTGTTCTTCTTAAATTTCTGAAGATTGTATGCCTCGGGGAACACCTCCCTAGGCAATGAGTTCCAAAGCCTCGCTGTTCGTTGGATGAACGAGTCTTTGGAAAGTGATGTTCTGCAGGTCTCCAAAGTGACCACGAAGGGGTGTGATGACTGAACTTGACGGGTTAATCTCGAAGAGACTGCCAAAGCAGGAACGATTGTTGATATTTCAGAAGAGCATCGCCCATGAAAATATCTATAAAATAGAGACAAATCGCCAACTTTTCTACGTTCCAGACAAGTGAGCGAGATTGTAAGCGAGGCATCACCGACGAGACGAATTGCCCTTTTTTGGACAGAATCCAATAGCCTCAGGATATGTTTAGGTGCCGCACTCCAAATATGGGAACAGTATTCCAGGACAGGTCGGTGCCTTATAGATCATAAGCAGCTGACTGGGGGTGAAATAGCTCTTGGCACGAAACAGAAAACCAAGTTTTTGGGATGCACTTTTGGCAATGGACCTCACGTGATTTTCCCAGGAAAGGTTATTGCTGATAGTAATACCAAGCATCGATATGGATGGCTTCAGTGGTATGGTTACTCCTGACAAAGTTATGTTAGGCACAGTGAGATCGGCTTTTCTACCAAGTTATTGGATCCCCATTCGAGAATTGTTGCTAAGTCCATATTTATATTATTAACATTCCTTCCTCGTTCATTTCTGGTTTCACGGGCTGATATAGGGGCCCTGGAAGAGAAAGCGGTATGGAGGGTACTATCATTGGCAAAGCTGTGTACTGGACATGAAGTTGCTTTCAACAGGTCGTTGATGTGAAGTAGAAATAGTGTTGGTGCGAGAATGGATCCTTGCGGAACACCAGCATTTATGAGTAGAGTGTCAGATGAAACTCCATCGACCCCTACATGGAGAGACCTGTTCCAGATAAAACTAGCAGGCAGAGAACACAGCTGAGGGGGCAAGCCATAAGACGGAAGCTTGGCGAGGAGTCCCTGGTGCCAAACTCGATCGAACGCCTTGGAGATATCTAATGCCACAGCTAAAGTTTCTCCATACTTTTCAATAGATAGCTGCCATATATGTGAGACGTAAGCGAGCAGGTCACCAGTTGATCTCTGATGGCGGAAGCCATATTGCCTATCGTTGACAATTCCTGAGTCTTCCAGATATTTCATGAGCTCGATGTTGATGGCTTTTTCCATGACCTTTGAAATAATAGATAGCAGTGCGATAGGTCTGTAGTTGCTAGGTAGGGCCTTTTTGCCTTTTTTAGGGACTGGCTGTACTCTTGCAATTTTCCAATTGGACGGAAATACCCCCAAATTGTAAGAGTGGTTGAACAACTTGCAAAGAACAGGTGTTAGTTCGGGGGCACATTTCTTGAGAACAATCGGCAGGATTCCGTCAGATCCACAGGCTTTGTTGGTGTTGAGACCCAGCAGAATCTTTCTGATAGTACGTTGGCGAAAGGTGATCTCGGGCATGTGACTGTCAATAGGTGTAATGTTCGGGGGTTGTTTTCCCGATGAATCCAGAGTGGAATTTCCAGCAAATAGGTGCGCAAAGATATTGGCTTTTTCCTGGGCAGTCGTTGCTAGTGTTCCATCTTCTTTGGTTAGGGGAGGAAATGAGCTGAAAGTGAAGTTTCTTCCCACAGCTTTGGCGAAAGACCAAAATGAACGGGATCCGTTAGGACATTCAGCAAGTTTTGATCTTATTTTGGCTTTGTGGGCATCTTTTGAGCATTCTATTGTCTCTTTACATATGCATCTAGTCTCGACATATGCTGCTCCGGTCTCGGGGCCCGGATTTTTTAGCCATCGATGGTATGCTGCCTGTTTGGAAGCCACAGCTCTAGAGCAGTTTCTGTTAAACCAGGTCTTATCGGATGATGTTCTTCTTTCGGTATTCGGTATGTAGGTTTGCATCATCAACATGATGATTTCAGACATTGTCTCAGCACATCGTGTTGGATCTACTGAAGAGAAACAAACTCTCATCCATGGAAACGCTGAGAAAAACATACGAAGACCTTCCCAGTCGGCCGAATTGTAATGCCACATGAGACGGGGTGGTACTGTGCAGCTCGATGGTAAATGGAAAGAGCATTTTGTGGAGATGAGGGTGTGATCAGAGTTTCCAAGTGGGGCACAAACTTCTATTCTATACGGGTCAGGATTGGTGGTGAGGAAAAGATCTAGTGTATTGGCAGACTGGTTGTTGACATCAGGGATGCGGGTTGGTAGTTCGACCAGTTGTTCTAGACCGTGAGTGATGGCGAAGGCCTCGGCTTGACGACCCGCATCATCTATTTTGTTAGAGAATTTGAGCCAGGCAGCGTTATGTACATTAAAGTCTCCCATGATTATGGTTTCAGCTGTTGGATGGTTCTCCTGAATGTTGTCCAGTTTGAGTGATAAAAACTCAAAGAGGTCGTTATATGAAGGTTCATTAGGTGATAGGTAAAGGCAGCAGAGGAACTTAGTCAGTTTGGTATCAGATAGCTTGAACCACATCACATCAAAGTCTTTCGGTTCCAAACTCTCTTCACGCTGGCATTAAAGGTTAGCCTTAGCGTAAAGGCAGACTCCACCTTTGAACCTGAATCGAGAATGGAGTTCGTAACCAGGACAAAGCATATGGACCTTATTGGTGGACGAGTTTACTTGTGTTTCTGTTAGAGCCAGAATATCCGGTTTTCGTCTGTAGGTGATGGTGGACGTCATTGATGTTTTGTTGAGTCCGCGGATGTTGCAAAAATTAATCTTTAATGTTGAGTCCCCTCGAGTACCTCTCGCCCGGAAATCCGAATGGAGAGGTATTTTACTTCCGGAGTTTTTTACTCTAGGAGACTTCATCATTATTACTATTAGGATGCACCTGAAAATAAAGGAGGAATTGGGGAAAAGGAAAGAGGGAGACTGGAAAGTATCGACCGAACACTGAAACATGGAATGGTCCATTTCACAGCACACAAAGTCGATATGGTGGTATTTCACCGGGCGATGAGACCATCTTCCACCTACGGTTATCCTTTTAGTCGCCTTACGACAGGCAGGATTTACCATGGGGCTATTCTAAAGCCGACCCCATACATCAGTCTTATCAAGGAGTGGTGGCGTGCAAGAGAGGCGCACATGTAGCTATATGCTACCCAGGCTTGACATCAGATATGGAAAACCTAGTCCTGTCGTGTATGACATGTCAAAAGTATGCTTAAAGCAATCCCCGTGAACCATTTATGTCTCAGGAGGTACCAGATTTACCATGGCAAAAAGTCGGAATTGACTTCATGGCTCCGGATGCCTCAACTTTATTGTTATAATTGACTATTTCAGTGAGTTTGTCGTCATTAACAAAGTACAAAGCAAAACAGACGATACTGCGATTTCGACAATGAAAAATGTATTTGCAATCAACGGATTACCCCTAGTTGCATTTAGTTGCATGTTCTTGTGATTACAGTGTTTTATACGGAACATGTAATTACACGGCAATTAACAAATAGATCATTTCAGTGTGAACAGGAGAGAGAAGGAAAAAGACAGCGAACAAATAAAACCAGCAGATGTGCGAACGACATTGATATTCACAGCTCTTTATAAGCCGTCATGAAACTTTATCTTCATGTATTTCTTATTTTTTGAACTCAAATATTCAGAATATAATTCTTCACTTACATTTCAAAAATTTTAATATGCTTTTATCAAAGATGACAAAAATCACGCAAAATGTTGTTAACGATACGATAAAGAATTCCATTTATTAATTAATCTCGATTGATATTGATCTCGCTTCTGACAATGTAATTATAGTTTCTTTAGACCTTCAAGAATATTTAAAAAAGGTTTCAGAAGTGATATAAAATATGTACGGTGAGAAAAGCGCGATCGGTTGTTGGGCGCTGCGCCGTGCACCAAAAGACGCTCTCGCACTTTGCACCCGAATTCTCATGATTTCTCTTGCACTCCGCCTTCTGACACTTCGCACGTAGTTTATTCATCACGTAAACAATACAAATGCGAATTGTCAAAAGTCCTTCTCAATATGTGAATTCTACGCAAATTTTCGCAACTTTGAAGCTTTTGACAACCCTTTATCTTCTACTTACTCTTTTCTGTTTTTATTCATCTCTCCTCGATACCTATACAAACTTTCAGCCATGCCGATCGACAGTTTTTTTTTTGTCGGAAAATGTGCATGTTTGATAGCCCGCCTACATACTCATCTTTCAGCGCGCCTTCTGACGGTCAGGCTTTCGCTTTGCCGACAACAATCGAAGTTTTTCCAGGTCAATTACTTTCTGCATCCAAGCGGAACACCACATGCACTAAAACCTATTCAAACGCTACAACAATACTCCTTACGCAGCTGGTAGCACAATCGTTTGTGAATCTACGAATTGTCTTCTAGAATTGAAACTAGTGCATAATAATAATAATAATAATAATAATAATTTCTTTATTTTCACAAATTAATTTGTACATCAACAGTGTGAAAATACAAATAAAAAATAGAAAAACGTCAATAAAATCAAGAAATGGTCGAAAAGAGACAATCTAAAACCTCCGGACGTAAAAGGAACATCACATACACGTCACAAACAATAATAATAAATATTTTAAAATATATATATAAAAATATGACAATAACTATATAACTCTAGGTGTATATAAAGAAAACGTTCACGTTACAAAACAAGTTACGACAGAAATTCCTCAATAGTGTGAAAATAAAAATAAAAAATAGAAACACGTCAATAAAGTCAAGCCATAGTCGAAAAGAGACAATCTAAAATCTCTGGATGTATATAGGAACATCACATACACGTCACAAACAATAATAAGAAATAATATTAAATATAAATATAAAATATGACAATAATTAACTATAAAGAAAACGTTCACGTCACAAAACAAGTTACGACAGAAATTCCTCAACAGTGTAGCAGTTTTTTGACAATAAGAGCTTCTTAACTTTTGCCTTGAAAATATGTACATTTCCTGAAGCTTTAATGTCATCGGGAAGTTTGTTGTACAGTTTGCATCCCTGATATTCAAAGCTTTTTTGGTAGAGTGCAGTGCGATGTTGACTGGGTAGGAGTAAGTGTGCATTTCGTGTCAAATGGGTATGTGGTGGTCTGTTGGTAGCCAATATGTTTTTGTTGCGGTATACATATGTGCACGCCTCAAGTATATATAGTCCTGCAACTGTTAATATTTTCAAGTTCTGGAATGCTCCCCTACAGGAATCCCTAAAACCCAACTTAGCAATGATCCTTATTGCATATTTCTGTATTATGAACACTCGACCCACAGAGGAACTTGTGCCCCAGTTCAGTATGCTATACCTCAGATGAGAATTGAAATTGCATGAGTAAAGCGTGAGTAGAATCTCTGACTGCAGTGATTGGAGAGAAACCTAAGAGAGTAGCAGGAATTTCTGAGTTTTTGCACAAATTATCTACTTGTGGCTTCCATTGTAAATTGTTGTCGAAGACAACTCCTAACATGTTGGTTGTTGTTGTGGAATCCAATGATAATTCAGTATTCTGAAACAGACTCACCTCATGGTGTTGTCGTCTTATCATGAATTGAAGCATTTTGGTTTTTGTTTTATTCATTTCTAAATTATTTTTCTCAGACCAAGTGATAACTTTACTGAAAGTGCTTTCAGCTGTATTTTTAAGGGAGTTTAGGTCATCCTCAATAACTAGTATATTAGTGTCATCAGCATAACATATACAGTGAGTGGAAGAATTTCCATTCAGATACACCAATAAATCATTAGCAAAAACTAAATATAATAGAGGCCCCAAAATGGATCCCTGAGGCACACCGTCGGCAATATGTTTTTCGGAGCTTGTATTCTCCCCAATTTTTACTATTTGTCTCCTATTTTTTAGGTAGGAGGTCAATAAATTGAGCGGCAATCCTCTAACCCCATATCTCGAGAGTTTTTCCAGCAAAAGACTGTGATTCACGCAATCAAACGCACGTGAAAATCAATAAACAATCCAAGCACACACTTTTTTTGGTCCAAGGCCGTTATTATTCGACTGTGAAAATCGCAAAGAGCTGTATTAGTGCCTTTATTAGTTGTGAAACCATGTTGTGATGGTGATAATAATTCCATCGCAGTAAAATAAGCATTTAACTGCTCTTTTAAATTCATTTCTATATAGTTTAGAAATGCTAGAGAATACTGATTGCTCTGTAGTTATTTAGATCATTTTATCTCCTTTTTTATATATAGGAGATACATGGCTAATTTTAAATTATTTGGGAAAATGCCCTTTTCTGTTGACAGATTGATTAGGAAGGTGAGTACAGTGCATAATTCAGAGGAGCAACATTTGATCAACTTGTTTGATATTTGGTCCGTTCCGCATGAGTTAGTGTTTTCAGTTTATTCATTAACTGTACCAACTCCCTTTCAGTGATGGGAGACATAAAAAAAGTGGAGGCATTAATGGGATGTTACTTTCAAGAAATCAGTATCTAATGAGAAATTTTCAGACAGAGGCTTTGTAAAGTGAGCATTGAATTTTTCAGCTAATATTTCCCCGAATATTGTATACTGTTTTCTAATAAAATGAGTTCATGTTTATTGGTTTGTTTTTTGTAAATCGTTGATAATTTTCCATGTTGTTTTAGATTTGTTGTCAGAATTAATAATCAGTTCATCATGATATTTTATATTTATAGCCTTAGTTCTTCCCTATATTCTTTATTAGCTTGCCTACAAATTTCACTATAGTTGGTGTCATTCTTTGCTAGCATATTGTACAGTGAAACTCTATTCTTTAGGTGTTCTAGCTCGGGGGACATCGTTTTTTTCGGATCAGATTTCTTCCTCCGTGGTCCGGTAGATACCTTTCTTGATGGAAAAGATATTTCAAAATAATATAATAGAAGCTCTGTGAAAGCCTCATATGCCAAGTTAGGACACTGTTGCGCAAATATCTCTATCCCGTCTTCGTGCTGCAGGTAATCACGGAATCTCCTTATATTGTCATCACAAAAATCCGACGATAGAAAAATTTGTTGTCTCTACCATTGCTGGTTTTTTGTGTGGATTAGTAGCAATTCTCAGGATTTGTGAGTAATGATCAGATAAATTAAGGTCTACTACTGCTACATTGTAGGGTAATTTGTCTTAATTAAAAAAAATTTTCAATACATGTCATGGAATTTGCCTTTACTCTTGTTGGTATTCTTAAACTAATTTCAATCTTATAAGAGGAAAGCAAGTCTTCCAATAGTGTAAGGTTGGCACTATCAACCATAAAATTGATATTGAAGTCTCCACCAATAACTAACGTTGTTGCTTTATTATCTATGATAGACAGAATTCCGTTAAATAGTATCAGAAATTCATTAAAATCACCGTTAGGTGCTCTATATAATACAATACAAATTATGTTTCGAGTGATTAGCTTCATTCCACAAACTTCTAAAATACCCTCTTTACGAAAATTAGATAGGTTCAGCTCACAAATGTGTTCGACAAGAGTGTCATTTTTATGTCTCTTTATATTCTTGTTGTATAAATACCTATTCGTAATAGCCACTTTCGAAAATATCGATGTATTTATTGTAATCAACTTTCTACCTCATTGCAATGCTATTTTTCGAATATTATGAATGAAAGTAAGATAAAACATCAAATGCCATAAAAAAGATCAGATTGCCCATAAAATTGGTGCCTGATATAAATCGTTTTTTTTATATCATTATATTATGCTCCCCAGATCTCAGAATCGAGTTCCTAGAATATAACGGCTTATTTTTATTCTGCGTCAGTGCCATAAAAAAAGTTGTATTCCCTGAAACTTCGAATTCATACGATTTAGTAATGCCGCATCGGAATGAAAATGGAATACATGACAGGTTTTTCCGAATTATGAAGTGAATGTCTGAAATGTACGCCTCCTTTCATTCCCAATGAAATCAGAAAAAAAAATCCATACGATGTTTATATATATATATATATATATATATATATATATATATATATATATATTATATATATATATATATATATATATATATAGTGTGCGGCACCAAAAACGAAACAGATCGAATATCTTCAAAACACATGTGTTATGAAAAAAGTGCAAAAAAATTTCGGTTTGTAACCTCAACTGTCATACCTCCCTCCCCATATCTTGGTCACTATCACCCATACAATTTGAATAGGGAAAGTACTAATTGGGACACATCATTGAAAAGGTAATTTGATAAGGAATTCAGCAATGTGACTGTTCGCTACGTAACTTTTCATTTTGGCTCCTTCTTGAGGGAAAAACAACCGTTCCGTATTCCAAATTATGATACTTCATTTGAAAGAATGATTCAGAAAAAAACAACAAAAATTGAAACAATGTTGCACATGGTTGTTTCTGTCATTTTTATTAGTTTCAGAAAAAAATAATGATACACAAACAATTGTTAACTTAATAAACAATTAAATTTTTAATAATTGATTTTTTTGTTAATCTATTAAGAATGCCAACTATATTTTCAAAGAAAAAAACATCTCAAATAATCATTTAAATAAAGGAAATATAAAAAAAATGTTATAAACAATTTGAAAAAATTGTTGAAGAATTTTGATTTTTTTCAATCAATATATTCTGTAACAACAAAATGCCATGTTTTTTTTTAAATATTAAACTAATCATTTGTTTACGAACAATTTATAAACAAATGTGGTGCGAATAATTTTTAGAGCTATTATTTGAACATTTATTCCGTTTTTTTTTAATGAAAACCGAGGTCTGAATAATAATTAACAATGCCTAACTTGTTGAAAAATATACTTATTTTTTTTTCCAACGGGACCTTTCTATAAGTGTTAGAAATTCACCATAATTTATTCAAATTTTAAATATATTTAATTCTATAAAAAAAGTGGTGTACTCTCTTTAGAGACGGGCGCGCATGCCGTGTCGGTCGAGCGGCCCCCTATTTTCATCGTTAAATTAAAATTATAAATAATAGATATAGAGTTCCGCGAGTCTGAACTTTCTTATTGAAAATTTTCATTCCTTGAAGAATCTTTTTTTCGATTTCTGCTATCGATTAGAGTTTTTGAGTTATTCTAAAAAAACTGAACCCTTTTTTTTGTTTTTTGTTAATAACAGTTGCAATTTTTGTCAGCAGAAAAAAACAAAAGAGCATTTCGAATCGGATGAGGTATTGCTTATATTTTTTGGAGACTATTTTTTTTGCAGGAAACTTATTTCTCGACTAGACTGGTAGTATGTGTCCAAACGCACTGAACTGGAATCATCAACTGGTAGTTAGAAAAACTGAAAACAGTGGGGTGTACCTGAATTACCGATGAAGCCTCATAGAACTAATGAGTTCATGAAAATGACAAGTTTGTTAACGGTCCAAGATTATGTTTATTATAACTGCATTATAACGATTTCTGAAAGACATGTTTAAATGAAAGTGTCTTTGACATTAGTGTTGGGATAATTCATGACTTCATAATGGCCGGCAAAATATGATTATTTTCGATCATCCCTTGCTAGTATTTACTATGAATCATTATTATTCAAAGTAATTTAAAATTATTCTTTTAATTAAAGTTTCTCTTATATTTATTTTGTGAGATTTCTGTTGGAATAATTGGGAAATTATTTGTTTCATTTTATCATGTTGATGTAACCTTTCTCATTAATTAGGGGTTGTCCCGGGTTACATTTCCACGAACACTATGATAATAGCCAAGTCACCATTTTCGGAACTCAGCAATTTCATGTGAAGCCTGCAGAGTCAACAGTTTTCGGGAACTTCATATCATCATTTTAATATGTTAATATGTCTTCTCTCATTTCCCTTTTCAGTCAAGATTCAATTCTTGAATTGTTCACATCAAAATATCATTTGTGACCTCATTTGTATACAAGTTATTCCGGCTCCAGTTATAAAATTCACAGTAGAGCATGACTATTGAATTCAAATGCCCTTGTTTCAGTCATATTGGGGTGTAATAATCAATATTATTCGAAGTGAATTCTTCACCGCTGAGATAAATAGTGTAAGTAAGTATTTGTATTCCTGGTAAATTTTCTCTATTTAATAATATGAACAGAATACAACGATCATCGATTGGCATATTCTGCGAGGATTTTTTTGTTCTATACGAAACTAAGTGTCTATGTTATAGCTTGGAATATTACATGAATCTCAGCAGAGGTGTGTAATGAATTGGGTCAATATAATATTATCATTGCAGACGCCAATAATAAATCGAAGAAATCCTACGTCTCCCATAGTCTGATTGACAAAATTACTGACGCGAAAATTAATTGAAAAATGGGAAAGCAAACTTTCTTCTTCAGTATTGTAGATTGAATGGGGGGCGATATAGGTTTTCAGTCGCTCTTCACCTAGACCTATAAGATATTTCGTACATTACCCTTCATCTATTCGAAGCCCAGGATTCCGAGACTCCCAACGAAGTTCATCAGTTTCCTGGGAGCTAGGTTACTGATGTCTGAGGACGTTATCGAAAGCCCTGCGAGGTACTTAAGCATTTTGCAACAGTGCTTGGCAGTCGCAAAGCAGGTGTTCTGCAGTTTCAGCAAAGTTCTCACAGTAACGGCACAGTTCACTGTCTGATCTGCCAATTCTTTTGAGGTGATATAATAATAATAAGTTCTTATTAACCATTTTTGGTACAGTGTGTACATATGGTAGGTCATATAAAGCACAAAGATGTGCAGTACGTACATAGGGTAGAGTCATATAAACCAAAAGAGTTTATAAATAAACCACAAAAATTAGGTAAAATTAAAAACATATTAAAAACATTATTACGGCAAGTATATGTAAAATTTTAACCAGTTACAGCAAGACCAGAAAAAGACGACAACATGACACAAGATACATATTTGGAAGTCTAAATCACACTGAAAGCATCTAAATATTTTTGATGAGCATATTGAAATTTTCAGTCAGCTAACATTTTGTTCTATCAATAAATATTCTGTCACTGACAAGTTGAAACCATGGTTATATACAAACAAAAAAGCTAACAGCAGAGATGGCAGTAAGATACATATTGAAAGTTAACATGAGAATAGTAACATTTATTAATTAGCAGACATTTTATTTTATTGAATTTTATTGAATTTTTTATTTCAGTTGGTAGTTTGTTGTAGAAACTGAGTGCTTTGTAGAGAGGAAAATTTTTGAATTTTGCGGTTTTGTGGTTAGGTATTCTCAAGTGACCACCATGGCGTGTGTGATAAGCATGAGAAGAAGCATTTGTTTCAAAGGATTTTAAGTTGCTTCTGATGAATTTCACACTATTTGAAATATATATCGATGGGGTAGTGAGCAATTTCTCTCTTATAGATACTGATTTGCAACTGACTCGGTAGTCCATATCAAAGATCAGTCTCAAGATACGTTTCTGACCCACAAATACTCTACTAAAATCTCTTCCACAACCCCATGACATTATGTTGAAAGAAATATGTGAGTATACCATTGCATAATAGATGTTTAACAGACTTTCTGTGGCTATACAATTTCTCATCTGCTTAATTGCAAAGAATGCTGAATTCAGTTTCTTGCATATGTGATTGATATGAAGATCCCAGCTTAACCTTCCATCTAGGAATGTTCCCAAGAATTTTACCTCTTGAGACATGGTTATTTCATCGATATCAATCATTCCATGAGGGATATTATTCTTCCTATTGTAAAATTTCATTGATACAGACTTTTGTGAATTTAAAATAAGTTGATTCCTGTCACAACATGATGTGAATGTATCAATGATTCTGCCGACATTTGCTACTAAATCATGTGGTTCCGACTAGCAACTGTAATCGTTGTGTCATCAGCAAACATAGTTATGTGGCAATCAGTTACATGTTCGGGCAAATCGTTGACGAATAGTACAACAAGTAAGGGTCCTAGGACTGACCCTTGTGGAATTCCTAAGCTTACATCGTGCTCACTAGACATGTAAGTGTTATTTCTAACAGTCATACTGCGTCCATCCATGTATGATGTCAACCAAGTCATTATATTATTTGGAAACGCAAGCATTTTTAACTTTTCACCTCAGAAACTCGGAGGGCACCGTATCAAATGCCTTTGACAATTAAAAAAACAGGCTAATTAATTGTTGGAATCTATTTCAGAGTAAACATAATTAAGAAATTGATAAGATGCTGTTATGATTTTTTCTGAAACCATGCTGGTTGTTCATTTCCAAATAATTCATCATCCTAGTAGTTACTACTTTCTCGAATAAATTCGAGAGTGAGCAGAGCAGGGAAATTTGTCTGTAGTTGTCTAGCTCTCTATTATCTCCATTTTTTTTTTAAGAGGAATTACTTGCGCCATTTTGAACTCAGTGGGAAAATAGCCTCGCGGGTAGGACTGGTTCAGTAGGTGAGTGAGGGGATATTTTATCAGATCTATTATACTCTTGATTGTAATTATAGAGAGTTCGTCTATTCCAGATGACTTCTTATTTTTCATCATATACAGTGATTCAATTATTTTGACTTCTGTAATTGGTCCATTTTGAAATGGGTGAATGATATCAACATTTATACTGGTGGTACAGGGAAGAGTTAAGTTTTGACCGAAGTGATCGGCCAATGTCGATTCAGCGGCCTTCAAAAAGTGATCAGCGAACAATTCCGCTACCTCCTGCGCATCTTCAACAATATTCAGGTTGTGCTTAAGATTGATGGCATCACCGTCACAAGATGGTTTCTTTTTTGTCCCTAACTCACTGTGAACTATGTTCCATGTCTCTTTTGTTTTATTTTGAGCGTTATTTATCTTATTTGAGAAGTGTTCGGTCTTAGTTTTCCTGATTGCAGACTTGTGTTCTTTCAACCTATTTTTATATATTTCTCTACATTGAGGATCGACTCTCGCAGAAGTTGACATTAAATTGAATGTTCCCCTTAGATATTTGCCCTCTTTTATAATTTCTTCTGAAATCCAACCCTTCTTGAGTTTTCAAGCGATAACGGGTTTTATTGGGCAGTATACATCGAAGCACCAATAAAGCGATTCAAGAAAAAATTAAAAAGCTTCGCTTATGTCCATTTCGTACAAGGTTGGAAACCATCTGATATTAATAGAAAAATCGAATTTAAACGGTTTTCTTCACATAAAGGATTCAATATAAAATTGAACCAGAGAAAGATAGATCTCAGGTGAAAAACAACTACTTTCCTGGCAAATACCACGCAGAACGTTGAATGATATTCACCTGAAAATCCATGCATACTTCCATATAATATCAATGGACATTGAATGCAAATGTTTCTTTGTGATAAGCTCGATTATGTTTAATTTATGTCGTGTTCACCTAACAATCCGCATACCGGTTTCAGGCTTCTTGGCCCTCATCAGTACGGAGTAGTCAACCAGCCAAAGGTCCAAAGAACTCTGGCTGAAGTGAGACACAACGTAAACAAACCATCATCGATCTTGTAACACCTATAGGTACGCCGGAAAAGATAAACTTTAACTGGCGGTACCTAGTGACAGAAAGAAACACTCCGAAAATCTCCCACCTCGATAGGTTTCTGAATAACTGATGAGGGCCAAGAAGCCTGAAACCGGTATGCGGATTGTTAGGTGAACACGACATAAATCAAACATAATCGAGCTTATCAGAAAGAAACATTTGCATTCAATGTCCATTGATATTATATGGAAGTATGCATGGATTTTCAGGTGAATATCATTCAACGTTCGGCGTGGTATTTGCCAGGAAAGTAGTTGTTTTTCACCTGAGATCTACCTTTCTCTGGTTCAATTTTATATTAAATCCTTTATGTGAAGAAAACCGTTTAAATTCGATTTTTCTATTCATTCCACTTCACATGGCACTTATCTCTCACTATATGCTAGACGGGCTTGCCACTCCTACTGAGAAGGAATCTGTTATTCAGAAACCTATCGAGGTGGGAGATTTTCGGAGTGTTTCTTTCTGTCACTAGGTACCGCCAGTTAAGTTTATCTTTTCCGGCGTACCTATAGGTGTTACAAGATCGATGATGGTTTGTTTACGTTGTGTCCCACTTCAGCCAGAGTTCTTTGGACCTTTGGCTGGTTGACTACTCCGTACTGATGAGGGCCAAGAAGCCTGAAACCGGTATGCGGATTGTTAGGTGAACACGACATAAATTAAACATAATCGAGCTTATCAGAAAGAAACATTTGCATTCAATGTCCATTGATATTATATGGAAGTATGCATGGATTTTCAGGTGAATATCATTCAACGTTCTGCGTGGTATTTGCCAGGAAAGTAGTTGTTTTTCACCTGAGATCTACCTTTCTCTGGTTCAATTTTATATTGAATCCTTTATGTGAAGAAAACCGTTTAAATTCGATTTTTCTATTCATTCCACTTCACATGGCACTTATCTCTCATCTGATATTACTTAGTCTAGTTCTTAGTTTGTTAACATTACCCTGATTACCTGCTCGTTTCATAGCTATAACATTTGTTTATCTTTGTCACACTCTTCGCTGAAAGTTGGGGGGGGGGCGTACCTATAGGTGTTACAAGATCGATGATGGTTTGTTTACGTTGTGTCTCACTTCAGCCAGAGTTCTTTGGACCTTTGGCTGGTTGACTACTCCGTACTGATGAGGGCCAAGAAGCCTGAAACCGGTATGCGGATTGTTAGGTGAACACGACATAAATTAAACATAATCGAGCTTATCAGAAAGAAACATTTGCATTCAATGTCCATTGATATTATATGGAAGTATGCATGGATTTTCAGGTGAATATCATTCAACGTTCTGCGTGGTATTTGCCAGGAAAGTAGTTGTTTTTCACCTGAGATCTACCTTTCTCTGGTATAATTTTATATTGAATCCTTTATGTGAAGAAAACCGTTTAAATTCGATTTTTCTATTCATTTCACTTCACATGGCACTTATCTCTCATCTGATATTACTTAGTCTAGTTCTTAGTTTGTTAACATTACCCTGATTGACCTGTCGTTTCATAGCTATAACATTTTGTTTATCATTTGGTTCACACTTCTCTTCGCTGAAAGTTATTAAATGGGATAGATGATCAGAAATATTTGGTTGGATCAGCTGGCAGTCATAATTTTGATTCGAGAAAGTAGTAACCATATAGTCTATACAGGTGCGACTTTTGTGTCTATTCGCATTTGTGAATATTCTAGTTGGGCCTTGCATATTGACACTGAATCTAAACGAGTTGAAACAATCCATAAGAGATTTAGTATTCAAATCATTCGATAGACAGTCAATATTGAAGTCCCCACACAGGATAATATTTTGGCACTTTGTCCCGGCAATATTTAATGCCTGCATTAAACAATTGAGAAATATGTTTATATTACCATTTGGAGGTATATATGCAGTTATAATACCGACTTTGGAAGAAACTACTTTACAGCAGATCGCGCAAATTTCAATTTCACATTCTCTGGATAATTTATTTATATATACCTCGAAGGACAATGTCCAGTGAGCAGTCCCGTTACCAGATTCAAGTCTTCCTTATGCAACTCGAGAAGTTGTTTAGCCTTCTTTGGCGATGGGCTCGGCCTTTTTTTCCACTTGTCTTTGTCCTGAAACCTTATTCCGATGGCTTTTAATTTGCTCAGTTCCCCAGCGCCGAATCTCTTCTTTGGTGTGGGCTTTGGAGAGACCACAGAAGGGTTTTATGCCCGAGAATTGGGTGTTTGCCTCTTCCTTGGCACGGCTGTCTGCTTCTTCATTGCCTGTGATTCCCTCGTGACCTGGCACCTACATCAGAGTGACCTAATTATTCGTAGCTAGCTGTCTCAGTGAGAGTTTGCAGTCCCAAGTCAGTCTCGGACTCAAAAGTATGTGACTTTAGAGCCTTTAATGCTACTTGGTTATCTGATAGAATATAGATCTTGGCCCTCCTGGAGCCTCTTGCAAGGCATTCTTGGGCGCAAATTTCTATAGCATGGATTTGCCCTTTCGTCCATCTTGGAACCATCAGTGTACCAAACTGATGCATTCCTTTCTAGTGCAGGCCCGTCCGTTGTGAATATATGGTGTTTGTTTATAACCACTTCATAGTTCACCTCAAAGTCGTGCCTAGCTGGCATGATATCTGATGGCTTGTACCTGGATTCTAGGCGAATATTTTCCAGAATCTTCAGATATCCAGCCTTCAAGTTTGATGTTTGGTGCAGCATCAAGGTGCCGCTTTCCTTCATCATACGCAAGTGCAGTGGCGGAAGGTCCAGCATGACCTCTCGTGCTGCAGTGGGGCACGTGAATATTGCCCCTGTGATTCCCAGGCAGGCCTAACCACTGCACTTTCTGCAGCTTGATTTTGCCGAGTACTGTTGAATTTTTGGCCACCATACTGATGATGTGTAGGTGATGATTGTTTGGTATGACCAATATATCATATTTGGCGTCAAACCCCATGTCTTTCCAAATATTCTGCGGCACGTCCAGGCTGCCGCTGCAGCCTCGGAAAGACTGAGATTGATGTGACAGTTCCATGTTAGTCTTTGGTCGATTATAACGCCCAGATATTTGACTTCCTTGAAAAAAGTTAGCTGAGTTCTATTCAGGGTTGAGGCTTTCAGTTCGTGATTTTCCTTTGTGAATGGAACCAGCACTGTTTTGTTAAGATTTATATTGAGTCCCTCCTTTGCGCACCAGTTCTGATTAATTTAGGGCTGCATGCGATTGAATGTTACCTCGTCATGTTTGCCCTTAATGGTGACGACCAGATCATCAGCGTTAAACTTGAGTCGTGATTCCAGAGTCATGCAGCTTCACTATCAGACTATCCACGGTTAGAGACCAAAGCAAAGGCGATAGGACTCCACCTTAGGGGCGACCTTTTCCCGTTTCCTGCCCAAGTGAAGCCACAATGATTCGGTTTTTCAGCATTGCATGGATCCATCTATCAGTGAGGCGTTTATAATCCTTTCCCTAGTGATCCAACGATGGAGTCATGTTAGGTGTTCAGTATTGATCAAATAAACTGATAGAGCTTATTCAATTGGCAACAATTTTTTTTTGTCTACCACTTTTTAGTAAATATATTCCTATTCCTTTGATTGCGCGAACTGAAAAAACTATGTGTGTTAAAATGCCTCACAAACGGTTTTATTGATAATTGTGACTTTTTAAGTGCTTTAAAGTATGCTCACTGTATCTACTAGTACTGACTTCCTCTACCGGTTTGGATATAAAAAGGTTCATTCGATCTTACTAGTTAAAAATTGTTGTTATTACAGGGGCACAGTTTGAATATGTATCGCTGGTGGCCTGCATCAACTGGTAAAAGGGATTCTCAGATTCAAATCATTGTGATTCCACAAATTTAAATATACAGGGTGTAAGATAAGTACGTAAAATATTCAAGTGACGTATTCCTGAGACAATTTTAAAGAAAGAAAGTCTATATAAATTTGTGTTCGGAAATGCTCGTTTCGGAGATACAGGGTGTTGAAATTGAATTTTTTTGGTCACTTTTTAAAAATTACTTTGCAAAAAATAAGTTATTTGCACGAAATTTGGTACCCAAGGTTTTTTTGACGTGGCAAATCAAAATTTCGTATTGATTTTCATGTAACATCTAGAGGGCGCTGCGTACGCTGTCATTATTTATTTCAAATTGCCCTAACATTTTTGACAGTGAACTTTTGGTATTTTTCATGGAAAAAACCTCATTTCCACACCTTTAACAATAAAAAAAGGTAGACTTACTCAACAACGCTGGAGGTGATCGTTTTCGAGATATTTACAATTTTCTATATCGATGCATGTTACCTCCTAGGGCGCTAAGTGAAGTTGCTGAGAACATTACAAAAACTAAGTATGTGGTAGGTCACGTCAAAATAAACTACTTTTTTCCTTCGGAATGTTTATCGAAAAAGTATTTGTTTTCGAGATACAGATTGTTGAAATTTTTCAAAACATGGTTGGTTTTTGTCATAAGTTATTTGCAACTGCAGTTATTTCCATCAAACTTCAAACGCAGACTTCTTTCAAACTGAGCATTATCAAACTGCTCAATCAATCCGGATTAAAAGAAATTGTCCGGTTTAATTATTCAATTAGAAAGTGCTACATTTCGGAGTTTGTGATAAAACAATTCGGAGAAGTACTATGTTATTTATTAGGCAATTGAATATTAAAATTGAACGAAACAACTATTACAACAACTGTTCAAAGAATTCCGCACCCGTTAAAAAAGGCCGGGAGTGTTTCTTATCGTTTAGCAGCAAAGTATGATGCGATCCCTTGAAATTTCCTCGTTTTCAATGGGACTAGCATAAACTAGTGATTTCAGGTGTCCCCAAAAGAAAAAATTCACGAGACCGGTGACCTCGGGGGCCAATGCAGAGTGCCTTCTCTTCCTATCCATCGCTGGGGATATGCTACGTCTAAGAAATTTCTTGCTATCAGACTAAAATGAGCAGGGGCTCCATCGTGCATAAACCAAGAGTGATTTCGGAGACCAATGGGAACATCTCCCATAAACTGGAAAAGCTCGTGTTCCAAAAAACTTTGGTAAGCATCTCCATTCAAACGTAAGGGGAGAAAATAGGGCCCAATTAAATAATCCCCAATTATGCCTACCCATATTATTATTATTAAGAGAGAATCTGTCTTGGAAAGTGAGTTTGCCTTATCGCATGTGGGTTATCTTCCGCCCAGATGTGGTTGTTATGGAAGTTCATGATACCATTTCTTGAAAAATCAGCCTCATCCGTGAAGAGGATCCTCGATAAAATTTGGGGATGTTGTTCGACTTTTCTTTGAAGCCATTGAGCAAATTCGATACGTGGTTGAAAATCACGTAGCGTAAGAGCCGGGACACGCTAAATATGATAAGGATATAATTGCTGTTCCTTTAAAATCCTGTAAACGGTCATGTGACTCACATTTAAAGTTTTTTCTTGTACTTGTCTCTGGATATTCACTAACTTCTTCGAGAACCGCCTCCTCCAATTTGAAATAAATAATGACAGCGTAAGCAGCGCCCTCTAGATGTTACATGAAAATTAATACGAAATTATGATTTCCCACGTCAAAAAAACCCCGGGTACCAAATTTCGTGCAAATAAGTTATTTTTTGCAGAAGTTATTTTTAAAAAGTGAACAAAAAAATTCAATTTCAACACCATGTATCTCCGAAACGAAGCATTTCCGGACACAAGTTTATTGGACTTTTTTCCTTAAAATTGTCTCAGGAATACGTCACCTGAATATTTTAACGTACTTATGTTACACCCTGTATATTGCAGGCGGCAATGGCCAGTGTTTCCTTGCGGCTTCGAACAACGGGTTAGGTTAGGCAGAGGAATTTCAACAAAATGTTATTAAAATTGACAATATTTTTTAAGATTGTTTTTTATTTTTAATCACTGTACGTTAACAAACACACTGTATATTGGAAAAAATAATCCGGCAGAAATGAATGGAAGAAGTATAGTATTGGATTCTTCCATACAATAAGTCATTTTTGATAGATCTGATTTTTTTTGTGCCGCAAATATACAACAAAATTTTCATTACGAAGTACATTCCAACAACATTGCTAATTTTTCAAGCTGAAGATGTTATCATGGTAGGTGTTGGAAAACCCAAACGCGAATGTTTATTCGAAGGTAATTCGCCGCTTCAAAATGGAAAAATAATGAAGTTAACGCTGAATAATGCAAACCAGTTAAATTTTATATTACAGAAACGAAGAAACTAATTACTGTGATTGCTTAATGAGGCATTTTGTGAATTATTTTCGTTTCAAGCTGATTCGCACTTCCATTTCAAAGGAAAACGGAAATGTCGACAAATCGCATTATATGTTGGTTTCCACAATTGTCTTTGATGTCTAGAGATATTTTTAATATAACCTTACCTTATACCATTGGAAGTTTCATCTTACCACTTCGTAAACGAAAATATTTGTGTGTCGCTTAAATCAGAAAATTAATTGAGAAAGTGAATGTGGTTACATGAAACATATAATGTTTTTCTGTTCAAGAATAGATGGATAGATTTTATTAATCCTTTTTGCTACATATTATGTAGATGGGACAAGTCATAGTTGCATAGGTTTATACATACATAAAAAATATACTCTAAGTCTAGAAAATATGTGATTGAAAAACATTTCACAATTAAAATAATTAAATCAACAAATCGGTATTAAAAAAAACAATATAAAATACTAATACTACTACTACTAGATAAAATTTAATTAAAAGACATTCCACAATAAAATAATTAAATCAACACATCGTCATTAAAAACCAATATAAATACCCAAGTCTGGATGAAATGTGATTGAAAGATATTTCACAATACTAATAATTAAATCAACACATCGTCATTCACAAAAAACATTGTGAATATAAAAACGAGTTTGAAAAGGACATAGCAACACTCTACTGAAACAAAAACATTCAAAAATGAATTGCTCACTTCAAGTGTTAATTCATCTACCGTGTAAAAACATTTTTCTGATAAAAAAAGTTAAATTTTTCAAGGTGACAAGGTCTTCATATCACCTGGCAGAAAGTTAAAAATGCGAATACCAACAAATTTAGGAGATTTTTAATATTTTCCGTGATGATGTTTTCGAGTTGTGATTATATTCTTACTCCTTGTATTATAATTATGCATTTCTGCTCATTTGTAGCATACCTTTATTTTTATGTATATATGTTGATGTTTTCTGAATCAACAAACTTGTAACTGTCAATATTTTGTTTTGTTGGAATGTCTCTTTACAGGAAGTTCTATAATTCAAATTGAATATCAATCCAGCAGTGCTTTTTGCTTTATGAAAATCCTGTCTGATCCAGTAGCTAGTCCCCAGATAGCAATATTATGATATATAATCGAGTGAAATTCAGCATAATGAACTGATATCAGTGATTTTGTATCTGACTTACACTTGAGAGATTTCATCAGGTAGTATGATTGATTCAATTTATAACATGTAAAATTGATATGTTCTTGCCATGTGAAGAGTGACTCAATCATTGTTCCCAATAATTTTGTCGAACTGGCCAATTCTAAAAAATTGTTTTGGAAACTGAGATTGAGGTTATGAGGCCTTCTAGTTCTGTTCTTGTTACACCAATCATTAAATTCAATTAGAACTGTATTCACTAATTGTGTCTTATGTTCAGATGTTTCACGTCATCTGCCTGAAGGAATATTTTTCCATAACTTATGTTATCAGGAAGATCATTCACATATAATAAAAAAAATTGTGGTCCGAGAACGCTGCCTCGACGGGTACCCGTTGTAACAAATTTTTTTTCCGGCATAACGTTTTTTTGCTTCACCTGGAGACATTTATTCGTCAAAAAGACCCAAAACTGGTTTATATTACCTTGAATTCCTTTCTTAAAAAGTTTTTCTGCTACAAATTCAGTGTTCAAAGTGTCGAAGACCCCTGCGTAAGTCGAAGAATATTCCTACAACAATATTTTTTTCTTTATTGAATCATGTATATGTTGTGTGAAATTGAGCGTTGAGGGATTAGGTCGAATGTTTTTTTCTGAATCCATGTTGGCACTCTGTCATCAGATCGCGTGTTACCAGGTAGTTATTTATTCTGAGTAATATAAGTTTTCAAAATTTTGAGGTACACTGATAAGAAATATAGGACGATAATTCTCGATATTTTTGCTGTCACTATTTTTCAGTAGGGACTAGATGGCAATTTCGAGAAATCTGATATTCTCCAAAGAGATACATTATATGCCCTATTACGTCTGATAATATATCTTATACATTCTTCAACAATTTTCGTGGAGACCTAATCATGCCTGTATTTTTTTTATTGGGTATTGAACTATAACTTTTTCACTTCGTCTGCTGTAACGGGTTTGAAAAAACATCGTTGTATTAACATTCGCCATAACTATCGTTGCAGTTTATAATTGCTTTATTTCACTCGCCTATTTCTCGACCAGGCTAAACACCGACGCCGCTGAGTACACTCCCCAACCGGAAATTCTGCCTAATCCCTAGGTGTTTCAGAGATAGGTTTCTTTGATAAACTCAAAATATATGAACTCGGGACCGCCATCTTAACGTCCCCTCCGAAGGACGGCATATATATATCGTGCTCATTGATAGCCTGCAGCTGCGAATATGCTTCTACGGTACAGTTGTTAGGGCATTTAACGCGCACTTTCCTTTTCAGATGGACCCTCATCCAAGTACCAAACGGGCCCGATGTTTCACGGCTCAGATCCGATAAGACTCTCGTCGACCTGACCAGCCACTGGTACCCTATATAGTTGTTAACATTGTTATAAGGTGAGCTGAAAATATGTGTTGAGATTCTATCAAGGCCTTGGGAGCTCAGTTAGATACTTATAGTCGGATTAGCTAGATATCTACAGCGCATCCTAACACCATTATCTGCAAACTCATGTGGTTTGCTCATTTTGATTTAGTTTCCGCAAGTTTGTAAAACGAAAACCGAGAAATCTATTTTGATTCAATAAAAAAAAAATATAGACAAAATGCAGAATATGAATGGCCTACTAACTGAATGTGTTATTCATGGAGGAATGATTCAGATTGCGCAGAAACTGAATTACCTATATTTTCTTCCAAATTCTTAAATATTTCTTCAAATTGTGGTAATTATCCTATTAAAAAAAAACAATGAAAAAAAACTCGCTCCGCAAATGGGGCATTTAATGACAATTTGATTGCCAATAGATTGATTCTGAATGATGGCAACTAAATAAACAAATTAATTATTGCTTGTAGACAAAATTATTAATTTTTTTAAACCAAATTCACATCAAATAATCAACTACTGGAATACAAATTCTCATCCACATTATGTTCACAACACCGGGAGCGTTTAGTATTTGGATGAGAGACCACCTACCAATGCGCGTTTAAAATGCCCCAAACAACTGCAGAGTAGTAGAATATCGGCAGCTGTAGGTGTCATATCAATGATCACGAGATATGACGATAGATATGCCGTCCTTTGGAGGGTACGTTAGATGGCGGTCTCGAGTTCACTGATGTTGAGCTCGTTAAAGATCCCTAATTTGACCAACTAGAGGATTCGGCAAAATTTACTGTTTGGGAAAAGTGTATTTCCCGGCATCGGTTATGAGTCTAGGTAGCAGAAGAGGTTCTCGAATCCTGTTATGAATAGGGTTTTTTTCTAGGTAGTAGGATTCTGGGTAACATCTGGATTAGCATCTAATCCAATGGCTATTAATTGCCGAGATTCCTCCCCCTGAGAAAATCCCTATATATATATATATATATATATATATATATATATATATATATATATATATATATATATATATATATATATATATATATATATATATATATTATATATATATATATATATATATATATATATATATATATATATATATATATTCATTTATATTTATATATACATATACCCGAGAATGGAAAATATTGGGTAGAAAATTGACAGATGTGCAAATTCCCGACAATGCCAATGACGTTCTGAGCCTCGGGCCAAATTTTGCAACTCCATTATTTAATTCGAAGGACTTTATAATGCCAGAAATCATATGCATTCTAGAAAACTCTATATCAAATTTACCTACAGCCATACAAGATGGAATTAGAGCAAAGTCATGTAATATTCTCACAAATTTCAAAATAAATAAAAATAACTGAAAATCTGACAGAATTTTGAGGAAAAAATAAAAATTCCCAAAAGACAACCCAAAACTTCTAATTTTGAAACCAGAAAATCAAATGAAACTTATGTTGAACGCTGAAGACTACAATCAGAAAATTAATTCTCTACTAAGTGATTCCTCAACTTACAAACTAATCAATTGGACCCTACAAACAAATGTCATATAAAATAATAATGATCTACTTACTGAATAGGAAAAAAATAATCCCATTTCACAAAGTACTGCTTACAACATTTAAATCCACAAATTTGAAATAATTGAATCGACTTCGATTGACAATGATATTCGAATTTGTTTACTATACTCAAATATTGACCATTGCCAAGCAATCCATAATGTTTGTTGGGTGATAATATCTACAGAATCAATTCATAACTTCATCAATGACCTGAATCATACTATCCAATTTAGGACCGCTATGTTTTCGAAGTGCAATGAGGTACATCTCAAATATCCTGATAAGTGTTGGTTGAGCGACATAATCGAAATCAACCTCACAAAACCTGATACCGCGTTGTGTATCAGTTTATAAAATAATTCCAAGGTGAAGAACTTCAGTATAACAAGTTGTGAACGCACCAAACGCTATTGATTAATTCCTTTTACTTAACTGGCCACGCATTTTAAAATTCGGGAGATTCCAAAATCTGCATTCATCCTGTACATTCACCAGAAACTACTTTTTGAAGCATGCACACTAAATTCTAGGGGAGACGTACCTTGGATCACAATGTACTTTATATTTTCATAAAAGCCATTTTTTAAAATATAATAACGGAAAGAGTCTATCCGGATATCACCATTATTCCTACACACTATGTATTTTTTGAGAATTTAAATATTAGAGTAGAGTAGAGTTTATTCAGTTAGATCTTAACATAAATTTTTTTTATTGATAAGAGAAGCCACCTAAGCATAGCTTGTGTCGTAGAACATTCTCTTATCGTACATTTTTATATTGATTTCTACAGAGTGAATAGGAATTGTAAATTGATTCTCTAGATCAAGGTTAAGAGGAAAGGAAAAAGAAAGAAAAAGAAAACAACTATTCGAGAGTTTACTTAAGGCTATCCTTTTAGTGTGATTGTAGAAACTTTTTGGCTTGTTTTTTTAACTTGTTTTTTTTTGTAAATTTCTAATTTCGATAGGTAGTAGTTTAAAAAGATTAGGACCATAACAGGTTACAAATTTCTGGGTAATTGTGGTTCTATGCAAGGGAATAGGAATTACCTGCCTCGCCGTACTTCGGGATGATGATAATATACTTCTAGAGAGGATGTACAGTTTTCTGTCCAGATAAGACATTGATAGCTATACGGGGCTTTTCACAATGAGCGTTAATTAGATGTTTCTGGCAAACCAGAAAACGGATCAACCTGAAAATTCCACAGTATGCATAAATTAATATGATCTACACGCCTAAATTATTTGAGACGATGCGGCGTTGCCGCTTCTACTATAAAGTAGCGGCTACTTTGATTTTTCCAAAGGAACACCCTGAATATAATATCATATTATGATTCCTCATCACTTTGTCAACAACTTCATGCACTATTTGCCTATACCTATCGGTTACCGTTTAGAAGATATAAATTAATTTCGATTTTGTTTTTACCAAACCTGTACAACGCTGATAATCTTGAACTCTCTGGTACTAAGACGATCAAATTCGAAATGAAGTGGATGATACCATGAGGATCTTCACTTCGAGACATATTTTTATTTGCCTCATACAGGGTCTTTAAAAAATGCAGATACTTTGTTCACATGAAAAAATGAGTGGAAGTCAACTTTTTCAAATGGAACACAGTGTATATTTCCATATTTTTTAGCTCTACATCCAATTTTAGATTGACTTTGTTCAGATAATTAATCCTATTTCGATTTCGAACCGTTTTCGAGATAAACTGTTTCAAACAGAAAATGACATAGTTTCCTTGTAATAATCACTTATTTTTTTAATTTAACATCTATTTCATACTACTAATATTTCTTTTCGATTTAATTTTTCAACAGTCTCAAATCGGTCAATTCGAATTGATATGTACCTTAGAAAAAGTTACAATTTGCAAATTAATATTTTTTAATAGTGTGCTTTGGAAAAATGAATGATCCAATTTTGAAACGTCAAACATTCGTTGGTGGTTTTGACGGATTGTAATACCAATTCTAATAGAAAATGTCAAGATTAGGTTACAGTAATGAAGATTCCTTGAATTTATTAATAATTTATGGTGAGTGCAATAGAATTGCAAGTAGAACATGAAAGATATCCACAACTTCCGAAGTCGAATAATAATGTGATAAATCGACTACTAGAAAACTGTAGGTTGAATGGAGCCTTTCGTCCAAAAATATTTCGTAGAAAACCTGAAGTGGATGATGATGACAATGGCATAACAGTTTTGGGATCTTTTCATGCATTTCCAAATGCTTTTCTACACGAGGCTGAAAGGGAGATAGGTATACCCTACGTGACAATTTATCGCATTCCTAATAAGTACAAATGGCATCCCTATAAATTTTACTATGTCCAACATCTGAAAGAGACTGATTTGCCTCGTAGAGTGGAATTCTTCAAATGGTTACTTGTCAAGACTTAAGAGGATGAACATTTCCTTCACAATATCATATGGACAGATGAGGCCAAGTTTTCAATAGACACAATAGTCATTATTGGGCGCCAGAAAATCCCCATGTCGTTCGCCAAAGGGGTTTTCAAGAAAAATGGCAATTTCATGTATTTTGTGCCATAAAGAATGGGTCAATTTTTTATATCGAGTTTTATGATTATAATTTGAATGCAACAAAATATGAAGATTTACTGAGAAATGCAATTCAAATGATTTCAAATAATAGGCCAGGAAGAGAAAGTGTATGGTACCAAATGGATGGTGCTCCACCCCATAATTCTCGTTCAGTACGCGAAACTTCAACTGAAATCTTCGAAGACAGATGGATTGGTAGTAATGAATGTTTTCGTTGACCTCCTTGAACACCATATGGCAATCCATCAGATTATTTTGTGTGGGGTTTCATTAAAAATATGGTTTACTCCAACCCAGTAACAACAATGGAAGATATGAAATCGAGAGTTAGAACTGCTTTCAATAGTTTAACTCTAGACTCAATCAGAAGCACTACACATGGAAATATCTTGAAGAGATTACATGTTGGTTTAAGTAGAGCTGGAAATGTGTTCGAACATATTCTGAAATACACTAACAATTGAATTAACTAACTAATTCATGATATTATTTTCAGTTCGTGTGTCTGCGTTAATGAAACTATTGTTTGAAGAGAAGTTCCATTTGATGGTTGGAGAGTATTTTAATAATTATTTATTCATTGTATTATCTGTGACTGATGAAGGAACATCGAACGGAATCTGTTAAATTTCAAAAATAAGTGATGAATACAAGGAAACCACGTCAGTTTCGGTTTGAAACAGTTTATCTGGAAAACGGTTCGAAATCGAAATAGGATTATTTGAACAGAGTCAATCTGAAATTGGATGTAGAGCTCACAAATGTAGAAATATACCAGGTGTTCCAATCAAAAAAAATGACTTACACTCATTTTCTCATGTGAACAAAGTATCTGCAATTTTTAAAGACCCTGTATGAGGCAAATAAAAATATGACTCGAAGTGAAGATCTTTATGGTATCACTCCACCCCATTTCGAATTTGATCATCTAAGTACCAGAGAGTTCATGATTATCAGCGTTTATAAAAGTACATGTTTGGTAAAAAAAAATCGAAATTAATTTATATCTTCTAAACGGTAACAGATATATAGGGAGATGGTACATGATGTTGACAAAGTGATAAAAAATCATAATATGATATTATATACGGGGTGTTCTATTTGAAAAATCAAAGTAGCCGCTACTTTATAGCAGAAGCGGCAACGCCGCATCGTTTAATTAGACATGTGGATCATATTAATTTATGCATACTGTGGAATTTTCAGGTTGATCCGTTGTCTGCTTTGCCAGAAACGTCTAATTAACGCTCATCGTGAGAAGCCCTGTATAGCTACTTAAAATCAAAAACTCCTATTTCATTATAGAGCTGTTCAGTTCCGTATCTCCTGTTTTTATTAAACAATATTTTCAGTAGGCTTTTCTGTCTAACTTCTAAGTAGTGAAGGACAGTTCTGAAAGTTCCACCCCAGACAATATGGACTCAGCCAAGGCATCGTACACCAATTTTTTTTTAATTGAAGATAGTTTTTAGTTGGTAGAATTTATATATTAATTTTCGGAGTCTTGTTATAGTATGATTGACTTGTTTATTCCAACGCATGTGTTGGTCAATTATCATACCCATATACTTTATATTTTTGATGTTTTTTATGGTTGAAGAGATGCAGTTGGTGTAATCTGTGCAGATGATATCCATGGAGTCTAATATTTTCCTTTTTGTTGATCTTTTATTGTGGACAAAAAAAGAATGAATTTAGTTTTTTCTTTAATTATACTGAGCATACTTTCATTTAGCCACTAATTATTTTTTTCGAGTCCATTTTCCGCTTTTTTATATATTTCATCCCAATTTTCCCCTAAAAATGTAATTGGGTATCCTCAGCATAAGAGATGAGTTTTCCATCTATGTCTTTCAAGATATACTGGCTGTTGATATAAAATAGAAAGACAACTGGGCCCAGTATCGTTCCCTGTGGCACACCCATGGATACCGGTGATGGGTTACTTACCTTTTTTTATTCTATTTTTATTTGCGTACGGTCTGTTAAATAATTCTTGTTTATTTCTAGAAGAAGGCCTCTTATGCCTGAGTATTCCAGTCGCTGGAACAGAATACTATGATTTACTGTGTCGAATACCTTCAGTCCAGAAATACAGTCATACTCAAGCAGTTGAGGACTGCTTTCGTTAATTCAAAGACTTCTTTTTCAATAGAACATTTTTCTCTAAATCCAAATTGTGAAGCTGATAGAATATAATTTTTTTCACAATAGTTTATGATTCTATTCTATGAGCATTTCTCAAATATTTTTGTGAAGTTGTTGATTATAGTTATAGGTCCATAGATGTTCGATAGTTTTTTGGTCCTGGGTCTAAATATAGGAGTGGTTATGGATTCTTTGAATGCAGATGGAATAAGATTCATAATGTGGCACAAAAGGTCGATTAGATGCAGATGATTATTTTTTATCAGTTCCACTGAGATTTTATCAGGTCCAGGTGGAGTATCATTTTTCAATCCTGAAATACATTTTATTAATTCATTTTTTTTATAGGATGGAGGAACATAGCATTCCAAATGTTTTTGGTCTATGTGACACATGGATCATGCGGAGTAGTTGATTTTTTTAATTCATTTGTCATTTTGTTCTATACTTTTGAAGAATTCATTAAAATGTTGCAGTTTCTTTTTCGAAGTAATTTCTTTTATCCTCATCAATAATAATACGGCCGTAGTGTTCTGACTTTTTTTACTTGTTATTTCATTTATGTTTTTCCAGAGGTTTTTTATATTTTTTTGGGAGTTTTAATTTTTGTTTGTAATATTTTGTTTGGTAATCTTTATCAAATTATTCAAAAAAATCTATAGTTTTTATAAATTGACTCTTTTCTCCAATATAGAGTCTATTCTGTTTTTTTAGGAGGTCTTTTAACCGTATGGATTTCGGTATCCTTGAGTCATCCATACATACGCTAGGGTCGCATCAATTAATATGGGAACATACTCTCGTCTAACCCTGTCATCTCATGCCGTGACTCCTTCCACAAATATATTGTGTATCAGATAGCCATTGGGATTCAAATATTCAAAATTAACACTCGGTCTACGATTACTCGCATTGCCGTTTAGGACCCGTGTCTTGATGTGATTGATTGAAGTAGATCGAACTCCTCTCAGTAGCACGAGCCCACCTGAACGCTCTGATGGTTCTTTCCAATCCCGTTTCTATACCCCTTCTTCTTTCGTAATGCTCTCGAGGATTCTCATTTATTGAAGTATTCTAGCGTTATTTGGTACCCCACTAAGTGAATAATTGCCTGAAATTATTTGATTAGCTACAATAATTCTTAACATCATTCATTTTTTGGGTTGAAATGATCCTCTCTCATAGCTGACAAGTGTAATATCTAAAAATATAAAAGAAAAACTGAGTGACGGACATATCAACGCACAGCCCAAACTCGAGTGGCTAGGACCGTGAAAATTTGCATATGTGTTTCGTTGACACTCTAGTTGAGCACTAAGGAAGGATTTTTATAAATTTAACTACTAAGATGGTGAAAAAGGGGATGAAAGTTTGTATGAGAATTCGTCATTTTTGAAATCATTAAATCTGATAAACTGTCAAATTAATGTTCGAAGCTGGATGGAATAACATAAAGAAAACCAGGAAAAATACAAAATCTACGCGGACGAAGTAGCGGGCACCAGCTAGTGAATTATAGAGGAAAAGTGGGATTTGAAATATTCGTTAAATACTTGTTTCATTCTTTCAATTCTGAAGTGTTCACAATTTTGAAACATGAGGGTTTGATGATAAGAATGATGTAGCTTCATGGTGTTTCTAAGTATTGATTCTACATATTTGAATGGAGGGGGCATCGAACTAGTTGCTCTTCCATTATAATCAACAGAATCCATCGTTCGCATTATCGGCCGTGAGACGCTAGATATTTTCCCGTAAATTGTTTCATACACCGCATGGGAACAAGTAATTACGATGTTTTCATTATGTCAATTTTTTCATTAATATTCTAAGCAAGTTTTATGGGAAAAATCAAAAGGAAGTATATGTCTATGGATACTTCACAAGTTAAATCATTTATATGTCATTCTATAATAACGTGGAAAACAGGATTCTGGTTCACCTTTTACGTACGCTAAAAATACATCTTCAATAATTTCAATTAATTTTTTTTTCCATTTATTTATTCATATATCGATACATCTACAGGATTTCTTTGATGAGAGTTCAGAAAGTATATGACTATATTGGATTCACCTTAGTTCAGGGAAGTTTATTTTGTGTTTCTATCTATCCGTTATAGGTACAATTATTTGCCTAAAAAGAAAAAGCAGTTTATCATCTTCAAAATATTGTTATCGTGTTCATATTTGAGAGCCTGAGGTTTTTTACTCCTTTTTTCAAACGATTTGTATTTAGTATACACTCAAGAGAATTTGTACCATGGCAAAATATTGTGCTCTATGTGTGAGTTTTGAAAAATTGGTATGGTAAATGATTGATGTTTGATGAATCTAGTGATCCGTGCATGACAATCGTTCATTTTTTTTTAATGGCCACACCAAGGCGTTAAAAAAATATTCCTAACATTGGAAGGTTCAGTTGTATTATTAACGAGTTTGTGGAAAATTTATATTTAAAAAAAAACTAGTTTTGAGTTTTTTGTACGTTTTTTCTAATTGAATTATTTGTTCCACCCCACGCAACGATACAATATCTGATAACGCTTTCAGCTAGAAGAAATATATATTTCTAAGGAGTTTCTGGTAAGTATATCTCCAGTATTATGAAATGTATGATACGATTCTTTCTTTTGATGAAATGGTTTGTAAGATATTCCCATCTCAGGTCTGTCCAATATAACTCCCAAATATTTCAATGTTTTTCTTAATGATGGGGCAACTGCATTCTGCATATGATTGGAAAACACACAGAAGTCTCCCCATCGACACATAAGAAGTTGGAAAAATGCGCAAGAGAAAGTTTTCGCAAATGAGTACTCTCAACCTATGGCATTTACCAAAATATTTCCCATTGAATAGAATAACTCTAGAATCAAAATATCTTAACTTAATTTATCTAGGGTATATACCTGGTGTCAACGAATCTAATAGACAAGTCATAACTTCTAAAATTAGATGTATCAAAATGAGATTTGGTATGGGTATGTGAAGAGGAGAGTTTTCGCATATTTTTCACTTTCCGGTCACTTCCGGTTCCACCGGAAATGGCTCCGGTTTTGAGTTTTTAATAGAACATCCTGTATATTGTAACATTTTTGGATTTCTCAGACAAATCTGGATCAGAATGTGGCATTTCAAAAAGTTTTCACGCCTACTTAATTTTTTTAAAGTCACTTTTAATATTGCATCTAGGTGGCCATGTTCGGACGTAAACTAATCTGAGGACCTCAGGTGATGTCAGAAAATTACAATCGCAAAGTTTCAGTGACTAGTATATAGATAGGAGTAATTTTTTGAAGTGAAACTTCTTTACGTCGCTTGACTTGGGAAGTAAGCTGGTGAATGCGTGACGAGAGCGTTACGAAAAGTGTGATCGGGTGAAGTGGACGGTCTCGGCGCACGCTTGACTTGGGAAGTAAGCTGGTGATTGTGTGACGAGAGCGTTACGAAAAGTGTGATCGGGCGAGGCGAACGGTCTTGACAAAGGTGAGTGCGTATATCATACTAGTTGCTGGCGTCGTAGCGTCATATGCAGCGTCCCTTTTTCCTTGTCTATTTTCTCCCTCTACTAATACGTGGCATTCTTCTCTCGACATTGGGGCGCGTTTGATTGTCTGTCCTTTTCTTGTCTCTCTCTCTCTCTTTCTCCTTGTTACTCTTCCATATTTCGGCCTCGCGTTTCTACAATTCACTTCAGCGAATTTTTGAAATAGGATAACATGAAATTTAACTAATACGTAAATGATGAAATACCTATCAATTGTAGAGGTTCACCATTACAAATAATTGGTGACATCGTGATTGAACATGACAATAATCAAATGGAAGTTGATGATGAAAATCCCACTATAGATCATTATTATTATTATTATTAATATATTTTTGCATCGCGTTGGGCGCCATTTTGTTATATCATGATGATATAACAAATCATTTTGTTATTATTTCGCCCTGTATAATATGTTTTGTGATGTAATAATAATAATTGCTAGCTAACGTCACTGTTCTCTCGTCACGTTGCTGCTAATTGTTATCACTTTCCTTACCACAGCTAAACTCAGTTGGTACGCCTCTTGTCTCAGATAGCCGGTTCAGGCAATTGAGCCACTAACCACTGCTTGATGTCAAATCTCAATCTTTTCAATGTTTATGAATACGATTGCTGATAATTGTGGAAAAGAAACGAAATAGTATCAAAAAGCAATTCTTTCCTTTATTCAGGAAAACTCAATTTTACCTGGTCTAAGGTGAATCTACAAACATTCATGGATAATCATGAGAAACAGGTTATGGATTAATAGACACAACCTCACTTTTACCTTGAAAGTGAAAATGTCCTTAATAGTTCAAAATCAAGTGAAATAAAGTTCTTCTGATGGGATATGGGTTATTAGTGAAATTGTTCAGTTCGTGACGTGCACTAGGAGAGTTTATATCTGTCGCTGGAACTGTCGCTGTTCAATATACACCCAGAATTTGGATTCTCTCTCAATCCAATGCTCTCAGGAACTCCAATACCAAAAGTAGGAACCATACAAATTCAGCAATCAGCTTTGGAATATTTGTATATGGTGTACAAATAAGGTAATGTTGATTTTCTGCTTATAATGTTGAAATTATTGAATTTTTTTTTTCTCCCAAATAAAACGTGGCATTCGTTTTTTCATTCTTTTCGATCTCCTCCTGGCTTTGTTTTTTTGTTACTTGGATACCATTTTTCCTCATTCCTTTTGATTTGAATTTTTGAATTCGCGCACTATGTTCTCACATTTTCACTGTTTGGGGTTATTTGTCAAAACTTATAAATGAATCTATTTTTCCTTTCTTACAGACCATTCACAATATTCAATCATAATTGTCTCTGACACTTTTCCGTTCTTATTTTCTCACAATTTCAAATCTTACATTTGACCATACTGTTACCTGATTGGCTATTGTCATCGAGAAGTTTGTTGTTCTCCCATTGGCTAATTTTAGTTACATACAATTTCATATACTTTATGTTTCAAGCTTATAATTTTGTTTATCACATTTTATTCAGGATGATTTTGTAAATCTAGACCTTTCTTGTTGTCTTTCGAATAATTATGGGTATTGATCATTATGACAGTGTATGAAATTGATTGTATTATAGTATTTCAATCAATCAATCAATCAATATTTATTTTCATTTTTTCGACATAGTTTACATGTATTGGAATTGTCATTTAGTAAGTACAATTACATTAGTATATCTAAATAAAAAATTACACTCAAAAACAAGAATGTATATATATAAAAAAAGACATGCATAGTATATATAGAAACCAACAATAGACTAATAAAAATATCAAAGAAGAAACACTTTCGTCAAACATAATTATCACAAAGTCTAATTATCACAAAGTCTAGTTTTGTATAAAATCACCTATACTATAAAAACATTCTTTCAATAAAAAATTCTTCAACTCATGTTTGAATGAAGAGAATATGTTAATACCCTTCAGTTCTTCCGGAAGATTGTTAAATATTTTGAGTCCAATATGATCAGGAGCACATGAATTTATTTTTTTTCGAGCTAAATTAACATGAAAATGGTGCTTGTTCCTTGTTTCATAACCATGAATATCAGAATTTCGTATAAAAGTTCCCTTATTTTTGAAAACATGGACACAGGTTTCGAAAATGAAGAGGCATGGAAGTGTCAAGATACAAAATGTTTTGAAAAATGTTTTACACGATTCTCTGTCAGAGATTCTTGCGATACATCTCAAGATTCGTTTTTGTCCAATAAAGATATCTTTCGTACCTGGTGCATTGCCCCACAGGCAAATGCCATATCTGAGTCTTGATTCAACTTCAGCGTAGTAAACATTCAACATCTGTTTCACTTCTAGTACAGTTCGTAAATTGATGAATAGATATCTTAAAGAATTTAGTTTGGAACATAATTGTTGGCAATGGGATTTCCAGGAGAGGTTTTCATCCAGAGTCACCCCCAAAAACCTAACCACATCATGTGTATTGCACATAGTGTTTCCTTCGATTTTAACTTCAAGGTCATCAATAGTTTATTGACGGGAGTGAATTCTCAACATCTGTGTTTTTTTAATATTGAAAAAAGCTATTGAAAAAAGATGATACTGTATTAAGTGTTTCAATACATTTCGATATTAGGTGTTCACTATCTGTGGAGGACAAAACCAATGGAAAGCATCTGCATACGCAGTATAATCTGCGGTACCAATTATAGCATCTAGGTGATTTACATACAAAATGAATAAAATTGGGCCCAAGATGGAGTCTTGGGAATTACCCATTTCGACTTCCCTACCACTCGAACGTATGGTTTTGATTTGGCTTTCGTTTTTGAACTGCATCGTGACAATTTGTTTCCTGTCTTTTAAAAAAGATGAAATCCAGTTTAATGGTATACCTCTTATGCCTAAACTCTCCAATATATCTAGCAGCTTCTGATGGTTCACACAATCGAAAGCTCTGCTCAAGTCGCAAAATATTGCTACAGGGCATTCATCCTTATCGATAAACTGGGCAATGCGTTTATGGAACGAATACATTGCCGTAGATATAGACATTTTATGACGGAAACCGTGCTGACTGTTGCTTATGACTTCTGTGTTTTTCCAAGAATGATGAAAGTCTATCCAAGAATGCATATTCAAAAACTTCTGCGAGACTATATGGTACAGTTACCGGGCGATAATTCTCTGATAGAGTACGATCATTCTTCTTGAAGAGAGGTACAACCTTTCCAGTTTTGATGCTTTGTGGAAATGCTACAGATTTTAAAGACATATTAACTAAAATTGTCAATGGCTCAATAATCACCTCAATACTCTCAACAATACAAATCCTGGAACTTCATCCAATCCCACAGATTTTTTGTTTTTCAATCGTGAATTCAATAGAGTGTACAATTCATCCTCAGAAAAAGGTTTCATTAACAGACTATAGCAATTGAAATTATTCTTGGGCATAGTAAACTCATCATTACATATATTTTCCATTATCTGTTTGGGTGCATCTATGAAAGAGTTATTAAATTCCTCAGCAACTTTATTAGGATCAACTTCCAAATAGCCATTCAAATTCAACGTAATATTATTTATTCCTTTTATGTTTGTTTGTCAAATCAGCCACTACGTCCCAGGAGGCCTTCATATTATTTTCAGCATTCGAAATGCGATTTTGATAATGACATTTACGCTTTTGTTTGATCAGAGAAATATGTTTCCGCTTCGATTCCTTGTAGCAGTTCCCAAGTTTGGGTAAATTTTGCAAATGTACAGATCTTTCAGAGCTCCACTAGAACGAATGACCTGCTATCAACCCATTTTTACGAGTATCGCGATATATGAAAGTTTCTGTAGGGAAAGCTCCCGTCAAAATGATACATGAACGTATTATAAAAGTTTCCAAAAGCCTCATCGAAGTTACGAGCAGAATCAATTTTGGACCAGTCTTCATTCTCAAGATTCTTTCAAATTGAATGATGTTATTCATCCGGAAGTTTCTTTTCAAACATTTTGTTTGTTGTGGTTGTGATTGTTTTCGATACAGATCAAGTTCCAAGAAAATTGATCTATGATCTGATATATTATTATCAATTACCCTCTTTGAACGTTACAGCACAAAATTCAGAGTGTTGTTCTACACAATACTGCGATACATTTGAATATTTTCATCTATTCATATTATACAGAGGCCTAATAAAGGGAATAAAATTTCAAAATATGTAAAAACAATCTCTTGAAACTAATAGCTATTAAGTAATTATTTTTTTTGTGGGTTTTTTCCTTTTTAATATATATATATATATATATATATATATATATATATATATATATATTCATATAGATGGAGCTAAAGAAGTTTTACTTCAGTCATGTGGTTTTTTTTTAAATGGCGACCATTTTTGGGCTAGCCCTTTTCGAAAAAAGGATTTTTTGACAAATCTATCGATACTAATTCATTTGCATTCGGACTAAAAATATTACTGAGGCCCAGTATTTTCACCTCCGGTTATACTAGGAATAAATGAACCAATGTTTAGAATATGCCTTTGTTCAACGTTCATTGATAAGCATTCAAAATCATAAAGTTGACCCAAATTCTATCAACTCCATTCTATTTTCTGACGAATCACGATTTACAAATAATGATATGTTCAATAAGCCCAACTGGGCCCAACAAAATCAACATGCAATGAGAGTGGGCAATTTTCAAGAAAGATTTGGCATCAGTGACTGGGCTGGTATCGTTGGAAACAGAATAATTGGTCCAATATTGTTTCAAGGTCAGTTAACAGGGGTTAGGTACCTAGGTTTTCTTCAAAATGAAATCGAGGATCATCTTAATAATCTACCTTCAGCAGTTTTATGGCGAATTCACTTCCAACAAGAAGAAGCACTCCCTCATAATACCAGAGAAGTTCTCAATTACTCAAAAGAGCATTTAAATAATCAAGTTATTGCAACTAATTGTCCAGTACGGTGGCTTGCCCGCTCATACGACCTCACTGGGCTCGATTTTTTTATTTGGGGATATGTTAAAGAAAAGGTTCACTATGCAACAGCCTCAGTCACTCTTGAAATCTTAAAAAAAAGAATTCTACGGGCAAATGTTACGAAACGTGTTGAGAGAAATAATTGCAATGTGTCTTGAACAAGGAGGAATGCACTTTGGAAATCCACTACAGTGAAACTAAATTAATTATCATCCATGGCACACCTGACAAGAGTAAATAGATTATTATAAAGCATTTTCCTTAGTAATATTTAATTTATGTTCTTATTCTCAATCCAATCGCGAATAGATTAGTATAGTTAGATTCATCAAAAAATACTTTTTTCGGAAAGAGCTTGTCAAAGAATGGTCGCTATTTGAAAAATAATAGGACACGAAACTGTAATTTTGCCAACTTGTCCTAAGATTAGTTTATGTCCGATCATGGCCACTTAGATGCAATAATAAAAGTGACTCCAAAAATATAAGTAGGCGTAAAAACTCTTTAAAATGTCACTTTTTGATGCAAAATTGTTTCAGATTTCCAAAAATGTTACAATATACAGTTTTTCATTTGAAAATTGAAAACCAGAGCCATTTCCGGTGAAACCGGAAGTGACCAGCAAGTGAAAAATATGCGAAAACTTTCCTCTTCACATACCATTCACCAATACCAAATCTCATTTTGATACACCTAATATTCTAGAAGATATGACTATATTTGAGAGAAACAGGAGCTCACATTTTTCAACCAATTGGAATGGAATTTGGCACAACACTTTTTGTCAATGACGAATGACAAAAAAAAACTCAAATTTTCATATCTATAATGGCACCAGAAATCACTTGGGACATCAATGAGTTTTCGATTGAGTTTCTATTAAAAGTGTATTGAAAATTCAAATAACTATCAGATTTGTTCTGTATTTGTTTTCTGGTAGCCATCATAAAAAACAGCGTTTTTCACGTAGATGTGACAACTTACAGAAATTTGTTGTTTACAATATTCATTTGATAATGTTACCCTTTCCAACATCCCTGGTATGTTTGTGCTCGCCGGGATGAGATCCTGACAAGGTCAAAATAGCTGTCTGGTATTGTATGGCAGTCCTTGAGAAAGACGCATAAGCTATTCACGAGATATCCACCCATCTAAAAACATCGAGGCGTACAAGTGTCCTATAGCTCCAGAAAATGATGAAACGTCTGTAGACCTCTATATTTCATTAGATAATCATCCCCTCAAAGCCCATAAAACCTACTGAGGGGCTAAAGAATGGTGGGTAATAAAGATAAGACTCTATATTGTTCAAGACTGACTTGTTTAGCTAGTCAATTTCGATGAAATTTATGTTTAAAATAACCGGGTTGGGAATAACTTGAATAATAATGAGTTTTTGCATCACAATGTGAGCTGACACTATATTGTGAATCGTGAATCCATTATGAATAATTCCATAACGTAATTACTGGGAAATATAGGGGTATCTTTTGAAAAATTCATAGTAGACACACAAAACGCTTATTCGATGAAATTATTCGAAAACGATAATTTTTCGGGTGGGTTCCATAAATAAATTTTCCACGTGGTTACTGCCTGTTCTATTCCGGAAATAAATTCAATATGAATCAAATTTTCATTTTATGATGTACAGAAGGTAAAAGCATATGGAGTCAAATTGGTATATACACTATTGAAGGCATAATAAAGAGTTCACATGGTAGACCAGGGTCGATAATTTTTGAAACCAAAAAAGTAGAATGGAACTCATTGGAAAAGGAAGAGAATATAACAAAAATGAAAGGAAAAATAATTTACGGGCGATCTGAGGTCGAGAAGTGGAAGGGGGTGAGTTTTTAAGGGTAAAAAACGGTTTATCTCGATTTCCGGTAAAACTACAAGTCCTATGGAAAAAAAATTAAATGGCAAAGTTGTAGGTTTAAAAAAATCTACAACTTTGTCATTCACACTTTTTTCACATAATCTCAAAATTTATGTGAAAAAATTCAAATAACCAAGTTTTGGATTTTTATTTTTACATTTTACAAAAAAAAAATTTTCACGGAATTTGGTGAAAGCTTACTTTTTTATGTCCCAAACACACTGTATTTTTTTTTATTTAAAATATTTATTTTTCCCACCTTATTTTGACTTAATATCTGAAAAGCACCCTAATTTTCAATCAGAAATTCTCCCGTCAAAATATCAGGTTTTTAAAAAAGTTGGTGGGCTTTTTGTTCGTTGAAATCTCTACTTTCTGATAGTGTGAAAAAAATATACATTACTATGGTAAATGTTCTCAGAAAATGCAAAGAAATAACAGGTGAAGGCCCAGACCCTCCTAGCCCCTTCCCCACTTCTCTATGAAATACCTTTTGATGGGCTAAATTTTTCCGTAGGACACTCAGGTATATAAGTTATCTTGAAATAGCAATAAATAGGCATCTACGCATATAATTTAAAGAAGATTCTACAACTTTCTCAAAATATTGTAGATGTCTTATTAAATTCGGATTCGAGTTTTTTTCGTTTCTTTGCATTTTTTTATACCATCAGAAAATAGAGATTTCAACGAACAATAAGCCCACCGACTTTTTTAAAAAAGCTGATATTTTAACGGGAGAATTTTTGATCGAAAATTAGGGTGCTTTTTCGATATTAAGTCAAAGTAAGGTGAAAAAATAAATATTTTAAATCAAAAAAATTACAGTGTGTGGAACATAAAAAAAGAGGTTTTCACCAAATTTGTGAAAAAAATTGTTGTAGAAGAAAAAATAAAAAACCAAAAACTTGGTCATTTGAATTTTTTTACATAAATTTTGAGGTTATGTGAAAAAAGTGTGGACACAAAAGTTGTAGATCTTTCTATTCCTACAACTTTGCCATTGAAGTTTTTCCCCTAGGACTCGTAGTTTTGCCGGAAATCGAGATAAACCTTTTTTTACCCTCAAAAACTCACCCCCTTCCACTTCCCGACCTCAGATCGCCCGTAAATTATGTTTCCTTCCATTTTTGTAATATTCTCCTCCTTCTCCAATTATTTTCATCCTACTATTATTTTTTTTCACTTTTCACCATTTTCAAAGGCTTCAGCACTGGTCTATAGTTCAATCAAATGTATACGACATCACTTTAGTGAAATTAGTATTCAAGGAAATGTTTGCCAGTAACGCGCACATATTTCATTTCATTCAGATTTTATGGTTATACATTTCTGCAGTTTTTGTATAGGTATCAGAAGTTTGTTCATTTCAAACGATTTCAAAAATTTTTTGTACCGCTTGTCTTTTCGATATTTTTTTTTGCCAACCTTTTCGAATTATGAAATACAATGAAAATAAATCATATGAACCAATGAAAGTTCAATTTATTCGGGAAAATAATACGTCGAGTATACATTTTTCTGATCACTATCAAATATTCAAAATTTCAGCCCTAAATTTGAGCCATGCATTCAATTATCGATCCAGGAATGAATATCAGAAACAAATATATAATCACCATATGAACTGAGAATTTCATGGCTTTCCAAAAGTTTCTCAAATTCATAGAGAAATTTTTGATCATAGTTTCAGTTCAGTTTTTTCCATATGTATTACAGTGTCATAATAAATGTATAAAATATCCGGCGACAGCTATCAAAAGCGGGAATTTTTCACTGAAACGAACTAAATTAATTTTGGCGAAAATCGTGGAATATTTGGACCAAACACCAGGTCAGAAAATTCACTGGGACAGTTATTGTATATTGTCGAAGCAATTTTCATCGAAATTTACATCTATGTAGATGATCTCTCCTCAATTATTTTGCAATTCATTCAAAGTACTTAAAAATTCTTGCTTGCAAAATTCTTTGATTCGAGATGATATCGATCATTACGGAATTATTACATTTACTCCAAAGTGAATTTTTGTGCTTACACGATCATATTATTATATCAGACGATTATGAATATCCGCTAATAAATGGTAGGAGAATTGCTGCTACTACTACTCATATATCTGAGAGATAACAAGAAAACAGGTGAACTCTTTTCAATGAAAATGAAACAAAAGTCTTTCGAAGTGGAAGACTCCAAGTATTTATTTCCGAAAACTCACTAGGGTAATTTTCTAGTGAATTAGATATAATTTTTTGTCAGATCTCTCAAATTATGAACACTGAGATGTGTGAAAGACACCACTGAGATGTGTGAAAGACACCATAGGCATACAAGTGCCTGTATTGTGCTCTCTTACTTATTTATGGAAGAAATTTGAAAAGTACAATAATTTTATGATAAAACTAATCAGTGAATTGGTACATTATTATAGAGATTGAGTAAATTGTAATACCAATACTAAATAAATTTAATAAGTTGATGTTGCGATAAAACGGCAATTGTTTTTCTCAATTTTTTTATGAATTTCCGGATTCTCGATTAGATAGTGTTTCAGGGTGGTTTTTATTTTATTGATGTTGTTGATATTCTTCAGGTTTGTTGGAAGCATGTTATATAGTTTAGGACCAAAGAAATAAACAAATCTCTGCGTATGGCTTTTTCTGTAAATTGGCAGTTGGATATTTGATTTTTCTGAGAAACTTGTGAGCCTGGGTGTGGTTGTTCTATATCTGTTGATATTTGTTAATTTTTATATTAAGCATTGATAGCAGACACCTTACGTTCAGTACTTTCGCTTCTTGATCAAGTTTTTCCGTTGAGAAACGCCATTTTCTCAATATTATTTTTAGTAACGTATTTTGTACCATTTGCATAAGATTCAACGTATTGTTGGAAGTACCTACCCATACTACGATAAAATACCAAATAATTGACTCTGCTCTGTTATAGACTGTGATCAATTTTTTTTTAGAGAGAATATAGAGGATATAGATTTTATGCACGAGAAGTCTCATTCTTTTTATGACATGACGTGTTCGTTCCATCTCAAGTGGTGATCGATGATTACATCCAAATATTTCATGGATGCAGTTTTATCGATGGTTGGACACTTACAGAATAACAGGTCTGTGCAACTGGATTTATGTAGTTTTAATTCAATATTGCTTGGCTGGTCCATTGAATCCAATGAAAAAGTCAGCAATTTGGTTTTTCAACATTCAAACTCAGTGAATTATCATTAAGCCGCATCAGTACTTTCTGGAGATCTATTTCTGCAGTATGTGATTCATGCCATGTTTCACCATTAGATATTAAAGCTGTTTCATCAGCATAGCATACAATGGTCCCTGGAATCCTGTGATCTGTGTTATACTGTTGATGTAAACAAGAAACAGAGTCGGTCCCAAAACAGTTCCTTGAGGCACACCAACAGATATATGTGACTCCATATTTTCACTCTCTGCTTCCTCTGTGACAAATAACTATTGATCAACTCTAGAGCGATACCGTGTCGAAAGCATTTGTCAAGTCAATGGAAATGCTAGGCAATCCGACGATTCTACCAAGGCTTCTACTGTTTGTTCCACAAAATCCAGTATGGCACTTTCAGTATTCTTATTATTCATAAATCCAAATTGCTGTCCAGTTATTACGTTAAATTCTTTTAACCTTTTTTTAACGGACGATTAATTTTGCGAATTTTTCTATTACAGAAATTGGTCGGTAATTATTAAAGGTATTACGTTTGCCACTTTTATATACAGGAGTAACTCTTGAATCTTTCCACTGATGTGGAATATTTTCGTTTATGTAGCACAGGTTTATTACATCAACAAGTGGTTTAATATTTGGTCATGAATGTTTTTAATGAGTTTTGACGATTTTTCATCTGGTCCTTGCGCACAATTGTTTATTGTTCAGCTGTAGGGTTAGCGCTATCTCTCTTTTTATTTGTACAGAATAACATAATGGAGGACTTGATGCTGTTCAGTTGAGGGTTATGTGCCATTGAGGTATCATACAGAGATTACACGTCGTCATCAATATCAATTATAGCCCTGGGTAACTCCTCAAATGAGGTTAATCTGAGTATCATCGGTTTGTAGAAGTTTTAGTATATTGTGGATAGAAGGAACTCTGGAATAGATCTTTGTGGTACTCAGAACCTCATAGATGAAGCTTTGAGATCGACCAGTTGAATAGCTGAAATGAAGAAAACAGTATTATAGGTTAAACCAAAGAAACAAAATATTTCCTAAAGTGTTGAATGCCTTACTGAAGTACAAGTTGAATGCCTCACGGCCTTACGGCTTTGTAAAGATAATATGCTCCAAAACCCGATTGCACCGGTGTTTTTGGTAATCTTGCCAACAGACTAGTAGGTCTAAAGTCACCTAACTTCTTAAAAAGTGGGATAATTTCAGCTTATTTCCATTCATTCGGAAATGTGTTCGTTAGAATGGCAGTGTTGAATATGAAACTGGTCTATCAGATATCCTCGTATGAACCTCATCATCCGTAGTAAAATAACATTCGAACTAACAGCATGACTGGTTGAACGGTCTGAATATCACTGAACTCATCCAGGTTGGATGGTAGAAAAATAAAACATTTTCTCATTCGTGTAATATATACTTCGCCAGAAAATTCAGCTGGGGAATTGATATATTGGAAGGGAGAATATTATTGAAATTAGAATTCATTCATTTAATTTTCAGCACATATATTTGGTGGAAGTTCAGGTGTGCATTTTTTTCGAAGTATATCCAGGGAGAGTATTTCGAAAGATCCTGGAGCTTTACTGTAGTGATTTACAGGGTGTTAGCAAATAAGTGCGAAAGATTCCAGGGTGTCATTTCTTGTCGAAAATTAAAGACGGTCTTTCATGTAAACAAAAGCTCTAGGCCTTCCCTTGAGAAGTTACACGGTTCCAAAAATGAGAAAAAAATTGAATTTTTCTCTTGAAATTCCTGGAGAGTTGAAGAAATAGCATTCTGGGTATGAAATAGCTACCTATGAATATTTTTTTAATTGTGTTGTTATCTTTTAAAGGGATGAAACATGCAACCCCTATTTAATTTTTTACCCGAACTTTTTAACGAAACTAAATTCTCCAACTGAAGAATATGTGTTGGGAAGAACGATCCATTGCAGAACTTTTTTAACTCCTGTGTTGTGTCAGTAAAAGCAACAGTTGTTTCTACGTGGCTTGATGAAGGACCACCCTTACGGGATTGATTTGGAATGATAAACGTAGTCGAACTTTACGGCTTTACTGCTATTTCTGTCGATTTTGTACAGGTTTTACGTGGTAGCTTTTTCTTGACAATCTCTCTGTCACTCTTGTCATATCATTCTTAATATCTTACCTAACGACAGTTCCATACAGAGCTATGCTATGTTACATAACAAAATATATAAAATTATCGATTGTCCATAGGCCGCCCACCTTGAAAGATTCACTTTCAATAGAGAAAAAATGCCTTAACATAATATACATAAATTGATGCACTAAATGAAATATTCAAAAACTAACATTTAGAAATGCTCATTACATCAATAGCCTCTACATTGGTAAAAAACAAACTTTGTTTATTGAACGTCTAAAAACATTTCCACTGGACACCTTTACAGACACTACACGTGTCACCTTATCAGCCCCTGGATGAACTTCAACAATGCGAGCCATAGGCCAGCGTAGTGGTGGAATATTGTCCTCCTTCAGAATGACCAAATCACCTACTTTGGGATCAGCTGAGGTGGTTTGCCATTTATTTCTCTGCTGCAACTGAGTGAGATAATCTCTTGACCATCTAGACCAAAATTATTGAAACAACTGCTGTGTCTTCTGATATCTGGATAGTCTGTTCATATTTAAATCCTGAACGTTCTTCTGTGGTGCAGCAGCCAACGTGTCTCCAATTAAAAAATGAGCAGGAGTGAGAGGTAGGTAGTCATTAGGATCGGATGAGAGGGGTGAGAGGGGTCTGGAGTTGAGGCAAGACTCGACCTGTGTCAACACCGTGTACATTTCTTCATAACTAACTGAAGCGAGCCCTAAAATACGTTTCATATGGAATTTAGTCGATTTCACGGCTGCTTCCCAAATACCTCCCATGTGTGGAGACTTCGCGGGAATAAACGTCCACTTTATACTGTCCGAAGCAAGAAATTTTTCAATTTTTTCTTTATGACCTTCGTTAGCTAACAAGTTGCGTAATTCGATGAAATGATTGTTAGCACCAACAAAATTTGAACCGTTGTCTGAAAATAATTCTGAGGGTTTTCCCTTCTAGCAATGAAACGTTTCAACGCATTCAGGAAACTGTCTGTACTCAAATCTTTGACTAACTCTATATGCACCGCACGTGTTGAAAACACACAAAAAATACATATGTATGTCTTGACTAATTTTGTTTTACGCAACGTTCCTTCCTTTACGAGGATGGGACCAGCGTAATCAACTCCACACTTTGAAAAAGGCCTGCTTGGAATTACTCTTGTGATCGGTAGATTCCCCATAAGAGTTTCCGAAGCTGCAGGACTAACTTTGAAACATTTTATGCATGATTTGACAACCCGTTTAACTAAATTTTTTCCATCAATTGGCCAGAAATTTAATCTTATTAATGAAAGTAAATTTTGAACACCTGCATGTAAGTGTTTTGAATGTTCAAATTCTACAATCAACTTTGTGATTCTGTGAGACTTAGGTAGGACAATTGGATGTTTTTGCGAATAGGATACATTCGCGTGCTCCAGTCTACCTCCGACTCTGATCAATTCGTGTTCATCTAAAAATGGATTCAGACTTATGAGTTTACTGTTATTAGGTATGGGGCGAGACAACTTGAGTGCATGCATCTCTTGTGTGAACTCAGCTTTTTGAGCCAGTCTTATCAATAATCTTAGGGAGTTCTCGAGTTCGTCTACTGTCAAGTTAACACCTTTTTTTTCTTCAATAAGGTGATTGATTTGAACCTGATGAATAAGCTACTACACGTTGTAGCTTCGTTTACGATGAATATCTATCAAATATATTCAATTCAAAATCATGCTTAGTCGTTGCTAATGAAATTGTCGACAGTTTGATTTCGGGAATACTTTCTATCATATCTTTATCATATATGTCATTTGGATAAGAAATTTTATTTTCAACTAAAAATGCAGGACCGTACCACCAAATTTTTGACCCTTTTAATTCGGTAGGATTTATACCTCGCGAAATAATATCTGCTGGAAGATAATGCCATTACGTGTCATTGTTTCAATAGGATTTATAATTCTAGTCAGACTTTCTGCAAACAATGTTTTGATTTGCCGGAAATATTATAGAACCATTCCATAGAATTATTAAAAACTAATCATTCACAGGTCAGTAGTCATTTTCCTTCACAGGTGAGTTCTATAATTTTAGTAACTCTGTTTGCAACGAATGTTTTCAATTTGCCTGGATCAATTTTTAGCCACGACAATACTATTATAGAATCAGAATAATAATGAGTACTGGATATTTCGACATCGAGTATTTTTCTCACAACATGCATTAATTCTGCAAGTAATGTAGCTGCTAAAAGTTCTAATCTGGGAATGGTGTGTTTGCCTTGAGGTACAACCTTTGACTTGGCACATAAAAGCCGCGAGATGACTTCACCCTGTTTGTTTTTGGAACATAAATATATGCATGAACCATATGCCTTCTCCGAGGAATCGCTAAAACCGTGTAGTTCAATATTTGTAGGATTTTACATAGAACGTGCCGTTCAATTTCAATTTCATTTATAGAATTAATTTGCTTTAAAAATGTGATCCATCCTTTCACCATGTCCGCAGGTAAAGATTCGTCCCAAGAAATTTCTCTTTGCCATAATTTACGCATGAATAACTTTGCTTGAATGGTTGCCAGGCCTATTAGACCTAGCGGATCGAAAATTCTCGATATTGTCGCTAATACTGAGCGCTTCGTCAGAGTTTTATCATCAAAATTTATATTTACCGCGTAACTCAATGTGTCTGATTTTGGATTCCACGCGATTCCTAAAGTTTTCAATTCCTTATTGTCGTGATACTGTATTAGTTTGTCTTCATTTTCTTGATTACCTAATATCGAATTTAAAATGTCCTTTTCATTTGAACACCATTTTCTTAAAGGAAGGTTAGCGCTATTGAGAATTTTTGTTATTTCATCGTATATTTCTAAAGCCTCATGTTTCGTGTCAACACTGATCAATAAATCGTCCATATAAAATGAATGTCTTATAAATTTCGAATTTTCAGCGAATTCTAATGAGAGTTGTTCTAAAACCTTAGTTGCGAGATAACTTGCGGATGCTGTCCCGTATGTCACTGTATTGAGATCGTAAACCTTTATTGGCTCTGATTCGTTATAACGCCATAGTATCCGCTGATATTTTCTGTCTTCCGGGTGTAATATTATTTGCCTAAACATCATTTTTATGTCTGCACTCAAAACATATTGATGTAGCCTGAGACGTGTTACAATTGAGAAAAGATCATCTTGAACGTTAGGACCTACAAGTAATAAATCATTCAGCGATATACCTTCATTGGTTTTTGCGGACCCGTCGAATACAACTCTGCAACGAGTTGTCGTACTGCTTGGTTTTATTACCGGATGATGTGGCAATATATACGAGGGCTGTTCAATGTTTCCGTCGAAATTTTTTATGAATGTCATATGTCCCATCGATTCATATTGTTTTAAAAATTCCGTGTATTCTGCCCTCAAATTATCATCGCGCTTGAATCTGTTCTCGAGAGAGTGTAGGCGTTTCAATGCGAGCGTTGCAGAATCGCCTAAATCTGACATCTGTACTGGAAAAGGTAATCTGACTATAAATCTGCCATCAGAGCTACGACTCGTCGTTTTTTTAAAATACTCTTCACAATACTGTTCTTCCTTGATCAGAATATTCTTATGCGGAATTTCTTCAGTTTTCCAAAAACTTGTTAATGATTCATTTAGCATTTCATTTGATATCGTTTGCGTGAGATTACAAAATGAGTTATGATTTGAATATTTGTGCAAATTGATAGAGCCCGTGACTATCCAACCTAAAGTAGTTTCTTGTAAATTAGGTTTATTTTTCCCAAGTTTGAGTTGATTCGGACATAAAAGATCATAAAATATATTAGCTCCGAGAAGAATGTCAATATTTTGTGGTTTATTAAATTCTGGATCAGCTAGCGTGATGCCTGTCGGTAATTTGAATATATTTTCATTGAATTCTGTGTACGGAATTTTTTCCGTAATCTTGTTTAATACTAAAAACGTTAAATCGCATTTGAATGAAGTTGATCGAGATTTGATAGTGGCTTCTGTTGTCTGTGTGATAGTCATAACATTTTGATTTATTCCCGCAATAGATATGCGAAAATCTTCGCAAAGCAAATTCAATTTCTTGGAGAGTCCTTCTGTGATTAGATTACTCTGACTACCAGAGTCCAGAGAGCCTTGCAAACGTGAGCATTTCCGAGTGTATCATAAATTATTATTTGGGCCGTTGATAATAAAACTAACTGATTATCGTGTGTATTTGTGTTAGAGCCTTGCAATACCTTGTTGTTTGCCTGTTTTGTGCTAATATGTATTTGTGCCGAGCCTTGCGAACTACTTTGTTTGGTCGTAGATTGAATGCTCGGTATGATCTCTGATTGAGTACCACTGTTAGTATTATAACAGTTGCTTGTTAGTATGGGCGTTATTTCTTCCGTATTTGTTACGAGATTGGTTGAGATTTCGAAATATCCGCATTTGATGAGGTGGCAACTTGTTGTAAATTATTGTTCGAGTAATGTCTCGATTGCTAGTGTGAAGTAAAGTATTATGATTCAAGTTGCATCGTTTACAATTGCCTGATTTACATGCCCATTTCAAATGACCAGGTCTAAGGCAATTACTACAGAGTCGTAATCTTTTGATTCCTTCGTATTTTTCGCTAATTGGCAATTTAATGAAATCTGCACAATTGTGAATGAAATGAGGTGCCTTGCAATAATGACATGATATATTTAGCCCGTTGTGGATGTTCATGTCCTCTTTGCCTGTGATAAGTTATAGGTGAGGGTAACTTACAACCTTGATTATTTGCTATTCTTTGCGTATTGTAGTTGGATTTTTTATTGTTATCCGAGAGAGTTTCAAATGTGAAACATTTCTTATTCAAAAAGGTAATTAGCTGATCATACGTGGGGCATTCCTCATTTTCTAGTGAGTTTTCCCATTCGAGGTTCATGAAATTGTCTAATTTTGATGTAATTAGGTAGACTAAGAGAATGTCCCATTGATCCGTGGGCAATTTTAGATTCTTGAGTGCACCTAAATGATGTTGAACCTTATCGGTGAGTTGTCTGAGTGATGTTGCTGAACCTTTTATCACTACTGGAAGATCAAAAATTGCTCTGACATGAGTGTTAATAATAATTCTTTTATTCTGATACCTCCTAATGAGTGAATCCCATGCTACTGTATAATTGTTGGCAGAAATTTGTAATGAATGAATTATTTGGCTGCATCATGCTTCAAAGAAGTCTTTAGATAATAGAATTTTTGTATGTTTGTCAAACTCGTGTTTTCATGAATCAATTGTGAGAAAGTATCGTGAAAATTTATCCATTCATCATAGTTTCCTGAAAACGTTGGAAGATGTATTGTTGGTAATTTCAAATTTGTTACCTGGTTCGTGTTTGTTGAGATTGCATAAGTAATTTGAGTATTATTACGCGTGTTGGTTACCTTTTGAGATTGTAGTTCAACTGAAAGACCCTTTGCCTTTGCAATTGCTTGATAAAATGCCGTTTCTTGTTCTTCGCGCTGTTCTTCTTCGCTTTCGTCTAGTACTTCTAAACGCGATTGTATAATATCATATTGTTCGAAAACCGATTCGATTTTATTCAATCTTATTTCCAGTTCGATTATGTTATCTTTTCCTACTGTATTCATGAATGCTTGAAAACGTGTTAATTGACTCTTTAATTTACCTCGTGTTTGTCTTAACTCCTTTACTTCGTATTCCATCGTGATTATGAAGTTTCAATTCGTGCTAATATGAATGAATGAACAAGAATTCGTGTTTACAGATCGAGAAATACCTCTTTTTTATAGGTTGGGAGATTGTCAGGAAAAAGGAAAAATGAGTTTTTACTTGTGTCGTTGCTGCTTTGCTATTTCGTTGGCCTTGATTCTAAACGGCTGAGTAGACTACTGTATCTGAAGAGACGCTTACTACTGGAAGGAATGCTTCTTTTGTCGAGGACTGCACAATTTTTCTTCTGGTTGCTGGCAATACGTCCGGTTCGAATTGGACCAAAAATGTTTCTACGTGGTTTGCTGAAGGACCACCCTTACGGGAATTGATTGTGAATGATAAACGTAGTCGAACTTTACTGCTTTACTGCTATTATTATTATTGATAAAATTATCGATTGTCCAACAGTTTCCTAATGAAAAAATAAAATAAAATACAATACAATACTTCAATCGTAGTATTTTAGAATCATTCTGCTTGTTTTAATTCTCAATGTAGGCATGTACCAGTACCATGTTTTGTTTCAATAGAATATCAAATTAAAAATCCAGACAAAACAAAATGATGTGTATTACAACAAAGAAAAAGCAACAAAATCAAACGGAACGGAGTTATGAAAACTGCTCGAAATGACCACTTCCAACCATCAGACAGGAATCAAGTCTTCGTCTCGTAGACTGGCGCAAACGTTGAAATATTCCTGGTGTGTTTTGGATTGTCTCACAGGCTGCAATGATGCGATTCCTTAAATCATTCACTCATTCAATAGGGGTCGTATGAACAATGTTCAGGTGGCCCCAGATAAAAGGGTCCAAGGGGTTTAAGTTTGGAGATCTGGGAGGCCAAGGTTGAGGTCTTGCTCTGCCTATCCAACGATTTGGATACCCGTCCTCGAAGTACTGACGAGCAGTTATGGTGGAATGGACAGGCGCACCATCGTGCATAAGCCACATTCGTGGTCGACTAGCTAGTGGAACATTTTCAAGTAGAATGGAAAGCTACTCCTGGAGAAAATTTGTATAGGTTGCACCAGTAAGCCTTAGCGGTAGAAAATACGGTCCAATAATATTTTCGTCAATAATTCCGACCCACACGTTAAGTGAAAATCCATATCGATACCGACCTCCTCGAATTACACGTGGGTTTTCTTCGGTCCATAGATAATTGTTATGGAAATTTGTAATCCCTCGCCTTGAAAAGTTGGATTCGTCAGTTAATATTACGTTTTCTAAAAATTGAGCATTTTGCGTAATAATTTGAAGACTCCATTGACAAAAGCCTATTCGATGGGAAGAATCCCGCGGCAAAAGTATCTGGACTCGTTGAATATGGTAAGGATACAATTGGTGATCCTTTAAAATTTTCCAGATTAGTTTATTGCTAAAATTAAGTGTGTTAGCAATTTGTCTTGAACTTAATTCCGGACGCTCTTCAATCATATTGAGAACCTCTCCTTCCAGTGCCACCGTTCTTATTACTCGTGGACGACCACAATCAGTTGTACGTTTTCGAAAAGTCCCTCTTTCACAGAGACGTTGGTGGAGATGTGCAAAAATTGTGTGATGAGGTATCACGCGCTGAGGATACATCTCTGCATAGAGCCATCTAGCTTCCAAAGAATTTCCATTGACACGATCATACATAAAATGCATATCGGCCATTTCAATGTTAGTGTTATTATTCATATTGAAGATTGAAAAGACACAATTGAACTTTCAACTACCACATAGAAATCAAAACGACTTGACAGCAACCTACTAGATTCTTTTGATTTAAAAATAGTACGATTAAAGTCACAAGTTGTGCAAACAAAACGTGACAGCCACCTACTAGATTTTTTCGATTCCATTTATAGAAGATCTGTTCATGCACAATGTTATATTTAATTTTTTTATTAGGAAACTATTGCTTTTCCGGACACAACACAGGAGTTAAAAAAGTTTTGCAATTAATCGTTCTCTACAACACATATTTTCAAATTGAGAAATTTTATTTCTTAAAAAGTTCTGGTAAAAAATGGAAAAGTTCACAAAGAAAAAAATTAAAATAATATTCATAGATAGCTTTTTATTGGTAGAATATGCATATGAAATGCCATTTCCTCAATTCTTCAGCAATTGCAAGGAAAAATAAATATTTTTTTTCCCATTTTTGGGAAACGTTTAACTTTTCAAGGAAATGCCTGAAAGCTTTCGGGTAGATGAAAGACCCCCTTTAATTTTCGACGAGAAATCACCCCATGGGAACTTTCGCACTAATTTGGTAAAACCCTGTATAATCAAGATAAGCTTTCTTCTGCGTATGGCACCATTAATTAGTTACGGAGAACTTTGTAGTAGTTCCGATGGACAATACATTTTTTTGTATACTTCCTGAATGCATTATCTCTGAGCGACATAATTTTTTGGGTAACATATGAGAGCCACAGAGCGAGTGGATTCGTACTCTCAACAGTACTAATGGGAGCAGGAGTCTCAAATAGTGCAAGTGTTAGTTTGTTGGAAAAATTGAGCATTGAATTGAGCAACCTATAGTAGAGGAGACCGTGGGAGATTGACCTTCACCGATCTGATAACTCGATGAGACATATGTTTTATCAAATATAATTTATGAACAATTATGCCTATGATAACTTGCCTATCGAAAAGTGTTCGTAGCTATTTTTAATTGAATTAATTTTAATCAATTTTCTTTTATCACCTTCACTCTTTTGATAACCGAATGAGTTTCATCTCAACTAATAGTTTTTAACACACAGAATATGCCTAGGTAGGCTTGCCTACTTATTTCTGTGCATGGCCACCTGGCAAGCAGATGTGAACAAGTAAGTCAATATAGGTCCGATCTGTTAACCAATCGAAATCGATATCATAGTTAAGATAATCCAATTACAAAACCAATCGTATGGGCTTGCCTGCAAAAAATCGTACATAAAATATTATTGCCAAGCTATGAAGTTTCAGAATTTCAGCTATTTGATAGGTGCGAGAGAGAAAGTAGAGCGTCCGAGGTCCGTGTGATAGAACAAGACAACACGCTACCTGGTTGTGATTACACAGCGGCATTTTATCAGAAAGGTAAAGTACGGCCACTTAAACTCTTCTCCAAAAATGAATCATACCAAAACATATTTGCGTCATTACTAGATGAAGCTGATATTTTCAAAAATGAAAAAATGCAGGCCGTTCAGGAGTTTACCGCTCATATGTATGGTATAACAAATTGCACTAGTGTGAATAACGCCAGGTGTTGCATTTTTATGAAAAGTTATTCCGCAAAAGAAGATTATGAGCACTTTTTGAAAAAAGTAAAAAGTTATGACTCCAACAATTTGCCACCATGCTGGTCTTCCTTAACCCAAAAAATGTTACGAACGATTTATGTCAATTCTATGTGGCTTCATGCGACAGATCAAGATTGCTTAAAATTGCGCCCTGAAAACTGTGGTTGGTTTTTAGACGATGGTCATTTTAAACCAATTGGATTTGTTGGGGAACAAACACCCTTAAAAATCGATGACATCGCACAAATCATGGATAATGGAGATGAAGAAGAATTATTAGAATCTGATGTTCATTATTCAGCTTCCGGTGATTCCGATGGTGAATAATAAAAATTTAATAAATATTTGAATTTAATTTTTTTTGTATTTTATATGCTTTGTAATAAACGCTTTTAACAACATAAATGAATTAAATTTTATTTTTCTATATTGATGATTTAAAAAAATTTATTATACTAAAATTTCAAAAGTAACACTTATTCTTTCCCGCTTTACGGCATTTATTTGATTTCAAATGATAAATAAATTATTCTTTATTAAATTTTAAATGAAGAATATAATTTTTTTTCGATTTTTTTTTTATTCATTATTATATTGAATTATTTATTTTTGATTATTTCATAGCTGTAAGTATATACAGTGTGAAATAATCCAATCATTGTAATCGAAATTAGAGTAATAATAAATTAGAGTTCAAAATTACTGTCGAGTGTAAATAAATGCTGTCACCCACATGTACACGAGCATGCGCACTCGGATACATTCAACGATCAGGTAGCGTGCAGCTGCTATGTTGTGTCCTGTTCTATCACACGGACCTCGGACGATCTACTTTCTCTCTCGTACCTATCAGATAGCTTAAATTCTAAAACTTCATAGCTTGGCAATAATATTTTATGTACGATTTTTTGCAGGCAAGCCTATACGATTGGTTTTGTAATTGAATTATCTTACCTATGATATCAATTTCGATTGGTTAACAGATCGGTGTAGTTACCTATATTGACTCACCTGTTCACATCTGCTTGCCAGGTAGCCATGCACAGAAATAAGTAGGCAAGCCTACCTAGGCATATTCTGTGTGTTGAAAACTATCAGTTGAGATGGAACTCATTCGGTTATCAGAAGAGTGAAGGTGATGAAAGAAAATTGATTAAAATTAATTCAATTAAAAATAGCTACGAACACTTTTCGATAGGCAAGTTATCATAGGCATATTTGTTTATAAATTATATTTGATAAAAAATATGTCTCATGGAGTTATCAGATCGGTGAAGGTCGATCTCCCACCGGCTCTTAGACTGCTATTGAATACAGGTGTATATTTATTGAGGGACATTTTTGACTTTCTGCTTTTTCACTCCATATCAAAAATTGAAAATCTCATCTAAAGTTCGCTAGAACTCGTTCAGATGTGCAAATCTCAAATTGGTTTCAGATACAAAAGGATTTTTTTAACTTTCCACAAAAAAGTTCGGATTCAAAGTTTTTTCACCCACCAGGAATATCTTACATAGCATAAATGCTTACTGCAGATTCGTAGTCGAAGAAGAAATTTGACCACTCATCAGAGGATCTTGAAACACTTTACCACGATTCATTTTCTATTGGCTGGGTTGAAATATATTTTGAAACAATCATAACGTAAATATAGAAAAAGGTGTATATTTGCTAAAAATATGAATTCGATAAGAAAAATAGTTATCTCGTTATTATTTCGATTGGAACTCAATTTGAATATTTGAAAATCCCATTCGATGTCCCCCACAGAATTATTATATTTTTTTTACAGAAATCCTCATTCGACTATATCGCGAAATCATTTGTTGACTTTCTAATATCGAAATGTATATCTCATTTTTGAAAAACAATGCAGAAGTTGATAATTGATTATCTGTTGAAGAATAAGTCGGCTCATCAGATATTCATATGAATGCCGCTTCTATACTCCTCAGGAAGTAAAGATCATTTTATGAGCGCGGGACTTATTGCCTATAGAAAAAAAAGTTAATTGTAAAAGTTGTGTGGTTATGCCTGCATTTTGATAAAATGCCATCAAAAATACAGTAGCGTGCAGATTTCAGGGGATAAAACAAAAGTTTTTTTTTTAATGGGATACCCTGTATATTATTGAATTTTTCCAGATTTGTAGAATATACAATACGTTACTATCTCAAACCGTTTTTGAGTCATTGAACGACGAATAACTTAGACTAGTTGTTACTCTAAATACCTATCCTATGAAAGTTAACATTTTTGAAGTAGTCTATGAAAATCACAACTATTGTGACATTTTTTCAATGGAATATGAAAATTGGTTTGAAGTGAGGAAGAAAAAGTTCAAATATTTACACAAAAATAGATAATGAAGATTAATTCAGGAAATTTAAATAACATGATAACTCACAAAAGATGTTCAATGTGTCCACCGTTATTGTCATTACATAATTGTTAACGTCTTCTTATATTTAAACGTGCATTGGAAATTGCCTCGTAATTGACATCCAGATTCTCTATCTCAAGTAGAATCGTGTCTTCAATGGGTTGAATATTATTATCATTAACAATATCTTCAAGAAATCCGAAGAAAATCGAATCCATACGAGTCAAGCCCGGACGGTAAGTTGGTCATTTGATACTTCCATTATTTCCCATCCATATTGGGATTGCATTATTCAAATGTTCTTGAACGGGTAGGACATTTGGATTTGGACATTTGGATGCAAGATGGGGTTGCCCCATGTTGCATCCAAATCATACAAGCGAACTCGGCTTCTGAAAAATGATGTAAAAGAATATTTCCTACTTCTGTGATGAGTATTTCTTGATAGATAACTCCTGTTTATATATATAATCATGGAATATAGGGCCAACAATTGTATTTGAAAAAATTCCGCAACAAACGCTAACAGTTTTTCTTTTCGTTCTCTTTGTTTGTTCTACCAATAATCGGGATCTTCATTCAGATTTTGAATCATCTGTTGGCGAAATTCCAGACTTTTTCTCTCATGAGTCTGTTAAAACTTGTACGGGTAAAATTTCATATGGTTTGTAGTTGTTCTTTTTCAATATACTTGGTTACCCTCGATAAGTTTTCCAGATTCTTTATTGTATAGCATTATCAATTCATCAGTTGAAATTTATACTGAAGGGCCATGGTTTTCAATTTTTTCATTGATATTGACATTAATTATATGATAGTTTTGTGGTGGTACTTGGAATTGCTAAATTCTGTAGATTCACAACTGATCTGATGTTTTGAAGAAGGAGAATAATTTCTCGACTTCAGGAGAACATAGTGATCAAAATGTATTTAATACAACTGACTTCTTTATGTGATTTCATGTTCATGAAGTTTTTCAATATTTCGTATAGAATATAGAATTTTTGGCTGAAGGAATTTCTTTCATTATCTCATTACTTTTGTCATGAATGATCATGATTTCTATTCAGTTTTCGTTAGTATATGGACACAAACGAATAATAATAAATAATTTGATATTTAATTGAAATATAAAGACGGTTTCCAGTCTTTTCACTGAAACTAAAACTCCTTTAACAACATCAGAATATTCCAATGTCATATCTAGTACCTATTCCTTGTTTGAATTGTGACAAACTCTACATAGGACAGACAGATAGATATTTATCAGGACACATTACGTCTCATACCTTCGAAATGAAGCATTTTATCTAGTTGTTCTTCCTGGTTTTCTTGAACTATACGCTTTTCTTCTACTGTAACTGAAGGTATGATTCACCTTTTGGTAAATACCTTCGAATGTATTTTCTGATGGTGTTGGACGATCTGGATACACCCTACGTGCACTTTTTGCTGCACGTTTATTTTTGTTGTTTTGTATATAACAAGTATATATTTGAACTTTTTTTTTCCACACTAGTTTTGATTATTCCATTAAGAAATGTCACTAGACAAACTTGAAATAGTTGTCATTTTCTTGGCTCACTTTAAAAATGTTAACTTTCATAGAATAGGTATTTACGGTAACAACTAGTCTAATTAAGTTATTCGACGTTTAATAGCTCGAAAACGGTATGAGGTAGGGGTAACATATAGTATATTTTTCAAATCAAGAAAAAAAGATCATTTAAAAAATTCAATAATATACAGGGTATCCCATTTAAAATAAAAATTAACCTTTGAAATCTGCACGCCACTGTATGTTTGATAGCATTTTTTCAAAATTCAGTCATAACCACACAACTCTCACATTTAACTTTTTTTTTTCTATAGGCACTAATAACGATGATAAGGGGTGGGTAATTTATAGTGAATAACCCGGTATTTTACAACATCCTTCGAAATTTATTCCATTCAACATATAATGAGAACAACAAAAATTTCAACGCCTCTGCACTGAAATATATCTCCTATGAATAAATATGGAACGTGACATATTTCCATCTGCTGAAAATGTTCTAGTTATTGCACCATGAAAACAGAAAATCCTCCAATTTCATTGATTCCCAATTCAAATGTTAGCCTTATAAGAAATTATATCCCTGTAGCTGTACGGAAAGTATAGTGTGAAACGAGCAAATAAGTATCGTTCTATGCTCATTGTACAGTATACTAGTGTGTTATGAAATGCATCTTTTTCCACCTTTGATATGATGTGCCCCGACATGTCAGAAAAATTATATTGTTGGACTCACTATTATATTGAAACCCAACATTATATATATATATATATATATATATATATATATATATATATATGATGTGGCTATTCATGTCGAAGAGAATATGATCAACGTGAGTTTTCTGGTGTTTCCGCAGGCTGCATGCGAAAACACCAGAAAACTCATATATATATATATATATATTGTGTGTGTGTGTGTGTGTGTGTGTGGGAAGTATTTTCTGACTAGTTAGGTACAAAACAAGGGATACTGGGGAAAGCAGCAATGAAAAAGTAAACTCTTTACGGTTTATCCGAACTTTCGGAAATGTTTATTTCCATCATCAGGGAGTAATACATATTCAAGTTCTACAACTTTGTTGAGGTTGGTTTCAATGATGTTGAATATATTCATCTAACATAGTGATAGAAAAGAAAAAACGTAGATCAAGGAATAAAACGTGGTTCAAAGTTACTACAACCACATTAGCGTTGTTTAAAATTATATAAATATATAAATGTTTACTCCATTTGGTGTGACGAGTGAAACTGACAGGTTAGGAGTGAATCTTGCAATTATATTTAAGCCAACGACAATTGACGGGTGTCACTTGAAAATAGTTACAGTTACAATTTTGATTGATACCTAAAGGCAATAAATAAGAGATCTCACTCAAATGGTACAGTTGTGCCAACTGTTAGATTAGTACCAACAGATGTGAACTGTTCTCCCCAACTTATGAGGTTTATAGAAAAGATCGTGAGTTAAACCGGTTAAATCTATCAACTGGTGGTGGTGTACTACTTGCTGTTGACACTACTATGAAGTCAGAGGCCATCAACACTCCTCAAATTGATGAATACTTCCCCGGAATCGATCTCCTAGTCTGCAAATGCTATTCATCGCATTTTGTTTTTTATGTTGTAGTTATATAAGTTTTCCCATCTCTGTCATCTGACGAATTTATTAAATTTTTTAAATCATTGGGAATATATGAAGTATTGCATTCTGAAAGGGTATTAATCTCAGGTGATTTTAATTGTGCCAACTTCATTGATACAATCCAGGAGATAGACCAACCTGCACCATCACAAACTTTTTAACTTTTCTTGATCTGCGGCAACTCAATAATATTCCCAATCACTATAATGAATTGTTGGACTTGATAATGAGTAATAAGGCGTGTACTGTAACACGGGAATAGTCAACCTTAGTTAAAGAAGACTTGTATCACCCATCTTCATCCATTATTCTCAATAAAATTTGTATTAAACAGAATAACACTAGCTCAATTAAAACTCACACACTAACTGGGATCTTCTATATTGTATAACTGATGCAAACATGACTGTTGAATGCTCCTACAGTAAATTCCATGGAATCCTAGATAAGCATGTACCAATTTACAATAATTATAAATATCAATATCCCGTATGGTACACAAGTGAAATTATGAACCAAATCAAACAAAAAGCGAAACTACATAAAAAATACAAAAAAACAGAAGATACTGCTTATTTCCATGAGTTTGGCAGACTCCGGAAAAATGTTGAATATAAAATTAAAGAAGCATATGAAGATTATCTTCTAAATGTCCAGATACAATTGAAAAATGAACCTAAATCGTTCTGGACTTTTATTCACAACAAAAATAGAACCTCTAGAATTCCAGCCATAATGTCTTACTGTGATTAATCTTTCGATAATCCTCAAGGGATAGCATATGCTTTTGGCAAATATTTTGAAAGTTTAAACACAATGGCGGAACCAGACTTGATAAACAATGACAATTATAACTCAGTAGATATCAGCTGTGAACCAATAACCGAAATCGAAATTATTAATACTGGTAGAAAACTAAAAAATAAATTCACCTCAGGTTCTGACAAAATTCCATCCTCCATCATCAAGGATTGTCTCAGTTCATTAATATGTCCATTGCTTACAATCTTCAATTAAATTCTTGAAACATCGGTTTTTCCAGATATTTGGAAATTTTCGAAAATTTGTCCAGTACATAAGTCTCAGGACCGCGCTATTGTTAACAATTATAGACCAATTCCGATCTCAAATAATCCTGCAGAGGTCTTGGAGATCATATTATGTAATGGCATTCATCCTGCAACCAAACACATCATCTCTGAATCTCAACATGGATTCATGAACTCAAGATCCACAATTAGTAATCTATCCATTTTAAGTCAATACTTATGTGAATCATTAGACCAAAGAGGACAGGTTGATGTGGTTTATACCGATTTCTCCAAGGCCTTTGACAAAATCAATCACGAAATACTATTGAAGAAAATTACTAGTCTAGGATTTATAATATTTTTTTGGACATTTTGAAATTTACTTGAAAAACAGAGTGCAGTTTGTCTCTCTCAATGGATATTCCTCAAATTACTTCATTGCAACCAGTGGAGTCCCTCAGGGATCCAACCTGGGGCCACTGTTGTTTTTGATATTTATCAATGATCTTTGAGAGTCGCTTGAGTGCAACAAACAAATGTTCGCGGATGATCTGAAATTATATGTTACTATTTCTAATTTGGACGAATGCTCAATTCTATAGGAACAAATCAATTACTTATATGATTGGTGTTTGAAAAACCATCTTTTCCTCAATATCTCAAAATTCAAAGTACTAACCTTTACCAGAAAATCAAATATTGTCAATTACCCATACTCAATTAATACTACGGGGCTTGTGGCTCAGTGGAACGAGCGTCGGTCTTGTGTCAACTGTTTCCACCTGGCGCGGGTTCGATTCCAGCAGCTGGTGAAAAATTTTTTCAAGGTCCCAAGAGTGGTTTCGGATCCCACTATAGAAGGTAAGGTCCCCGTGATCTTAACTCGTACAAGTTTTCATTAACTTCTGAGGGTTGGTCAAACAAATAAGAAAGCGGTTAAAAACAATTTTACAAAAACAATTTATTTACTACAATTCTAGAACATGTTAATAGAATCAGAGACTTAGGAGTGTACTTTGACAATCAGCTTACATTCAACTCTCACATAAATGAGATTACTAAATCAGCATATCGCATATACGGTTTCATTTTCAGAAATTGTAGAAGCTCTAATGATATTTCCGCTTTCTCATCTCTTTTATTCAGTCTGGTAAGATCGAAGCTAGAATATGGATCATTCATATGGAATCCTATTAATGTACAATCTTCACCTACAATCGAGAAAGTCAGAAAAACTTCTCAAAGTTTCTGTGCTCCAAGGTTGATGGATCATATCCTCCAATAGGGCTGTGATTAAACGAACTAACTACATAGATTTGATTTCAAATCTTTAGAAAAACGCAGACATCAAGCATCCATTATGTTCTTGCGAAAGCTATTAATAGGTGAAGTGGACTCACCAGCACTATTATCTCGAATTGATTTCCATGTGTCAAGATTGGAATCTAGATCAAATACCACCTTCAAGTGTAAGAGAGCTCAAACAAATATTATGTCTAAAACTCCGATCAACGTAATGCAAATAAGCTATCAAATATATGTGATATTTTTAACTACAGTAAGTCGGAATTAAATAATAAATTTCGAGCATACTTATAGTGATTCAGGATTAAACCATGCATGTACTATTTTGTGTCTCATACCTTATGTTTATTCTTTGCACTGTTCCTCGTCAATTCTCTTGTATGTTTGGTTAGATACTAAAATATCTTGTAAATTATTATGTATAATATTTAATTGCCTTGTTAATGGTTTCTGTTGGGCAATAAATGGTTTATTTATTTATTCATTGATTTATGTTACCAGCTGGTGGTAATGTTGAAAAGAACTATTATTTTATATTACATTGTTATCAATTTGTATTGATATCTAAAGACATTAAATAAGACATCTCACTCAAATAGTTAAAATGTTTTTTTATATTAATTTTTTTTTATATTTTATATTACATTGTTGTAAATTTTTTTTGATATTAAAGACAATAAATAAGAGTAGATATCACTCAAATGTAGTCTTCCTGATGATGGAAATAAACATTCCCGAAAGCTTGGATAAACCTTAAATAGTTTACTTTTTCATTGCTGCTTACCCCAATATCCCTAGTTTTATATATATATATATATATATATATATATAAATAAATACATTTTAAACAATTTTGATGCGTTCCATTATTCCTAGTTTGGTATATATTTATATATTTATGTATACATAATGGAGTTTGTGTTTCTCGGGGAGACAACGAACATTTAATTTTTCGACGTTTCGACCGTGTTCACAGTATTCTCCAGAGACTAAGAATATTACCTGGACCATTATTTTAATTGAATAGTTTGAAAGCAGCAGATGATTATTTTTCGGAAACATGAGACAAAAATATTCATCTGCTGCTTTAAAACTAATTTTATCCGCAATAATGGCCCAGTTAATTATTATTAGTCCCTGAAGGAGACCGACACGGTCGAAACATCGAAAAATTAAATGTTTGTTATCTCCTAAAATAAATTTGTTAATTACAGAAAGAACCAAAACCCCAAGAAACACAAACTCCATTGTATATTCCCGGTTCAAGAAACTCAATACAATATATATATATATATATATATATATATATATATAAATATATATATATATATATATATATATATATTATATAAATTTGTTACGAATCCAAGAGAGCACCACCATCCGCCAACAGCTGTTTCAAATTCGTATCAAATATCTCGTAGTGTTAATACTCACCGGCAAGAACGAAAATGTGAAAAGCATCAAATTATAGATAGTGACACCTAAGCTTCAGCGCACAGATTAAAGGTGTCACTATCTATAATTTGATGCTTTTTATATATATATATATATAAATATATGTATATATCCACACAATATATCCACACAATTGCAGTACCGAATCCTTCATATTTGAAGAAAGGAAGAAGATTACTTATTAATATATCTGGGAATATAGTAATATACCTTCAAACATTATGCAAATAGTTCCTCAGCACGTCGGGATGGATACTTCAGGTGTAAACCGAGTTGGGAAATGTCCGGAAGTATTTTCGAAGCTACATCATGTAGCTTCAGTTAGTTCACCAGTTAATGATCACTGTATATGCATGGACCAAAAGGGTTTTATCGTCATATCTATGAATGAACAGAAAACGGAAATTTCTGGACCATATTCAGCCCCACTCAGTTCATATCTTATACAAAGTCGAGACCCACCCCAAATCGACTGGGAAACCTATAAAAAATGTCAGAAGGAAACATTAGAGAATATGCGGTGAACTGAAACGCTATGGAAACAAAGACCTTGGAAATGAACACATATTTCGTAAGATTATTTTTTCCCATTTTTTCCAAGGTATGATGTATCAAAAAAAAGTATTGAATTTCGCCCTTTGATAGGTCATTATACCTCTAGGGAGATATTATATTCTCTCAGGAATGTTAAATGGAAATAGAAATATGTTTATTTATTGTTGGATGTCGTTTTACCAAAATAAATGGAACAGATGATGTTACTGTAAGAAACAATGATTTTCCATTGTTTGGATTCCCACTCCCATGGAAGTAGGAAGGTCAGTTATCATTCAGGAAGAGTATATTAATGAACTTGCTCCAATACACACTCCGTTTGAGAATTAAAGATATGAAACATTGTGGATTTTTTCAAATTTAATTTGAAGAGAAAATCCCGATCAAGGCGAAAGGTACATTGAATATATATCTGCGTTTTTATAGGCATATTTTTAGGTGAAAATTAAAAAACCATGCAGAAATTGCAATATTGCAAATGTGGAGTTTTCAAAATTACTTCACGCCGCTTGAAAATCATCACTATTGATATGAGATCTTGCAATATCATTGCTGAGCATTTGATATCAATAAATATTTTATAACTGCAAGTGGCATAGTACCCTTCATCTTGACCTGAGTATTCACTACGAATAACTTCATCCACCTTCCCAAACCCCCGAAATATATTGAATCAACAGACATTCTTGATTTCTTCCTCACGAATAAGATACAGTGAGGTCCATAGGTATGGAATAAAGTAATTTTCAGCGTTGTTATGTATTTGTTTAAAAAACCTAAAACAGGTCGATTTCTATTGTCAATTTGACAAGTCACAGTATGGAAATATCACCCCCTCTGAATTATGAGCACCACATCAAAAAGTTTAAATCAGCTTGTTCGGAAGGAATTTTCATTCTCTGTTCAGCAATATTAATTTTTTCAAATTTGGTGCAATCCTAACTAAGAAAATTTATTTTGAAAATGTGAAATTTCGATACTTTACGTAGAATGAAGGAAATAATGTCACATCACATCACCATAAGCAATTCGATCTTGGAATTCTCGTACAACATTTTGTAGGACCTCAGTCAATTTCTTCCGTTTTTGGATCTGCAATATTGTCTCGTCTATTGAAATATACTTTCGATTTTAAATAACCCCATAAAAAATAATCAGGTACTTTCTTATCTGTTTTGCTAAACGTCAGGAAAAAGTCGGTCAAGGCACCAAAAAAGTATTCACAAATAAATAATGCAATGTCAATCTAGTAGACTACTGTTATTTTGATATTTATAAGTTGCTGACACACGTCAGTGTATTGAAACATATTCATTCAACTATGGCTCATTTATCCGAAACTCAAAAAATAGACATTTTAATGTGAAATGTTTAATAATAAATACCCTGGTCAACACGTCTCACAGTCTACATTTAACAGAATAAAAACAAAATTTCGTGTAACTGGACATGTAAAAGCTGTTCAAAAACCAGGTCGAAATGTTAAATTGGACGAGGAAAAAAGTTAGATGTACTGTTAGCGATTGAAGAAAATCCGCATATGACAAGTAGACAACTTGCCGCCGACAATGATATCGATATTGAGAGCTTTACATGAAGAAAAATACCATCTTCATAAAGTGGAGTTGAGGAGTTAAATGAGGATGATCCTGATAGAAGGCAACAATTCTGTGGAATGATGATGGACAGAATGGAAGCAGATTTGCAGTTCATAAGCAAAATTGTTTTTTTTGATGAAGCTACTTTTTATTTTAATGGAACGCTTAATAGACAGAACTGTAGATATTGGAAAAGAGAAAATCCTCATTGGATGTGTGAGGCTCACACACAATATCCTTAAAAAGTTAACGTTTGGACTGGTATCATTAACAACAAAATTATTGGCCCTTTATTTTTTGAAGCCACAGTTAATGGTGACGTTTAAACTGTTTGATGAACTTTTTACAGCCCACATTAGAAAGACTTCTTCCTGATGTTAATGATCCAAATGGAATGGATAGATCAATTTGGTACCAACAAGACGGAGCTCCACCGCATTCAAAACGTGTTGTTGAAGATTATTTGAACGAAGTTTTTCCCAATAGGAAGACGTGGAACGATTGAATGGCCGCCTAGATTCCCCGATTTGACTACTCTCGATTACTTCTGATGGGGTTATTTAAAATCGAAGTATATTTCGATAGACCAGACAATATTGCAGATTTAAAAGTTGGGATAACGGAAGAAATTAACAACATAACCCCAGAGGTTCTACAAAATGTACGAGAATTCCAAGAGCGACTTGCTGATTGTCAAGAAGTGAATAGTGGTCATTTTGAACATCCAATTCAATTCTTAAATGAATTGATAAATACTTCCTAAACATTATGAGGCATTATTTCCTTCATTCTACGTAAAGTATAAACATTTTACATTTTCAAAATACATTTTCTCAGTTATGAATGCACCAAATTTGAAAAACTTAACATTGCTGAGCAGAGGATTAGAATCCGTTTCGAACAAGGTACCACACGATCTATTTTCTAATTAAATTTTTGTGAGGGAGAGCAAGAAGGGGGTAATATTTCAATACTGTAAATTGTCAAATTGACAATAGAAATCAACCTGTTCAAGGTTTCCTTAAACAAATACATAATAACGCTGAAAATGAATTTATTCCGTACCTATGTACTGTATAACTTCATTCATATCGATTTATTGAATATTGAAAAGTTCAAATTAATTCTGTAGGTCACCCAATTCATTAAAATAAATGCATTCATTTCGAAGCACTTATCATATTTGTTCCTCACACACGTTTTGCGCACTTGTCGTGTTTTCATATATATGTAATTTAATTAAACGATCGATATTCCCACAACGTGATAAGCTAATTTCCCGTTCAATTTTCCGTATTGACATGCAGCGATGTCATTTCCATATATCAAATATTAACCCTTTGATCACTCTAGATTGATTAACTGGAGGTACGTCAGTACTCACTTATAATACCACAAGAGCTTCAAAATTATCGGGTATTTCCCGATAGGTTCGTTGCAAACAAATTAAGGAGTCAAGTTTTTCAGGTTAAAAAATCACGAGCGCGAAGCGCGAGTGATTTCCTGAAACGACGACTTACTATTCTGCAGAGAGAACCTTGAGGAAATACCAGATATTTTGAACTCTATGATGTCGAGGATATTTTCCGTCCCAAAAAGTAGTAAATTGGTTCCAAACTGTTTTTGCCTTCTCCGTATTAATGGGAACATTTCCTTTGACTTTTTTTATCGATGGTGGACAGAGAACAAACTCCAAATCGACTCATTTTCATGCAAAATCTCCAATTGTCACAATTGAATTCAACCTGTCAGTTTGAAGTGTGGTTAATTTGACTGGATCATGTTTTGTTTTTTATATATAGCAACTACCAGAGAAAATTTTCAAAAAATTATCAGTATAATACCATGTAGGTTGTACCACGTGACGTCGAATGGTGCAATTCTATTGGTCGATATTTGGGTCGGAAAAATAATCCAGCTAATTTCTTGTCCGCGTGCACTGCCGCGTTATAGTCTAAGAGCTGGCTGAGTAAATTGAAAATGATAAGTTACAAGGAAAATTTTTACATATTTGGTAAAACTTATAATTCCATTTGGGAGAGTTCCAATCAAGGCAATCAATACAGACAGATAATAACATTATTATTTTAGTGTTAACAACCAAAAGAAGAATTGGGTCTTTACTTGAGAAAATATGGTGTTCTGATAGGATCACTAAATCGTCCATCCGTTTGTCTGTCACGTTCATTTTCCTCAGTGTTTGACAGAAGGTGAAATTCTGATGAAAAGGGAAATATTCTCAATATTATTGAATAGAAAGATGTTTCTGTGAATTGAATAACCCACGATAAAAATTTAATGTTAAAGAACACCAATTCCAAAATGTCTCTCCAAAAGAAATGTTTCTAACTTTTTTCCATCTCTGCAAAGTGAGATTGTTTCTAGAAAATGTCTTTTTCATTTCTTACGGTCTTTCTGATGATCGTGGAAGCGTGAAATAGATTTCCGTCGACAAAAATGTATTGAAGACCTAGGAAAGCGATGCCTCTCTTGCGTCAATGTTACAAATGATTTCTGGTGAGTACTCTCTTTTGGAAAACATTCTTCTTTACCTCATTCATCAATATGAGTTCTCAATAAGGACTGGAATAGAAAATCAAATAACTATCTGAACGAAACTGCAAATTTTTTCTTTTGAGTTAGCGTCCTTTCAGAATATCTATCAGATGTAGTTCAATGTGGCTTTAGCCGGGAAAGTAATTGGTTTCTGTTGGACATTTACAAAAATAACTTCAATTTCATCGTGGATTTTTCAATTCAAAGAAAAATCTTTCTATTCAATAATACTCAATATTATTGAAAATGTTTCCCCTCTTCAACATGAATACCCCTCAAGAGGTTATCTTGAACGATGGAAGATAGTGACTAAAGTTTCATCTTCCAGTCGCAGATGATTCCACATCGAATAAACATCACAAATTATTTACTTTCGTAATTATTGAAATACTCTTTATTTGCACTGACAAATGGCAACAAGATTGAGAAAGAAATCTGGAGAATTATTTTCTGCTTTATCAAACTCTCGTGTGGTATTCTGTGAATTCTTTTTCCAGCGTGGTATTAGAGTCTGAGTTTGAAAGGTTAGTAAAGGAACCGCTAAAAATGTCCGCAAAGCCATTTAGTATATCCGATGGATTAGTAGGTAGCTGACTTTCGTTAGTCATGTTATTAGGTACTTTACCAGTTCTTTTATTGTTAACGTATGCCCATAATTTGTTAGAGTTCATATTCATTTCAGATTCACATTGTCTGACATAATTTGTATGTGCAATGTTAATGGCAATTTTTATTGATTGTCCGAGTTGTTTAAATTCTCCGTGATTGAGTATCATTGTTACTTTTGTACGAGCGCCAGCATTTGAACTTTCTACGAATTTGTCTAATAATGCTGCCAGTTAATCAGGGAGGATACTTATTCTTATTACTCATAGAATACTTAGGTACAGAGCAGTACAATGCATTATATAGTTTGCCATAGAAGTATGTGCAGAAGTTCTCTGCTTCAGTAAAGGTATCTCAGGATGTCCAGTCAATATTGGATATCATTTCATATAATAGTGGAAAGTTGGCTTTACGGAAATTGTAGCACCTTTCATAGTATGATTCTAGGTTATTCACTTTTTCACTTTTCTCATTTAGGGTACAATCTCTTTCTAATGCTGGATGATGATTGTCTTCTCTGACCAATGGTTCGTTATATCTCACAAGTTACAGATTAGATTAGAGTATATTGAGCTTATTATTATGGTTGAAAATGAATTTAACTGCAGATAAATCAAAAAAGTTTGCGGAGTTATTTGGAGCAGTTGATCTAGCATTGGAACACGAATTATGAAGAGATGAAAAATAATCAGGGAGATTGAAGTTGCCTACCAACATGATTCATACCAAAATGTAAGGGATTCTTACCACTCAAACGGAGTAACTGACAGGGAAAAGTCTCCCTCGAGTTGAAATTCCAGAGTCAGTATCCTGAGAATCATGTATAATGAAAAACTTAATAGTTTTCAGATTGGTATATTCATTGGTATATGCATCCACATGGAGTCTGAGCTGGAATTTGAACTGTGTCTAAGTGAACATGCACAATACCACAACATCGTTATGATCCTATGAATCACTACATAAGGACAACATAAATTCTATTGAGGAAATCAAAATGCTGTCGCACGAACCTTCTTGGGAAACACTGCTGACAAGGTTATGAATGCCATTAGGTAGGAAGTATTCGAGTTGTCCGGACTTTTATGAAATTAATGGTTATCGAAGCTATAGCTGATGGATCAACCCTTGTTGATATATTGATTAATTATTGTTTCTCTCTATGTGATTTTCCTGGTTCGCTTAATCCATACGTGATTTTGGATCCACTAAAAAAATCAAGTCTTGTTTATGTGGACGATCCCAGTGTGTTTTGGCAAACGGCGTTATATCAGATTTATGGAGAAAATCATACATAGGGTGCCTCAAGGCTCCATCTTCGAACCGACCCTATTCATCTCATACATGAATGGCCAATATTACCATGTTTCGCCCAAAAATAGCTGACAAATGTGTAGCTCTGCAGGCAGAAGTCAGTCCCAGAGTGGGAAGCGAGGGCAGGCGGTCAAAGATTCTTCCAGAGCACCGCCCGGCGATAAGATAACTTCAAATACTCTTTTTTCTCAAGTTAGCCTAGTAGCTCATGTGAATGAACGCACGTTTCTGAACTACAAGGACCCGGGTTCGATCCCGAGCTGGGTCACGCATTTTTTTTTCAATTTTCTATCACACTCAAATCAAAACTTCTGTAGGTCACCAAAACACATAACCTCAGAACATTCAACCTCACAACCCCTCCAAACACAAAACAGCATTTTCACAAAGCATGACTTGCTTCTCTAAACCCGGTTTTTGGACGTACTTTTATCAAGAAATATCTCAAATTTGTCGAACGAAAGAATTATGCCTAAATTTCAATTGTTCTAATATGATCAAATTACAGGAAGGGATATGAAGCTTTATTTGACTTGAAATAATATATTTTTACATGGGATATCGCAAAACATCGGGAGACGACCTCCTACTGTCTCCTCACGGGGGCGTACAGGGGGTTTTTCCATTTATTAAATGAAATGCATTGTAAATTTCCAAGTATAAGAAGTATGTAAGAGTCACCTATGAGGAATCACATAGAAATAACAATTTTTCAATAGTAATCAAGATGTTTTTGAGGAATTATATAATAAAAAATGTAGATGAACCTCTTGAAGAAAAAAAAATCGACGCATCAAGTTTGCCACCTCTTCAATCAGAACTACGGCATCAATTTGAAAGGGCGAGATACATCGCAAATATCTGGACAAATGCACATTTAGCAGTTCCAACAGATCTCGAACCTAGTGATTGTGGGTGGATGAATCAACAAGCCAATGTACGAATTTGAATGGTTCGATCGTCTACAATTACCGTCAACAGTTGAAGATGTTATACTTATATAAATTACGAAGAATCTGAAGATGAAGTATTCAACTATTACATAATACATTACTTTCGTTTCAATAAAAATGTAAATTTATGTTTTAGATGATGAAACAGATATTGACCAGCTAGAAAGAAAATTATCAGTCAGATTATTACTGTTGATAAAAATTATATTTCTACCCTGTATTTCTTAAGTAATAAATTGAAACGACTAAACACAAGATTCTAACTAATGTATTTATCTATATTTCTCTATTATTTATACTCATCCTTCGTTTGGTCCGCTCTCAATTGATTAATAATTCATCAAAAATTTAGATAATACAATTAGCCAAAACTGCCAAAAAAATTTGCCAAAACAGTCTAAAAATCCTCAAAAAATACCACGAAATAGAAACTGAGTTTCACGGACAAAACATAATCTATTTTTTTTTTTTTATGTTCTGGTTTCCACGAAAAGGGATATCCTGTAATGTTCAGAGAACATCGTGGGAACCAAGGGAAAGAAGGTAGGAGTTGGTGTTCTTCTTAAATTTCTGGAGGTTGTATGCCTCGGGGAACACCTCCCTAGGCAATGAGTTCCAAAGCCTCGCTGTTCGTTGGATGAACGAGTCTTTGGAAAGTGATGTTCTGCAGGTCTCCAAAGTGACCACGAAGGGGTGTGATGACTGAACTTGACGGGTTGATCTCGAAGAGACTGCCAAAGCAGGAACGATTGTTGATATTTCAGAAGAGCATTGCCCATGAAAATATCTATAAAATAGAGACAAATCGCCAACTTTTCTACGGTGTTCCAGACAAGTGAGCGAGTTTGTAAGCGAGGCATCACCGACGAGACGAATTGCCCTTTTTTGGACAGAATCCAATAGCCTCATACGCATCTAAGGCAACTGTAGATCAACGCGTGGGAGCAGCCGTTATATCAAACAATGAAACACACAGTTACAGCTCACCACCAAATTGCAATATTTACACAGCAGAATTGTACGCCATAGCAAAAGCCGTTGAAATATCAAATAGCCTTGATACTGAAGAAACAGTAATTTTCACTGACTCTTTGAGTTCAATATAAGGAGTCAAACAACTGTATCCCAAACATCCCGTACTTCAATCAATTAAAGATGAACTGCACCAACTGAAATCCCGAGGAAAAACCGTAAAATTAGTGTGGATTCCTTCACCCACTGGAATACCCGGAAACGAGGAAGCCGACAAAGCCGCAAAAAAAGCTATCACTGATCCGACCGCTATTAGAGTAAATACTATCCCGTACGATAATATGAAAGCTGACATCAAAAAGTACATCAAAGGCGTATGGCAGGATAGATGGCAAGAAACAGGAACTGACAACAAGTTATACGAACCCCCCCAGCATATAGGACTAAGCAGAAAACACCAGGTCACTCTTTCAAGGCTCCGAATTGGACACACAAGACTAACCCACCAGCACCTGTTTCAACAAAGTGATCCAGAGACATGCTATATTTGTGACAGAGTCCTCAGCGTGAAACACCTACTTTTAGACTGTCCACTCTATCACCAAGAAAGAGTTGCCGCCAACCTGTCCAACGACCTACGAATCATTCTCAACCCGGAAAATGAGGAAAATCTAGTTTCGTTTCTGAATAGAACAAGTATATTGTACAAAATTCAGAATGTATTGTTAATATATTGTACCTCGCTAATAACCGGAATGGTTGAAGCAGAAAATTGAAATTAAAAAAAAAAAAAAAAACTTCTTGCAATATTATCATTTTTTATATCCTTAGCCATCATTTTGCCTTCTAGCAAATTATGTACAGCTTTCTTAAGCCTTTGATAATATTGAAAAGAAATCGCCAGAACTGCACCTTGTCATTAACACGTTGAGGAAGGCTGTACAAAAAAAAAAGTCACTCAGCCGGCAATTTTTTTTTAAATTTTTCTGATTTTTTTCCTTTTGATGTCAATAAAAACCATCCTTATTGATGAATTTTGGACCGGCTCATGAAGTTGGTAGCTAGGCCGGCGCTTGATCGCCTACCATTTATTTAGCATTATAATATGAGTCCTGATGAGATGCATGCCGTCTGAGTGAAAATATGATGTGTGGATAATAAGAAGCGCGGCATAATAATAATAATAATAATTCATTAACCACTTGGGTACATCAGAGTACATATGGTAGGTCAGATAAAAGGTATACAAATATATAAAACAACATAAGAAAACATTAAAAATCACAGCTTCACATATAGAATTATAAAGGAAGTACATAAAATGGAATAAATAATCAGAAAGTATTATTCAAATACTCTTGCAAAGTATAGTAGCACTTGTCAATCAATAAATATTTAACTCTATGACAGAAAATGTTGTCACTTTGAGAGTTGATTATCTCGTTCGGCAATTTGTTGTAGAGAGACAAAGCATTGTAAGCCGGGGAGCTTTTGTATTTAGAAGTTTTAAGTTTTGGCATCCGCAGCTGTCCTCCGAATGTTGTACTATATGTATGTGTTGAAGCAATTGTTTCGAAGGACTCCAGGTTATTTCGTGCAAATTTAACACATTCAAAAATATTAATATCCCTCCAGGATTTCTTCTCAGGAATTAACAGAATCAGGGATTCGATCAAGTTCACGATGGAGATGGAAACCAACAGTGCCCTACCCTTCCTCGATGTGAACGTTGAGAGAATAGGCAATGAAATTCGCACCTCCGTCTACAGAAAGAAGACACATACGGTGCCGTACCTCAGTTTCAGCTCCAACCATCCGAATTCGACGAAGAGAGGGATCGTGAGAACATTGGTGGAGAGAGCGACGCACATATGCAACGACGTGGTGTCACTAGATGCCGAATCAAACCACATCAGAGAGGACCTCCACCGGAATGTATATCCCAAGAAACTCCTAGAAGAAGTATTGAAACAACTCCGGAGAACGAAGACATCTGAAGAGCTACAACAAAGCACAGTAATCTGCCTTCCGTACATCAGAGGTGTCTCCGAGAAGATCAGAAGGATCGGGAACAAGTTCAACATCAAGAGCTGCTTTCAATCCGGCAGTACTTTACGGAGTTTCCTGACCAAGACCAAACCTGACAACAAAAATGAAATCAGTAAGAATTGCATTTATGAAGTTTCATGTGAATGCAGAGATTCCTACATTGGAGAGACGAAGAGACCATTATCGGTAAGATTGGATGAGCACAAGAAATGGACTCAACGTGGGGAAACATCAAAATCGGGAATCGCTGGCCACGCCTGGACTGAGCACCATCGAGTTCTATGGGACGACGCAAGTGTTCTACATAGAGAGGAGCATTGGTTCGAACGAAAGTTCAAAGAGGCCGCCTACATCGAAGCCAATAACGCCTTTAGTCAACCAAGCGTTGAGATCAAGAACGTATGGAAACCCCTGATTGCTCTTTCTGGCGGGCTGCAGAGGCGCGAAACTTCACGCACCACCAACCCCCCGCGCGAAATTACACGCACCGCTGCACATGGCGGAATTGCACGCATAATTGCGCCGACAGTCGTATAAATTGGTAAGTAGCACCTAAACTTGTCAGTATTCACCTGAAGACGATTGCAGATACAAGCATTCGAAACGTCGTGAAAACCTTTTAAATACATTAAGACGATGGACGTCCGAAACGATAGTAATCAAGAAAATTGACAAAAAAGAACTTTTGCGTGACCCAGCTCGGGATCGAACGCGGGTCCTTGTAGTTGGAAAGAGAGCGTTCATCCACATGAGCTACCAGGTTAACTAGGGTTAATGAAGTGTTTGAAGTAATCCGAGCGCTGGGCGGCGCCCTGGAAAAATATTTTCCGCCGGCCGCCGCTTTCCTCCCTGGTACTGACTTCTGCCTGCAGAGCTACACACTTGTCAGCTAGTAAGGAAGCTTTCTATGCAATTGTTTTCTCTGTTCCTTATCATTTTCAATTTACGTAGCCAGCTCTCCGTCCATTACCCTCTCTTGGAAATAACTCAATTTTTTATTCCCCACAAAAGGATTTGAACGTTGAATTTCATTTCAGAAAAAAAAATCAATCTAAACAATTTTCAACCGCAAGATGTTGAACCATATCTGATATAGTTCGATATCCAGCGTGGCTCCAGCCGGGAAAGTAGTTATTTTCATCAACTATTACAAAAAATTAATTCATTATTTTGTAGATTTTTTAATTTTCAGAAAAACCATTATATTCAATATTCATAGAGAATGTTTTCCTTTTCAACATGGCCTCATTTGTTTCGGATATGTTGACGACGTTGTTCTCATGGCCGAAGGCTAATTCGAAGGAACCCTCTGTAAACTCAGACAGAGAGCTTGAAATCACTAGGAGGTAGTACCTGCCGGTTCAGTTGGTAATACACAAAAATCATAAGATACTACTAGTACATCAAAGCTTCAACAAGAAAAATATTTGAAGGAATGCAAAGACTTTCATACCATTTCAGTACCAGTGAGATCAACTCCATCAACAGCAATAGACGTTATACTAGATTCCTTTCCCTTCCACATCGTAGTGAAGAGAGTTGTATGGGTAGCCGATATCAGGTTGATGGAATAGGGGACGAGAAAATTTGCTAGGTGAATAAGATATAGTGGAGCATAGAAAGTATCCACTGACATATATCAGGATCTTCTATCACTGTTAGTAAAACCAAGCGTAACCCTAAGGCTCTTGCTCTTTGGACTTCGAATTAGTGGGCCACAGCCATTCACGAATTTAGAATTCTGGTGGGTAAAGGACTACAGACCGGTCCATAGCCCTTGCCATGATGGTGTTTCTTGAACCATGACCGAGAGGAAATTTTGATCAAAAATATGGAAATCAAAAATAATCATAATTTCTATTGAGAATGCAGCTTTGCTACCCTGTATGAATTAGTAGGTAACCCATCACTCCAGAGAGTACCTGGGACGCTTAAAACGCGAGGGGTCGTCTATGTTATAATCAGTGGCTTCCCCCACGAGCGGATTCTCGTGAGCAAATCACAATAAAATACTTTTTGATTGCGTTCTCTGATGATACTTCTGATGGAACGTAGATTTGAGTCTTCAAGGACTCTCATTTGCGCCCATTCCAGGACGCCAATGGTAGACCTGAAGATTTGGCCCCAGGCGGCTGAGGCATACAAAATGACAGGCCTGAACATCATCTTGTTAATCATGACTTTGTTTTTGAGGGAGAGCTTACTCTTCCTGTTAATCAGAGGATATAACAAACATATCTCTTTAACAATTTTGTCCCTAACAACGTTGACATGTGGTCTCCAGGTGAGCTGGCGGTCCACAGTAACTCCCAGGTACTTGACCCGCTCTGATCATTCTATCTTCCTTCCAGAGATAGTCACTCCCCTCCCCGGGTTGTTTCTCTTACGACCCATTGAAATCGTCTGTTTTTTATCAGGATTCAGCCTCATTTCCCACTCCAGATACCACTGCTGGAGGTCGTTTAATGCATTCTGCAAATAAACGACACCCATCAAGTGGTCAGCTGCAGAGCACAGCAGAGCCGTATCGTCAGCAAATAAGGAGATCTTCACATGTTCCCTCCTTGGTATATCTGACGTGTAAGGGGCGTATAATACAGGAGACAGCACTGCCCCCTGAGGAACGCCAGCCTCAATTTCTCTCGAATTCGAGAGCAAATTATCGACCCTGACCTGAAATGTCCTACCTAAGAGAAACGATTCAATCCACTTCATCAAACTAAGCGGCAGATGGCAGCTTTGACAGAAGGCTTCCGTGCCACACTCTGTCGAAAGCTTTGCTGATGTCTAGCAAAACGATGTGAGCGCTATTGTTAGTATTTAGCGATGAAATTGTTTCATCCTCATAACGTGAAGCTCGGTGGAGTGAGCACGTCTAAAACCAAATTGTTCATTAGGTAGGACATTTCTATCCTCCACTTCTTCGTCAAGCCTTCCCAGGACGATTTTTTTAGCCTGCTCAGCTGAACTGAGAAGCAGACTGATCGATAATTTTGCGGGAAGGTCGGGTTTTGTCCCTGTTTCGGAATAATAACCACGATGGCATGCTTTCACCTACGAGGAAATCTCTTAAGGCGCAGAGAGTTATTAATAATATTTAATAGTGACTGCACTTGGTTATCCAGAAAATACCGAATCATACGATTAGTGATTCCATGGTAACCAGGCGCTTTTTTAGGATTCAATCCTCTGATATGGGCCTTGAGTTCATCCAACGTAGCTGGACGAATGACATCATGATTGGGTTCCCTAAGGGTGCGGTGGACCCGATCTTCCAACGAAAGCTCACGATCCAGATCATCGTCTGGATGTTCATCCAGACTAAATTGTCTTTCCATCGAGTCTGCAAAAGCTTGAGCTTTGGACTCAGGATCATAACACATTTCGGCCTCACCATGAATAGGGGGGAAATCAGTCTTTTTTTATTTAAAATTCTTATTCATTTTCCAAAGTTGATCGCAGTTTTATCCACTGACAGAGAGAAAACACCATTACATGTTACCCCCTGGGAAACCCATCGCCTTACCTCGACAGGAATAACATGTACGAGGGCAGTACAATTCTTCGCAATAGCCAAGCAGTCTCCATATCGTTATGTTACTCCAACTTCAACTGGAATGTTTGAGATTGCCTTTATGAATTATATGAACTAAACAGAAATAACAGAGTAATAAAGTATTATCATGGATAAGAAGCATTGAAAACAGTACAATGACTGAAACTCCCAAAAATGCGACGGACTGAATATGTCATTAGCAACTCCAACCAAAAAGATCCAAAGCTTTATTCAGCCTCAGTGGAAGAGGAAGTCTCTCGTCGAAAATAGGATTTCTAACAGGGCACTGTGAACTCAGATAGACCAGCATAGAGAATAATAGCTCAGACAAAAAACAAACGAAAACACCCCTGTATCTCCTGGTGGAGTGCTGGACAAAGATTGAGAAACTTTGGATCAAACCAGCTGCCAGTGGGAGAGAAAGCGCATATTGATGCTGTCAATATCCTGAAATTTTTCCAAGATTTGGGACTTGAGGAGCTGTAATCAAGATAAGACTGAAAAGCAAAAATGGGATAGCACCCACAATAAATACCAATACCAAATTGAGTGATAAATTCAATATGGAAGTGATTAATGATGAAACTCCATTATGAATTACTCGGAAATGAAGGCTATCGGACCCGAAAAATATTTGTCTACCGTTCTTTCCTTTCTATCCTAGACTGATTGTGAATCTCTATTTTGCACTCACTTCTGGAATATTGAAGCAATATCCGGAAAACCTATAACTTTTCTAGCACGTGATAAGCACATCGCTCATTGTTCCAGGAATAACTCGCCTGAATTGTAAAGAGATCATAAACGGTTGTCGAGGATAATTTGAAAAATATAGGTATCATTTTATTGGTAGCGTTAATTCTTATTCATGTATCAGTAATCAGTTATACTCACAACCCACATGTCCAGCTTCAAGAGCTCACCTGAAACAGAAAAAATATGGAATTATTTCTCTCACGAAGCATGATTCGCAAAAAATTTGCTGAAACGAAGTTAAACTTTTTTTAGAAAATGTATGAAGACATTTTTTGTGAAAACTTCCATATATGCAAACTTCCAAACTTCCATAACTTCCAGAATAGGATAAAATAGAAAAATAAGCCAGTCGGACAGATTACAAATTTATTGTAATATCTATGGATTCTCCAACACACACACAATCACTTGTCAGCTGCCAGCTGCTTCGCTCAGATTCTGAATAGAAAGAGACTGATGGGTTGGGTGAATTGAAGAGAAACAAATGAACGAACTTCATATGTGAAAACATATGGGGCACTCAAAAAGTTTACTTGTTGTTTTTGAGATCTTTGATTATTTTGTTTTTTTCTTTACTATTTGTGGAAATAAATGCTCTTTTCCTTATAGTTAGGGTTTTTCGGAATTTTCTCTGCAATTTTTTCTCTAAAACTGTCAAATTTTGTACTCATCCCTTCTGCAATTTCTTATGCTTCTTCTATTTACACATTGTTATCGTTCGTAACGGCATCAATGTTTTTTTTTTAAGTTTTCTTCCGCATACTCTCTGCACCATACTCCATAAGAATTTTGTACTGTTTTTGTTTGTCTCTGGTTGTTAGGAGTAGTACTTTTTTTTGCCTTATTTATTTCATTTGTTACTTCATTTCTATATGTGGAATATTGTTCTTTCAACACAATTTTTTTTTTTTGGTTTTAATAACTCAATTTGACCCATGGAACTATAGAACTATTTTTGCGTTTTTATATTTTTCCGTACAGTCAATTAATACTTTTTTCGATCAATATGTTTGTTGCTGTGTTTGGATCGTCTGTTTTATGAAGATCGTTCCAAGATTTTGATTGTAATGCCTTTTTGCCTTGTTATAATTTATATAGTCCTTGTGGAAATTATGTTTTTGACATTTTATATCATTTTCTATAACAATTGTCAGGACAGTTGTATCATGTTCGCTAATTGGGGTTTTCTATCAGTGGAATCGAACTTTCTATTTCACTTACTCTTTTAGGTCTCAGGAATATGTGAGCCAGACTGGACTTTTGTCTTGTTTGTTTATCTATCATCAACACGTATCCGTATTCACTCAGAATATTTAGATATTCTAATGTGATATTTTTGTTATCTAAAATGTTTATATTGATATCACCAATGAAAATGTTATTATTTTTATTGTTTGTTTGTATTTGTTCGAAATACTCCTCTTGAACTTTTGAGAAATCATTCGCATTATTAGCAGTCGGGCGATAGCACCCAGTTATACTGATATTTTTGCTATACCAATTTTTGCTTTCAGGAGATTTATACTGCTGATTGTTATAATTTCATATGTGAAAGAGAAGTTTTTTCATATATAATACTGTTCCGTCATTCTGGTTTTATTTTCCATAATTATATAAGATTGAGTAGCCTGGAATATTGTATAGATTCGGATTTTCTAAGCACCAGGTTTCGGTTATAACCACACAGTCGAATTTCAAATCTAGATTGTCTATCATGATTTTTAATTCATCAATATTTTTATTTATACTCCTGAAATTATTCTGATATTTCGTGAAACTATTGCCTCTCTACATTTAAGACTTGGTTGCATTCATTAATTTGATTTGAAACGAAAGTATCGACAGGATCAATCTGAAAATCACGAATATATTGATCCATATTCTCGAGGATTGAAAAAAAAACGACAATTAGCAGAGGAAATCAAGAACAGGCACCTATTTAGGACGAGAACATTTGTTACATCTAGAGTAATAAAAAAAAACCTTTCCTAAAAACCTTAAATAATTCAAATGTAGAATATGGTCTATATTTAGATGGATTTGTTTTATTTATTTGTTTATACCTGAGTTTGAACGTAACGTTTTCCTTTCCATTAATGTTTGGGCAACGCTTTTATTTACCTCATTCAGGTCGTTTGGAGTGGATCTATCTTCTTTTTTTTTCCTTGGAGAGTTTTGGTTCATTTCCTGCCGGTGGTTCGGAAGGGGATTCTATGTTTTCTTTTTGTTCTTGATTTCTTTTATCGTTGTTCTGAGAAGTCGAATTCATTCAGCTCTTCGACTGTATATTTTTTGTTTCCAACGTAGAGGAGGCTTCGTTTCATATAACTCCGTTTTCAGTTGTTTGCAATTTTCTAGTATTTTGTTGTTCTTCAGTACTGATGTCATTTCAATTTTTAGGGGTGCACCAGAATGGGTTCCTAATTCGTCCAAAACACCTATGGATTCAAATTTCAATCATGAAACACTGAAAAGGGAAAAATCTGAAAGTCCAGAATTGGAGCATAAATGTAGAGCAGTTATAGGTTCTATAATGTATTCTATGTTATGTACTAGACCTGATTCATGTATATCAATCAGTATTTTGAGTAGGTATCAAACTTGTGCCAGCCAAGAACTATGGCAAGCCCTTAAAAAAGTGTTTAGGTATATTGAAGGAACTCTTGATTCAATGCTTATTTTCAGCAGTACAAAGTTAGATAATATTATTGAGGGATATGCTGGTGCAGACTGCGCCGGTGACAGGACTGACCACAAGTCAACTACTGGTTATATTTTTAAAGTATTTGGAAATTCTATATCTTGGAGATCACAAGAGCAATCAACGGTTGCCCTGTCATCAACCGAGGCTGAGTATGTAGCCTTAAGTAATGCAGTAAGTGAAGCATGTTGGCTTCGTTATTTGTTACATGATTTTGAAATTTATAGTGATTATGTTTGTGTTATGATTTTCGAAGACAATCAATCAGCGATAAAAGTTGGTAAAAACCCTGAATATCATAAACGTTTAAAACATGTTGATATCAAAATACATTTTGTTCGTGACAAAATTAAAGAGGGTATTGTAGATGTAAAATATGTGAACACAAGTGAACAACTTGCAGATATGTTCACCAAGCCTTTAGGTTTGGTTACTTTGAATAAATTTTGTTCAAATTCAGGTTTAGAGTAACGATTTACCATTGAGGGGGTGCGTTAGAAAGCAATGGTAAATCTGGCAACTATGTTAGTTAGTTTCAGGAAAATTCAAGTTTTTCGTTTGCTGTATGGTGGTAGTACTGTTAGCGTTAGTAGTAGAAAAAATATAATGGCCGACAAATGTCTCTTGTGAATGTTATTTGAAGTTAAATTAAAATAATTAAACTGAAGGAGATTTGTCCATTTCTTTATGCTGCCCCTGCAAATTCATCAGATTTCCAATAAATTAAGTCGTGAATTTTACTGAAATTTATTTCACTAGGATGTTTTTTCAGTCCGAACAGGATTAGATTTTTGTTTCTATTATCTTGATCTAGATTTTCTATTTTCTCTTTCAAAATTCCATTTTCTTTTTCTACTTCAGCGATGCGATTTCTCAATGGAATGGACGCAAAAGGGTAGACCTATCGTGTGGGCATCGGGCGGCCCGGGGGCAAGAATAAAGAAAGGGGATGATTGTGGACCCCTCTGTTTGAAGAGCTGTAGGTTGAAGTTCTCTGAGAAAATTAGTTTCGGGAGCTTGTTCCAATCCGTAGCAGCCCTGTCGCCCTGTCAAAGAATGATTGTTGATGGAGAGTGGTCCTTGCCATGTCAATATTGACAGTGAATGGGTGAGACCGATCAGCGTGCCGAGTTCTTCGGTCGAATGTGAATCTCTATTTTGCACTCACTTCTGGAATATTGAAGCAATATCCGGAAAACCTATAACTTTTCTAGCACGTGATAAGCACATCGCTCATTGTTCCAGGAATAACTCGCCTGAATTGTAAAGAGATCATAAACGGTTGTCGAGGATAATTTGAAAAATATAGGTATCATTTTATTGGTAGCGTTAATTCTTATTCATGTATCAGTAATCAGTTATACTCACAACCCACATGTCCAGCTTCAAGAGCTCACCTGAAACAGAAAAAATATGGAATTATTTCTCTCACGAAGCATGATTCGCAAAAAATTTGCTGAAACGAAGTTAAACTTTTTTTAGAAAATGTATGAAGACATTTTTTGTGAAAACTTCCATATATGCAAACTTCCAAACTTCCTCTTCCAGAATAGGATAAAATAGAAAAAATAAGCCAGTCGGACAGATTACAAATTTATTGTAATATCTATGGATTCCAACACACACACAATCACTTGTCAGCTGCCAGCGCTTCGCTCAGATTCTGAATAGAAAGAGACTGATGGGTTGGGTGAATTGAAGAGAAACAAATGAACGAACTTCATATGTGAAAACATATGGGGCACTCAAAAAGTTTACTTGTTGTTTTGAGATCTTTGATTATTTTGTTTTTTTTCTTTACTATTTGTGGAAATAAATGCTCTTTTCCTTATAGTTAGGGTTTTCGAATTTTTCTCTGCAATTTTTCTCTAAAACTGTCAAATTTTGTACTCATCCCTTCTGCAATTTCTTATGCTTCTATTTACACATTTTATCGTTCGTAACGGCATCAATGTTGTCTTTTTCAGGTTTTTCTTCCGCATACTTTTTGCTCCATGCTCCATAAGAATTTTGTTTTGTTTTTGTTGATCTCTAGTTGTTGGGAGTAGTACTTTTTTGTCTTATTTATTTCATTTGTTACTTTATTTCTATATGTGGAATATTGTTCCTTCAACACAATATTTTTTGGTTGTCGTCTTGAGATTCCAGACATTTCCTTTTTTTGTTGGTCATTTTCAATAACTCAATTTGACCCATGGAACTATAGAACTATTTTGCTTTTTATACTTTTCGCTCCGTACAGTCAATTAATACTTTTTTCGATCAATATGTTTGTTGCTGTGTTTGGATCGTCTGTTTTATGAAGATCGTTCCAAGATTTTGATTGTAATGCCTTTTTGCCTTGTTATAATTTATATAGTCCTTGTGGAAATTATGTTTTTGACATTTTATATCATTTTCTATAACAATTGTCAGGACAGTTGTATCATGTTCGCTAATTGGGGTTTTCTATCAGTGGAATCGAACTTTCTATTTCACTTACTCTTTTAGGTCTCAGGAATATGTGAGCCAGACTGGACTTTTGTCTTGTTTGTTTATCTATCATCAACACGTATCCGTATTCACTCAGAATATTTAGATATTCTAATGTGATATTTTTGTTATCTAAAATGTTTATATTGATATCACCAATGAAAATGTTATTATTTTTATTGTTTGTTTGTATTTGTTCGAAATACTCCTCTTGAACTTTTGAGAAATCATTCGCATTATTAGCAGTCGGGCGATAGCACCCAGTTATACTGATATTTTTGCTATACCAATTTTTGCTTTCAGGAGATTTATACTGCTGATTGTTATAATTTCATATGTGAAAGAGAAGTTTTTTCATATATAATACTGTTCCGTCATTCTGGTTTTATTTTCCATAATTATATAAGATTGAGTAGCCTGGAATATTGTATAGATTCGGATTTTCTAAGCACCAGGTTTCGGTTATAACCACACAGTCGAATTTCAAATCTAGATTGTCTATCATGATTTTTAATTCATCAATATTTTTATTTATACTCCTGAAATTATTCTGATATTTCGTGAAACTATTGCCTCTCTACATTTAAGACTTGGTTGCATTCATTAATTTGATTTGAAACGAAAGTATCGACAGGATCAATCTGAAAATCACGAATATATTGATCCATATTCTCGAGGATTGAAAAAAAAACGACAATTAGCAAGGAAATCAAGAACAGGCACCTATTTAGGACGAGAACATTTGTTACATCTAGAGTAATAAAAAATTTAAAAAAAAAAAAAATTAAGAAATTGGTAGATGTAATCGAGAATAGGCAACTATGAAGTAAGTTTTCCTTTCCATTAATGTTTGGGCAACGCTTTTATTTACCTCATTCAGGTCGTTTGGAGTGGATCTATCTTCTTTTTTTTTCCTTGGAGAGTTTTGGTTCATTTCCTGCCGGTGGTTCGGAAGGGGATTCTATGTTTTCTTTTTGTTCTTGATTTCTTTTATCGTTGTTCTGAGAAGTCGAATTCATTCAGCTCTTCGACTGTATATTTTTTGTTTCCAACGTAGAGGAGGCTTCGTTTCATATAACTCCGTTTTCAGTTGTTTGCAATTTTCTAGTATTTTGTTGTTCTTCAGTACTGATGTCATTTCAATTTTTAGGGGTGCACCAGAATGGGTTCCTAATTCGTCCAAAACACCTATGGATTCAAATTTCAATCATGAAACACTGAAAAGGGAAAAATCTGAAAGTCCAGAATTGGAGCATAAATGTAGAGCAGTTATAGGTTCTATAATGTATTCTATGTTATGTACTAGACCTGATTCATGTATATCAATCAGTATTTTGAGTAGGTATCAAACTTGTGCCAGCCAAGAACTATGGCAAGCCCTTAAAAAGTGTTTAGGTATATTGAAGGAACTCTTGATTCAATGCTTATTTTCAGCAGTACAAAGTTAGATATATTATTGAGGGATATGCTGGTGCAGACTGCGCCGGTGACAGGACTGACCACAAGTCAACTACTGGTTATATTTTTAAAGTATTTGGAAATTCTATATCTTGGAGATCACAAGAGCAATCAACGGTTGCCCTGTCATCAACCGAGGCTGAGTATGTAGCCTTAAGTAATGCAGTAAGTGAAGCATGTTGGCTTCGTTATTTGTTACATGATTTTGAAATTTATAGTGATTATGTTTGTGTTATGATTTTCGAAGACAATCAATCAGCGATAAAAGTTGGTAAAAACCCTGAATATCATAAACGTTTAAAACATGTTGATATCAAAATACATTTTGTTCGTGACAAAATTAAAGAGGGTATTGTAGATGTAAAATATGTGAACACAAGTGAACAACTTGCAGATATGTTCACCAAGCCTTTAGGTTTGGTTACTTTGAATAAATTTTGTTCAAATTCAGGTTTAGAGTAACGATTTACCATTGAGGGGGTGCGTTAGAAAGCAATGGTAAATCTGGCAACTATGTTAGATAGTTTCAGGAAAATTCAAGTTTTTCGTTTGCTGTATGGTGGTAGTACTGTTAGCGTTAGTAGTAGAAAAAATATAATGGCCGACAAATGTCTCTTGTGAATGTTATTTGAAGTTAAATTAAAATAATTAAACTGAAGGAGATTTGTCCATTTCTTTATGCTGCCCCTGCAAATTCATCAGATTTCCAATAAATTAAGTCGTGAATTTTACTGAAATTTATTTCACTAGGATGTTTTTTCAGTCCGAACAGGATTAGATTTTTGTTTCTATTATCTTGATCTAGATTTTCTATTTTCTCTTTCAAAATTCCATTTTCTTTTTCTACTTCAGCGATGCGATTTCTCAATGGAATGGACGCAAAAGGGTAGACCTATCGTGTGGGCATCGGGCGGCCCGGGGGCAAGAATAAAGAAAGGGGATGATTGTGGACCCCTCTGTTTGAAGAGCTGTAGGTTGAAGTTCTCTGAGAAAATTAGTTTCGGGAGCTTGTTCCAATCCGTAGCAGCCCTGTCGCCCTGTCAAAGAATGATTGTTGATGGAGAGTGGTCCTTGCCATGTCAATATTGACAGTGAATGGGTGAGACCGATCAGCGTGCCGAGTTCTTCGGTCGAATGTGGCCAGTGGTGGTATAAGATATTTTATTTCTCTGGAGCATCTGCCCTGAAATTATTTGTAGAATAATGTCAGGTCTGCAACTCTTCTTCTATGTTCCAGTGGGTGGAGGGTATCTGTGAGGGTTGGATTGTTTATCAACTGAATGGCCCTTCTCTGTATGGAATCTAGAAGACGAAGCGAATGCTTTTGTACCGATCCCGATATGTGTGAGCCATACTCCAGCAGAGGTCGGACTTGAGCCTTGTACGTCATCAACAGTTGGTCAGGAGTGAAGAACTTCTTAGCTCTCCATAGAAAACCCAGTCTCTGGATTGCTGATTTGGAGATGTTAGCAACTTGGCCATGCCAAGAAATGTTATTGGACACCGTCCCACTGTGCTAAAACTCATACTATCAACATTGTTAAGCCACGTAAATACAGAGAAATTTTTCTACGATACAAAACAACGTAACATTCTTGATAAACAGTAAAGGTCAATATGGACCACATGCTAGACTAAAACAGCTGATAAGCCTACGATCGTTAAATCATACGTTGTTATCGGGAGACAATTAAAATGCTTTTAAAAATAATTACCAAGAAATACCCCTTGTAGACCGGACGCATAAATCATTCATCTAGGAGCGAAAACAAAGATTATTGACTGCTACTGGGTACATTCCCAGCGAGATAAGAAAATCAGTTTTATTTATTACCGAAACATATCCATAATTCTAACACCCGTCTAGACGCCATAAATTCACCGCGTATGACAGAAACAAAACAACCCATTAATTATTTTTATTACGACCAGTTGAAGATAATTATAATCGCTAGGCGCGGTTAGACAAATTATCACGTGATCCGATGAAGGGTTATAAAAGCGTGAGTTTCATATCAACAAAGGGCATTCGGTGTTCGACAGTGAACAAAGAGCATGTAACCTCAAAGTAAGGTTAGAATGCAATTTAGTTCAGAACAGTAGTCCATGGAGTAATCATGTCATTCTCAAAAGTGCGGTATAAAAGGCAGTCTAATTACAGTATCGTGCAATAGTAATGAGAGTTTCCAAACCAGTGTAGTTAACTTCAGCAAACATAGAAACTCAGCCAATTCAAATCAAGTATTGAAGCTCCTAGTAAAAACACGAGTGAACAGTATAGTTTCCACAAATTGTAAAAGCTTCCAAAACAGAGATAATAACGGGATTTCCGCAATTTCAATGGTTTACGATCACTTAGAAAGACCTTATCTGTATACGAATATACCGGACGAATTAATTAGAATAACCGATTGACGCGAGAGAAAACGAACTGGTAATAATAACTTCTAAGCTAATTGCCGTTTAAAACTACTCCAGTGAATAAGTGTTAAACAGGGTGAGTCTCATGTTTGTATTTCTGTATTTATGTTTATGGCAAAACCCACCCCATTAAAATGTGTATGTGTCTATAGAGTATGTCCATAGTTTTCAAGATCACCAAGTTTTCAAAAAGATAATTATTGTTAGTCGTTTGCAGCACTTGATTGCCAGATTTCTTTTAGTAAAATTATTTCTATTGTGAAGATCATTGCAGAATTATCTGCCAATACGCTAAATTAGTTTTCTTTGTATGAATATTGTTTCCTATCATTCGTCCATAGACGATTGAGAGAATTGTGTGAAGTTTTATTAAATATATATATATACATTCTTAACTTTTATGAGTGCCTTATTATTTTATGAATAACCTTTCGAATCTTTCTGAACGGTAGTACTTCCTGAATAAACAGCCCATGTTCCGGTATTGAAAGAAAGGATATTGATATTTGTAGACCGCTCCATATATCATCTCCGGTTCGACTATATTCATATAGTCGATGCTCTTAATACCGTTTTTCCAACCTAACGAATAACGTCTGGTATTACAGGTGTGGTGGGTTAGTTCACAACACCCCGTAGTCCAGTCGTCAACATTGGTAGTCAGGTGTGTGGTTTTCCCAACACCCTGTGTAGCCCAGTGTTCAACAATTGGTGGTCAGGTGTGTGGTTAATTCACAACACCCTGTATAGCCAGTTTTCAACAACATTATTATATGGTTACCTAGATACATTGTTATATTATGGTGCCCATTACGTCTCAATGGCCATTTTAGAGTCGTTATATATCCACCAACATAACAAAATCGCAGATACGTTATATCGAAATCGAATCTGATATGTTATCTGAAACTGTTCTGTTACAGCAGAAGTACTTATATACGAGTATGCGTAATGAAATCGTTACATAAGTAATAATAAGACGTTTATTTCGAAGTTGAATACATTACACTGCAATAGTGCTATATAAATCAAAAAATAAGATGAAAATGAACGTAGTTAGGTCACGAAAGCATAGCTTGTGTGTGACAATAGTATTAAGGTACTTGTAATGTTGATAAAAATATTGATGAAAAGATTATTGAAGACACATTTAAATAGAACAATACTAATGTATAAGAAGTTATATAAATATAAAAATAAAAAAAATAAATGTATAAAAAGTTATATGAGTATAAAAATAAAAAAACAATAAAAACATATAATGTGACATAAAATCTGAAAGTTATAGAGTGAAGTGTGTATATCAGTGCGGGGCTTGGATAGGATAACTTTTTTCAGATCTCTCTTGAATCTATTTGGATTCTGCTTGTTTTTTAGTTTGTCTGGTAGTTGGTTATAAAGTTTTTGGCTGATATATCTGTGGCTTTTTTGGCCGATAGCTTTATTCATAAAAGGGATCTTGTATTTATTTTCCTTATTTATTTTATTTGTGGTCAGTTTTTTGTAGCTCATGTTGTGTTTTGTGGATCTTTATGTTGCTGAATGAAAAAAGTTGTACTGGGTCGAATATTTCCGTTTGTTGGTGAAGTTCATCTGAAGGGTAAGTTCGTTTTTTATTGAATATTTATTTCAGTAGACGTCTTTGATTTATTGATACTTCATTCATTATTGTCTTATTTGTTGATCCCCATGCTAATATACCATATGTAATATGTGATTGAACGAGGAAACAGTATAAAGTTCTTAAAGATTTTTCATCGAGTATGTCTCTTAGTATTTTGAAGCGGTATATCAGGAATTGCATTTTTTTGATTAGGTAGTTTATATGAATATCCCATTTCAAGTTGGAGTCTATGAAAATTCCTAGATATTATATATGAGAGACTGGTTCAATTTCAAATGCATTATCAATATTCAGGTTTTCCGACGAAGGGGAGTTTCTTATATTTGTGTAGATAGGTAGGTAATGAGTTTTATTGAAATTTATTGTTAAGAGTTTATGTGTAAACCAGTTATTAATGATCAGAAGATCTTGTTCCACCTTTGTTTTCAGGGCAGCCCAAGAGTGATGCTCGTAAAAGACAGCGGTGTCGTCGGCATATGTTGAGATTTTTCCAGAAGTTGGTAATAGAAACAAGTCATTTAGATATATATTGAACAAAATTGGGCCTAAGACAGTGCCTTGTGGTACACCGTATTCAATTTTTTTTAATCACTTTTGAAATCGCCAATTTTTACACACTGATGTCGACCATCCAGGTAGCTACTGAATATTTTTAATGCGACTCCTCTTATACCAATATTTTCAAGTGACTGCAGGAGGAGTGGATGACTGACTGTGTCGAAAGCCTTAGACAGGTCTATGAGCACACAAAGACCTGCCTTATTGGTGTCTAGTGCATTATACATTTCTGTTGTTAAGTCTAGTATGGCATCCTGCGTTGATATTCCTTCACGGAATCCGTTTTGTCTGTCTGAGAGAATATTGTATTTTTTTATGTAAGATGATAGTCTTGATTTAATAACTTTTTCCACCAATTCAGATAGGTTGTTAAAAGTGATATAGGTCTGTAGTTTATTACTTCCTCTTTATCTCCATTTTTGAAAATTGGGAGAATCATGGACGTTTTTAGTTCCCATGGAAATATTCCTCCAGATAGAAATTTATTTATCAGGTATGTTAGGGGTTCCAAAATATGAGGTGAGACATGTTTCAGGATTTCAGCACTGATTTCATCTATTCCCACTGCTTTTTTATTTTTTAAGGATTGTATTAAGGTGTTCAATTCTGCTGGGGTTGTAGGGGCTAGAAACATGGATCCCAAAGTATTTAAGTTTTGTTTCGGGCTGATGTAATTCGGGTTTCTGACTATTTTATCTGCTCAGACTTTACCTATATCAATATAGTGTTTGTTGAAAGCTTCGACAATTTTGTTCATATCCTTTGTTTTGGTTCCTTCGATGTTTATATGTTCTATTTTGGTTATGTGCCTCTTTCTACCGCAAATTTCCCCTACTGTTTCCCATAATTTCGTGTTATCAGTTTGATTTTGCGCGATTTTTGGTTTATAGTAATTTACTTTCGTTATTTTTAGGATATTATTGAGTTTGTTCCTGTAGCGTTTGTAGTTTTCCGTTGAAATTTCATAATTTGGATTCTGAAGAGTTTTTTGGTACATTTTGTCCCTAGTATTTATTGATTTCACTATTCCATTGGTAATCCAGGTTTTTCTTTTTTTGTGTCTTGATTTTATCATGTTTGTGCAGCCAGTGATATTAGTATTTACAATTTTTGAAAATTGCTTTGTTGCAAGAGTTGCCTCTGGTATTTGGTATATTTCTTTCCAGTCTAGAAGTCGGAGTTTCGTTTTCAATTTGGAATAATTAACCCTTTTAATCTTATTGATCTTTTTATCCCCTGGGAGTATTCGTTTTTTTTTCTATCATTATTTGCAAAAAAGTGATGTAGTGGTCGGTGAGATTGATTTCTTTTATCATTGGTAATAATAATTCAGTAGTTTTGGTTTTAATAAAAATGTGATCTAGGCAGGACTTAGAGTTTTGGGATACTCTTGTGTAATCGTTTATCAAGGAGACAAATTTTAGTTCACTCAGGGTATTTAAGTATCCAATAGTGGGAATATCAAAAGTTTCATCTAAGATATCAATGTTGATATCTCCAAGGAATACAAAATGGTCACAGTTTTCACAACTCATAAGGAAATTTTTCAGTGCAGTCGTGAATTCTATGGTACAATATGGGGGGTTTTTGTACATGGCTAGTTTATCGATTTTTTCGTTATGAAAGTTTATTTTAGTGTAGATCATTTTGTTTTTTTGATTGAGTTAAATTATTTCATGATTATATTCCAGTTCTGTCTTGATAAACATAATTGTTCCATCATTCTGATTGTATGATCCCTCATTATATATCCTATCATATCCACTAATATTGAACAGATTTACATCACCTATCTGTCTGGTTTCTGTAAATACAATTACTTCTGGGTCGTAGGTAAGCTGATTAAGGTAGCCCAAAAAAGCATCAAAGTTTTTTGTATGCTTCTTATGTTGTTGTGAACAATTTTAAAATTTACATTTCTACAATTTACCTTCGATTGTTCGAAATTTGATAAAACTTCTGTTCTTATATTTTGTGTTTCGAAGTCCCTTACATATTTTTCCATTTTTTGTGAGCGGTATTTTCCATTGATTCCATTCGACGATGAGTGAGACGCTATTGGTGGGTTCTTGAAGAGTTTTCCAATGGCTTATTAGAACGAGTTTCTATTTTGGGTCTTCCTTCTGGTTCTTTATTGTTTTGTTGTTTCTTCAAGAGAAGAGAAAAGATTGAGGTGGTAGGCGATGGGATGGATGGGTGTTTCTGTTGTTTGGCTGCTTCACTTTTTTTCGGGATTTTTTGGGTGATGTTGAGAGAAGTGGATTGGTGTTCCTGGGGCGCTGTTTGATTTATCTTGGGTTCCCGAATCCTCTGTGTTCTCCAATTCTTCTACCGTGAAAATCTTGTTATTGACGTGCAACTCATTTTTTTTTACTGAAACAGTTGGTGTTTTTCTCTTGCTTGGCGAGTTGCAGGTGTTTTGTTAAAGTTTTATTATCTTGTCGTTGTTTATTTGTCATGTCATGTGTAATATATATGTTTGTCCCTCTAAGTTTCTTCACGATTTTCAAGACCGGAGATTTTTTCAGAAATGAAACAAATTCTAATTTAATCGGAGCTTTTTCAGTTTTCCCGAGAGGGTAGAAATTATTCAGGTCTTCTGCTTGCACCTCTACTCCGATCAATATCTTGAAAAAATCAATCAATGCTCTGCCCTGGGTGTTTTAGTCCAAATATTTTATATTGTTTTCTTTCCTTTCTCTCTATTTCTTCGAGCTTCTCTAGTATAAAGCAATTTTCTGTTTCCAATCTGTACAGTCTCTTAGTAACTTCTTCTACTTTGAGTGTGAGTCGAACTTCTACTGCTTCAATGACCTGTTTCAGTTCCTGTTTTGCTTGTCTTATCTCTTCCAACACGGTCCCGATCGTTTCTGACATTTTCGAGGAAAGGTTTTGAAAAGGAGTGTGTGGTCTGCTTTATAGTCGGAGCAGTGTTTACATAGATAAACAGATTTTGTTACTCTCAGTAGCACGGCACTGTCTATTTTTTGTTGGTACCTAATGTTTGTGGGAATTCAGAGATTCCAACACATTAGTGGTACCGTTTTTGTGGAAGTAGACTCAAAATTAGTTACTCACATTAGTTAAGGAGCTCAATTATCATTAAGACTATGAAGGTTCATTTTATTTTTTCTTTTCAGTTGATTTTTTCGTCGGTTTAATTTTTTGTTGAAAAGTTTTTATTTTTCAATTTTTTGTGGCTGGAATCTACTAATTACTACCTACTTAATTTTCGATTACTTCCAAAATACTTACTTACCTAGCTCACTTCAATCATTAACTGTTGAATAATATGATTATCTACTTTAACTATTTATTGTTACATAATATAAATTATTCTTGGAAGTTTTCGTTCGTTGATTTCATTACTTTGTATATAACTCCATCCTTCCATAGAATGTGATTATTGTGAAGGATGTAGGAGGATCTGTCAATGTCAACTACATATGTGTGCCAATGTTCACAAGTGAAAAATCAACCATCCCCTATTTTTCTACCCTTAGGGGTGGATTATTTCATTCCAAATTGAAATATGATCAACCATAAAGTATTTTTATATGATCAACTATGAAGTATCCAATGAAAGAAGAATCATCCAAATCTGAAAACCCACTACAAAGTTATGCCTGATTGAATCGGTTAACGGACCAAAATTCATAGGGTGAGCGATCAATATCCTCCATTTTGCTACCTTTAGAGATGAAATTTTTGGTTCAAATTCAAATGGGACCAACTTCGAAGTACACCCTATCCAATGGAAGGAGAATAATCGAAATCGAACTTCTCTGTGAAAGTTATGCGTAATAATACATAAAAAAAATATACACGTCGACTAGAGAACCTCCTCCTTTTTGGTTTCGTCGGTTAATAAACGATAAATGAAATACCGCCACTTATCGGTTTCGTGCACATTTGACAGATAGTCGACATTGTAGGTAAAATAATCTCACTTTTCCGATTTGTTTATGTTGGAGAGTTGAACATTTTTACCGATTTCAAAAAGAATTCAGTAGTTGGATTAAATATGTTATTGTTTAATTCGTATATGATCATGCCTCCATATTGAGCTGTTGTGAAATGCAAGTCATTTTTTTCTCTTTAAACCGTGTTCTTGGTGAACATCATCTGAACTGGAATAATATTTTGTCAGGTCCATTGTCACAATATTTCACTCCAAACACAATAAAAACAGTAAACATTTCGAATAAACATTCTTCAACAAGCGGAAATGTGAGATTGTTTTACCTCCAATGTCGACCATCTGTCAAATGTGCACGAAACCAATTTGAGGTTAGGTTAGAGCAGACAAAAATAAAACACAAGACCAGATGATAAAGTGTTTGTAACGCATCATATTTCTTAACCACCAAACGTATCTTCGACGTCCCCATGGTATTGAAATGTTCTGAAACCAGAACATCCGAAAGATATAAATAAGACATATTGCCATAAGTGCATCACCAAGATGTTTTAGAGATGTCTCAAAGTTCGTTTGGTACGAAATGAAGCTGTGATGATTTTTCGGGCTGTATTAGTGACAATGCTTATAATAATCGCAATATTACGTCTCCATAACTTATAAATTATGTTTCCTCAGAAACGTCGTGACGGGTATAAGAATGAAACGGTAATGAACCTCGCGGGTGTGTTTCTTCCTCATTTGGGTGACTACCAAAATCAAGATGGACGCGCTTGATTCAAGGGTGTTTCCGGACATTGTGATGGAATGATTTGAGGATTCGACTTCCTTAGGAAACGTGAACAAGATTGTTGGTTTCCCATTTGGCGATGGCTTCAAGATCTCTATCGAGGGAGTCAACCTGCTCCTGCCTGAATCTGTTTGTAACGTTCAGCGAAGTGATCGATAGGATGTAAAAGTCGAGACAAGTGTGCTATCATCTGCGAAGCTGTATCTAGGGTTCGTGGTGATTTTCAAGAGGTCATTGTCATGTGTAGGGGGACAGGATGGAACCCTGTGGGACCCCAGCATTGGTTGTCTTTGCATCGGAGGAAAAACCGTCAACCGCCACAGGAAGGGAGCGTGTTCTCCATTTTGTGTGAAAAATTAAGTTTTTTAATTGAAAAAAATGTTGGATATGGTTATCACAAATAGTAAACTCCTTTAGGTACAAAGAAAGCTTCGGAACATCAATATATGAAGTACCCAAAATATTTTTTAAATTCTTTAAACCTAATCTTTTGATTTTTACACAAAACGGAGAAATAGAAAGCCAGGAAGTTTCCTCAAATGTTACTTTCATTTAGAAAAATACCCATATTATATTTTTACATACACGCCAATCAACCAGAATGTTGAATACAAGTCTCCATATCGAACTGGGATTGATGAAAAAATTTGTTAAGGCTCTTGACAAAAAAGAATCTGCTTTTGCCTATTTAAAATCCGTGTTGCCTCATTTCTCTGATGCTGAACTGAAAGAAGGAATCTTTGTGAGTCCTCAGATAAAAAAGATATTGTATGATAAACATTTTGACCGTGTCTCATCGAGTGTTGGAAAAGATGCTTGGTATTCTTTTAAAGCCGTTGTTGAAAATTTCTTGGACAACAATAAAACAGAGGATTATGAGGAATTGTATCCAATTTATTGAAGAATTATCACAGAATGGGAGTCAACATGTCCTTAAAAATTCATGTTCTTCATTCATACCTGGATAACTTGTGAAGCGTAAGTGATGAACATGGTGAATATTTTCAAAAGATTTGAAAGAGAGGTACCAAAGTTTTTGTGATAAAAATATGTTAGCCGATTACATCTGGTCTACGTCAATGGAAACTGAGCCTAACACATACAAAAGACAGAGTAATTTAGGTATTTTTTTATTTTTTCCAAGTTCCAATTATGTAAAAAAAATGGAAAATATAAACATTTACGTCCTAATTTTGTTTTTCACTTCAGTATCTAACTAGGGGCTGATTACGCTATCAATCCACATTGGTTGCAACTTTCGGTAAAAAATCGTATGAACTAGTGTTATTATACGATATTATGGCTGCATAATTCAACCATGCGGACAATCTATCAATCTACCTGTGATTTGCAGTTCGAAAGTTAGAAGACATTCTCTGGAATTTTCAAACCGTTTGTTAGGTGAGTTGTAATATGGATTGATGAGATGATTTATCATCGAAACCATAGTCTTTCAAGATTCACCAGGCAATAGAACAAATTCCATCCTAATGAAGAAAAAAGCATTAAGAAGGCAGGTAAAGGTCAAGAAAATGAGATCACCCAGTATCTTCACGAAATTTCCGCAGGAGTTTCAAAATACGATAAAAACACTATAGTAATCGAAAATTTAGCGTGGAAAAGATTATTTTAGGAGATATGGGCCCCCGAAGGTTCATAAAGAGAGGTTATGGAATATCAGTTTGCAGTTTCCAAAATATCACTTTTGGAAACTGCAAACTGATATCAACTCATTTAACATTTAATTAATATTAAAATCACTTAATGTTTAATGAAATCATGAAAAAACTCCGATTACGTCTCATTAAATTTTTCACATGAAATGTCAAAAATCATGCATTGGGCATTAATATTGACGTTTTATGGACATGTCATTTCCAACTATTCAAGTAAATTTGGCCAATCCGGATTTTCGCAAAATTTCCACGAAATAATCAATCACAGAACTATCACAGGTGCTTCAAAACTCGATAAAAAACTTCAGCAATCGAAATTTAAGCGCGAAAAATATAATTCGGGAATTATGGCCCTCTGAAGTTAAAGGAGAGTGTGGTTTCGCTACTTCAATTTCAAAATATGTAGACGGTTTCCAACTTGTCCTTCTGTTCGTTAGCAGCATATTTACGGATTTGTTCGCCCATTAATTTTTTTTTCGAAAAATATTCTTGATGTAGACAATAAAATGAACATTAATTTTTTTCATGTCTACCTCTAGATACCCAACAAAACAAAAACTAATCATTATCAATCATTTGCGGAATCGACAATGAATGTGGTACGATTATATCAACTTTGCGAAAATAAGCAAGAATTGCTTACTAAATTGAGAACTTGGGGTTTGATACCTAAAGATGAGGATTATATTTGTGTTAGGTTAGGTTAGGTACCCATTTGGTTGGAGCGAGGCGTCGCTTTGTAAGGTTGATTAGCATGTTTCAAAATTGGACAACAAAATGTTAGTCAAGTTAGGTTAGGTTGTGTTCCTTCTTTTTATGTAAGAAATTGGTTGGATTGGAATTTTTGCAAGCGTAGCGAAGCGTCGCTTCATAAGGCTGATAAGCTTGCATTCAACTTGGATAGCAAGGTTAGCCAAGTTAGGTTAGGTTGTGTTCCTTCTTTTTACGTAAGAAATTGGTTGGATCGAAATGTTTGCGAGCGGAGCGAAACGTCGTTTTCTAAGCTTGATTAGCTTGCAAAGTTAGGTTAGGTTGTGTTCCTTCTTTTTACGTGAGAAATTGATTGTCTCGACCAGGCAAACGAGGAAACATCCAATCCAAATGCGTTTCTTATTTCAATATGTTTGGTAACTTTCCGAATGCAGCACATCAACTTCATGCTTAATTTTCAAAAACTATAATCACTCCCAAGAAGCGTGGTGATATATTCTTTGCATTTCAAACTTATATTGATACATATATCCATCAGAACTATCAGATCGTCTTTTCATGCTGTAATAGTATCATTTATATGTCAATATGTATACACATTTAATTTCAGTACTTTCTTTCCCCCTTGGAGACATAGGCAACGTCGCATATCAATAAACGTCAAGATCCACGAGATTCGGATAAACATAACACAATCACCAACGTTTGATATTTGACATTTCTTCTGTAAAATTATATGAAAAGTAATCGGAGTATTTTCATTATTTTATCGAAAATTGAGTGATTTCAATATTACTAAAATATCAAATGATTGTGCAGTTACTATTTTAGTGTGAATATTGTTTATATCAGTTTACAATTTCCAAAAGTAATATCCTATAACCTCTCTTTATGGACGTTCGGGGGTCCATATCCTAATATTATCTTTTCCGCGCAAAATGTTCGATTGCTATACTGTTTTAACCATGTTTTGAAGCACCTGTGAAAATTTCGTGAAGATACTGGGTGATCTCATTTTCTTGACCTATTCCAGAAGGCATTCTGATTCAAGGCAGATCAATTTGCCAAAAGAGTAATGGTGAGAGATGAGAAGAAATCGAAATATGAAGAGTTGCTATTAGGTGCCAAATAATGGATTTTTGGCTATGTGCATATCACTGAAATCGTATTTGGCGCCAGTAAATTGTGCTATTTTATATTTTATTCACTGAGAAAAATGTTATGACAGTAAACTCCCGAAATAATCATTCGAAAACTCTTATCTCAGAATGTTTGGATTTGGAAAAATAGACCGAGAAAAGCAAGGTTTTGGCGCCAAAAATTCTGGTTTTTCTGCAATCAAACCGTAGATTGAACAAAATATTACACAAAACTAGGTGTGCACAGATCAAGTTTGGCGCGAAATACATTTTGTTCCACATAATGAAAGCTGAGTGCAGAATGATTCAAGAAACTCTATATTCTGTAACTCCATTCTCTAGGTAGATTCCAGAAACCAGCTCAACTTGTATAAACCCCAAAATATTCCCAACACTAACTCAACGATATTTCACAGCATTTCGATGGGATCGCTGATCATCTTCGGAATAGCACGAACATCTCACTCACCTTTCTGACAGCTCCGGCAAACTGGAGCGACGACAATGAGGTCTAGTTATCACCAGAGTGAAGCGATCTCAACAACACCACAACGTAACAAAAACAACTTGGAAATGCACTTCACTACCGGTGCGACTCAGACACGGTCATTTGTAGCGTCGCGTACACCGCCTGTCAGATACTCTCGACTTGAACAAGTGAACACTGCGTCCTTTGGAGCAAGAGTAAGGGAATAGGGCGCCAGCGCCAACTTCAATCGATAGAATACCACGCATCCCGCACTCTGAAATCCCCGAATTACGCGAGGAGATAGCCCCGTTGTACGTGCTCCTCGTTCCTCTAGGAAAACGTTGTTTTTGCGAGGAAGAGTCAGTGTTGAACAAACAGTGGTGGCCTCGGGATCTACTTTGGAAGCTCCATCGATAAAACGGTCATTATGCCAAGACTACAATCGGAGTTTCAAAGTGTACTATCGTCGGCCGTTCGCATCATTCAAGGTTGTTCGCATCTTTTTACGAATCAATTAAGTCATAACATTGAATGAGAATGAGCTGATGGTCTCAAACGAACTAAAATAATTTTTTCTTGTAGTCGATTTATGCAATGATACTAATAATGATAACATGATTTCAGTTTCTTCAAAGAATTGAGAAATGGTCACGAATTTCGGGTTTCAACCAACGGAATGACTTTTTTTAAATTTTATATTTTTACTAGCGGACTTGACAGACGTTGTCCTGTCCAAATTTCTATGTTCCCTAAAATGTTTTTCCCGATAACTCTCGTCCGTGTAGAATTTCTATTTTTGCTATCTTTTCCTTTATGTTGTTCCATCTAGATTATGCTTTTGAATCCTTCCGCTTCCTTTTGTCCCGTTATCTCGTTTTCCCGTTATCCCATTTCCTGTTACAACTTTTTTCTTTATCCCGTTTTCCCTTCCCCTTATCCTTAATCCCGTTATCCCGTTTTTTCGTCAACCCGTTTTTTCGTTATCCCATTATTCCAATTATCCAGTTATCCCGTTATCCCGTTTTCCTGTTATCCCATTTCTTCTCTATCCCGTTTTCCCCTTATCCCCTTTCGTGATCCCGTTATCCAATTATCCAGTTATCCCGTTATCCCGTTTTCCCGTTATCCCGTTTTCCTGTTATCCCTTTTTTATTTATCCCGTTATTCCGTTTTCCCGTTATTCCGTTTTCCCGTTATTCCCTTATCCTGTCATCCCGTCACCCCGTTTTCCCGTTATCCCGTTATCCCGTTTTCCTGATATCCCGTTTTTTCTATAAAATGAAATTAAAAAAATAGGGGTTGATCGTAGAAGGGTGAAAATTGAGAGTAATATGAATTTTTGAATGCTGTCATGACAAAATAAAAATAAAAGTCTTGCCAAAAAATAGGGGTTGATCCTAGAAGGGTGAAAATTCAGGATTGTATGTATTTTTGGATGCTGTATCATAAAAAAATAAAAATTTTTTTTTTCAAAGAAATAAAATAGAAATTGAGGGGTGGACCACCCTTAACATTTAGGGGGATGATTTGTGGATCTAAACCATCCAGGGCGCCACCCAAACGCATTAAAAAAAAAACATTCAAATCGGTACAGCCGTTTAGTAGGAGTTCAGTGCCACACACGTACAGTAGAATTATATATATATATATATATATATATATATATATATATATATATTACAGTGTGTCCGTAAAGTATGGAACAAATTCATTTTTAGCTAAACAGGTCATTTTAAGAAATAATCCTGAAACACGTCGATTTTGATGTTAATTTACCGTATTTTACCGTATTTTAAAATGATAATCTGATATACAGGGTGAATTACGTTCGAGTAATGACGTCACCGTCATTTTTTTCAAATGGAACACCCCCATTTTGTCTCAATTTTCGGATTACTCTAGCTGAGCTGATTCCAAAAATGTATCACATGTTGATTCCAATTGGTACAGGGTGGACAAAAATACAATAGTTTTGTGTGTGCTCATAAAGTAACGCGTAACATTCTTTATTAGGTAAATTAACAATATTATCAAAAATACTTATTGTCTAGCGGACAGAATATGCTGGAATACATGACTTCATAAATGTTCGAACTGCAGCCCTTGCTGTATTTGACAGTAACCCAAACGGTGTACAAATTCTTGTTGAACCTTGTGTATGGTTTCTTGCGTAATATTGTTTATTTCTGTTCGAATTTTCTCTTGTACATCTGCAATATTTGCTGGTTTCGTTTTATAAATAACATTCTTCAGATGGCCCCACATAAAATAATCCAAAGGATTTAAATCTGGTGACCTCGCTGGCCATTCAGTGGGTCCACGTCTACCAATCCACCTGTTCGGAAAAATTTCATCAAGGTACCTTCTAACATCTACAGCATAATGTGGAGGTGCACCATCCTGTTGAAACCATAAACTTTCATCAAAACCTCCAGGATTACGTCTGCTGGGAAACAAATTACGTAAAGTAGGTACGAGATACCCCCTTAAAAACTCAAGGTACGTTGCCCCGTTTGAATTACCTTCGAAAAAGTAGGGTCCGATGATTCGATTTCGTACAATTCCAGCCCATACATTTACCTTTTGAGGGTATTGTGTATGATGCTCACGCATCCAGTGAGGGTTTTCTTTTGCCCAGTATCTACAATTCTGACGGTTAACCTCACCATTTAACATGAAAGTGGACTCATCAGAAAAAATAATGTTTTGTATCAAGAGAGGGTCACGGTGACATTTATCCATCATTTCTTCGCAGAATTGGAGTCTTCTATCGGGATCATCTTCGTTTAATGCTTGCACAAGTTTGATTTTATAAGGATGCCATTTTTCAAGCTTCAATAGTTTGTGTACAGTTGTTTTGCTAACACCGATATAGCGACTAACTTTACGAACAGAAGTGTGCGCATCTTCTTCAAAACTCAGTAAAACATCTAATGCTGTATCAGCATTTGCAGGGGGACGACCTGATTTGCGTACATTTTCAACATTATCAATTTCTCGAAATTTCGTTTCAATCTTACTGACTGTCGAACGCGTTATAGGTCTTTCTGGATATTCATCATTAAACAAATTGCACACTTCCATCTGAGTTCGCGATCTGTCTCCATACCCGATCATCATAAGTATTTCAATTCTTTGTTTTACACTTAACTCCATTTCCTTCCAATTAAATCTAAGCAATCATTCGAATATTCACGAATACCAAAAAATATTGTAGTACTAAACTGTCACTGAACATCAATAAATTACTAAACAAATAATGACATTTCCCAAAAAAGTAGACGACTATGTTTTTTATAAATAGATAAGAAATATTTTTTGTCATATTCTGTCTGCTAGACCACAAGTACCAAACATGTTTGGAAACAGCTCATTTTTATTACTCTAAACATGTAGCAAACTACATTTAAACCAATTGCCGCTAGACAATAAGTATTTTTGATAATATTGTCAATTTACCTAATAAAGAATGTTACGCGTTACTTTATGAGCACACACAAAACTATTGTATTTTTGTCCACGCTGTACCAATTGGAATCAACATGTGATACATTTTTGGAATCAGCTCAGCTAGAGTAATCCGAAATTGAGACAAAATGGGGGTGTTCCATTTAAAAAAAATGACGGTGACGTCATTACTCGAACGTAATTCACCCTGTATATTAGATTATTATTTTAAAATATGGTAAATTAACATCAAAAATCGACGTGTTTCAGGATTATTTCTCAAAATGACCTGTTTACCTAAAAATGAATTTGTTCCATACTTTACGGACACACTGTATATAAAGATTTGGAAGATAATAGACAATGAAAGAAGGGAATTTTGGGGCATAGTGGACAAATTATTGAATTAAAGAGAAAAAGCATCCTCCAGTACCTGGAAGTATAGAATGGAACTCCTACTCGTGAAAGAAGGAGTATGGGACATAGTTATGGAAGAAAAGCCTGAAGCTGCAGATGTTACTTGGGAAAATAAAAATAACAAAGCCAAAGCTCTAATTGGATTGTTGATCGAGGATTCTCAGTTGATGCGCGTAAAAAAGCAGAAAACTGCATATGAATACTGGAAAGCTCTGAGAAAACATCATGAAAAATCATCATTATCAAACAAAGTATTGTTACTGAAAAAGCTATGTAGACTACAACTCAACGAAGGTGATAATATGGAAACTCATCTCATAAAACTAACGGAGCTAGTAGATAGACTCTCAACTATTGGTGAAAATCTTGCTATTCATACTCAGTAGAACTTGTCAAAGAAAAATTGATTCAAGAAAGAAAAGACGAAATGAAACAAAGACGAGAGAAAACCAAATAGCTATGAAATTGAAGAGTAATAAATGTAATTTCCAAAAAACAAATAAATCTTGCGATTTCTGCAACAGAAGAGGACATATTCAAGACGAATGTTAGTTCTACAATAAGAATAAAGAATATCCGAAGAAAAAGAAAACCTGGCCACAGAGAAACAATTCAACTCATAAAGTAAAGAAAATAGTCAACAAAAATAATGAAGAGGAACATGAAACATAAAAATGAAGAGGAACATGGCGATGAATATGAAGAAGAAACGAGTAATGATGAATACCATGTATGTTTCATAATGATACCTTCATCCAGATATCAATGGTATGTTGATTCAGCTGCTACTTGTCACATGGTTTGTGATAATAATTTTTTCGATTATTTAGATGAAAATATTTGCGAAACAATTAATATACCGAGCTGACGGAACAAAATTAAAATCCGAAGGTTTATATAGATATAGAAGCTAAAGATGGACATTCATACAAATATAAAATCAAAGATGTACTATATGTTCCATTTATAGATTGTAATTTATTATCCGTTAGAAAATTGACTGAAAAAAATTTGACAGTTAATTTCAAAAATGATATATGTACAATAGAAAATGGATCTGACCTGATTGCAAAAGCATATTCAGAAGGAAATCTATATGAACTGAAAACGGTCAATAAAATCATGTTAACAAAACAAAACACAGTCAAATGTGACATTAATTCACTACATAGAAGACTAGGACATAGAGACATACAAAGTAGCAACTCATTGGAAAATAAGAGACTCGTAAATGACATTGAAATTCTAGGTATCGAAAAAAAGATACCATGTGAAGTATGCATTCGAGGAAAAATGACAAGAAAAAGTTTTCCGAAATTATCAGAAAATAGAACAAACAGTATTCTGGATTTGATTCATTTCGACTTATGTGGTCCAATGAAAACCAGTACTCCAAGAGGAAATAGATGATTTCCAACGTTCATAGATGACTATTGCAGATATTCACATGTTTATTTACTGAAACAGAAAAATGAAGATTTCGAAAAATTTCAAGAATTCAACGAAATGTTGAAAACAAAATTCAACAAAAACATAAAAATATTGAGAAGTGATGGTGGAGGAGAATACACGTCAAACTCAATGATAGAATACTCCAAGAAAAGGGGGATACGTCACGAAATAACAGCACCATATTCACCGGAACAAAACGGTGTAGCAGAAAGAAGAAACCGATATCTTACTGAAATGTCAAAATGTATGCTTCTGGAATCATCACTAGACAATAAATTCTGGGGAGAAGCCGTTATGACAGCCAGTTATATTCAAAATCGACTACCCACAAAAGCTTCTCAGAAAACACCATTTGAACTATGGAATAATAAAAAACCAAATTTAGGACACACTAGAATATTTGGTTGTGATGTTTATGTCTTTATTCCAAATGAGAAAAAAAGAAAATTTGATGATAAATCAAGAAAAATAAAATTCGTAGGATACAGCGGAGAGTCGAAAGCATATAGATTGTTAGATATAGGAACATGTAAAATAACAATAAGCAGAAATGTAAGATTAATCTAAAATGATAAATTGAATGAAAAAGACGACAAAGCAGGAATGAAGAAGTGATAATAAACATTTCAAACACACATCAAGAAGGGAAGAAAAATAATACAGACGAAAAATTGGAACAGGAAGAAACTGAAAATCCAATGAACTGTGACAAAATGGTTGATTCTGATGAAGATTTGAAAAAACAAGAAGCTGATAAAAAGAAGGAGATGGAGATAAAAACCACTCGAAACTAGAAGAAAAGGATGAACCTAAGACATTTGGAGAGGCCATGAAAATGAGAAATACAATAAAATGGATAGAAGCCATGGAAGATTAAATAGAATCTATGCGAGAATGACAAGCATGGAATTGGTGCAATGTCCAGAAGACAAACGGATAGTTGACTGTAAATGGATGTACGAAATGAAATCTGATCCGAGTAACGGAAATCACAGTATTCGAAGATAACCAAAGCACTTTGAAAATGTTAGATCACGAATGTACCACAAATCGTTCCAAACACATCGACGTGAGATTCCATTATATCAGAGACCTGAAAAAGAGTGGGGAAATTGAATTCCAATACTGTCCGATAGGAGAAATGCAAGCAGAAGTTTTTACGAGAAAAAATTGGCCTGAGGATTGCAAATATTTAGCTAGAGAAGGGGTGTTGGAATCGACTTAATATTATATTGATATTCCTGTATATGGATATCAATAAGTCTGTATATGTTTTTTCTCAGTTGTTATAATTTGACATATATTGATGTTGTCAGTCATACGTTGAATAAAGATGTCATGAAAAAAACCTTCCGCTGTAGTTTCATATATAAATACAAACCACATCCTCTAACATCTATCACTGGACGTCAAGATCCATTACCTGTCACTCAACTTCATCGTTATTTGACGATTTCAGTAACACATTCAAACAGATGATCTCTAACCACTGTCTCTAACCAAATATATAATGGGAAAGTGGAAATATTGCGTCCGAAATACATAAGTATAATGAAAGAAGGGAATTTTGTGGCATAGTGGAATAATTATTAAATTGAAGAGAAAAGCATCCTCAAGTGGGAGTCGAACCCACGACCTCATGATCTCTAGTGATACGCTCTACCAACTGAGCCATTCGAGTACATAGGAATCCAACCACTGAAGATTTAGCCAAATAATTTCTTTAATTTAATAATTTGTCCACCATGCCACAAAATTCCCTTCTTTCATTATACAGTGCTTCTCAGAAGCCCCCTCCCCCCTCTTATTTTTGGAACGATTATACATAAACAAGTGAAATTTGGAAACTGAATAATGAAGGTTGTAAACTTCCCTACTAGTGATGATAGATGACGAAATCGTCAAAGATGACGTCACAAGGCCATTGTGACCAATAATTTTAAATGGAACCCTACGGCAAGCGACACCTCTTTTAAAAAGGAACAAAAAAACCTATTCAATGATACTAATTTTGTTTGGGATTAGGCGGTTTTGGCAACTCGCATTTGGAAAACGCAAAGCTGTGATGAATTAAATCAGTTAATACTGGAATTCCAAATTCAAGCTCCGCCTCTGGATAGTTGTCAAATGAGCTGACGTTTTTGTTAGTCTCCCTAATTCGACGTTTTTGTAATTGTCCAAGTTTTTGTACATTTAATAATTTGTGTATTGTTGATCGAACGTTTTACTGTTTAAGCAGCTTTTGGTACTTTTAATATTTTTGTTCATTTTGATAATTTGTTAAACTGTTGTTAGCCGAACGTTTGAGTACTTCAGGAAGCGAAATGGTACGTGCTATAGGTGATGAAGTAGCAGCGATCCTAATTCTTGGTGAAATTGGACAAACTATTCATGCAGCAGAACGCATTTTTAATGAGAGGTTTCCCGATCGCCCCGTTTCGAGGACTTATTCAAGGGAGCTTCTTCGTAAGTTTGAAACAACGGGTAGTATTGATGATGCGAAACGATCTGGCAGACCACGAATTTCTGATGAGAAAAAAGTTGATATACTGGCAGAAGTAATAGTTAATCCTACTTCTTCAACAACTCACGTTGCATCTACCTGTGAAGTCAGTACACAGGGTGTTGAAAAAAATCAAATTTCATCCATACAAATTAAAAATGGTTCATCAACTCTCAGACGACGACCCAGACCGAAGACTGGAATATTGTGAAAATATGGAAACTAAAATTAACCAACAGCTAGACTATGTCAAAACAATTTGTTTCAGTGACGAAAGTACTTTCTATCTGAATGGAAATGTAAATACACAGAATGTGAGGTATTGGAGTGACGCAAATCCTCACCTATTTCGTGAAACACATACCCAATTTCCCCAGAAGGTGAATGTTTGGGCAGGTATCCTGGGAAACCACATCGTTGGGCTTTTTTTTTCAAAAACTAATTTAACTGGTGAGATTTATCTGAAGCTGTTGCAAAACGTAATAGAACCGTTAATTCTTGAAATTTTGGAAGATAATCCAGATAAATTGGGCAATTTGGAAATAACATTCCAACAGGATGGTGCTCCTCCACACTATTACGGTGCAGTAAGACGGTATTTGGATGAGGAGTATCGTGGTAGATGGATTGGACGACGAGGTTAAACGGAATGGTCAGCTCGATCACCGGACCTCACACCTTTGGATTTTTTTCTGTGGGGGTACCTTCAATAGAAGGTTTACGCCACTGGACCTGACAATATTGACGTTTCAAAACAACGTATTGTTGCAGAATGTGAAGCTGTTTCCGCAGACACATTTGCAAAAGTACGAGAAGAGTTTAAAAATAGGATATTTCACTGTCAGGAAGTAAATGGAGGTCACTTCGAGCAATCTCTCTTAGTACATACTGATTCTTAAATCTGTAATTAATGGATGAATGGAATTTATATTTTAATGTTTACTATTGAGCCATTAAAACTGCCATAAACACAAACAAAATCAGTATCATTGAATGAGTTTTTTCGATACCTTTCGAAAGAGGTGTCGCTTGCCGTAGGGTTCCATTCAAAATTATTGGTCACAATGGCCTTGTGACGTCATCTTTGACGATTTCGTCATCTATCATCACTAGTAGGGAAGTTTACAACCTTTAATATTCAGTTTCCAAATTTCACTTGTTTATGTAAAATAGTTCCAAAAATAAGAGGGGGGGGGGACTTTTGAGAAGCACTGTATGTATTTCGGACGCAATATTTCCACTTTCATATAATAGACAATGTTGTCAGGCTCAACTGATCTGTAATAATTTGAATACAAAGACATGCTTTCACTTATATAGGAAAATAGTGTCAGGTTAACTGATTTATCGATACGTGCTCAATAGCTGAATAACTCTAAATATGATTACATAACTCCGAGGAAGATATAAAGTCAGTGTTAGTTTCCAAAGCACTTAATGGTTCCATTTGCATGGATAATGGATTATTTCTTGAATAATAAATAACTTTGGCTTAGTGGCTACAAAGTAACTTTCTGATAGTAAACAGAATAATAAAAATTAGGGAAATAACACATAGCATGTACCATATATGTGAGGCTTTTTCTTCGTAAATATTATTCAATTCATGAAGCTGTGTTTTCTTGGTCTTATAGGTGCACGACAGTGGCGAACACAACATTTCGGGACTCAGGAATTAATTGACAGTTAGATGACAAGCCATGTTTTGATAATTTCTGTAAAAATCAAGTGAAAGACTTGAAGATATATGAAATATCGATATCTAAGAAAAATTTGTAATATTTATCAGGTAAATGGATTTTATATTGAGAACAGGATTTGAAAGCATAAAACATATCTTTCCCAACTTCAAACTGTGATGAGGAAAGGTAGGAAATGAATTAGCTTCGGCACATTTGAGAAATGTTGAAGAACTGAGAATCAACGGCCACAGCTATTCAATAAAAGCCTATAGTATTAGGAAAACCTCAGCGAAATTAACATCCTACAAAACATATTTGAATGTGAGTACCCTGCGTTGTTGTTGAGTTGAGCTGGATTCATTTTAGTTACTTTTCCAGTTATTTAATTTTTTATATATTGACGGATTCACCTTTTACAAGCAATTATAAATATAACAAATAGTAACTATAAACTAATATTCTTATATGATTTCCAATTAGAGCTTATATTTCTAATATAACTTCTGAACCTACTTGAAGTGTTTACATAGGGATCAATATTGTATTTATTAAACCATCTCAATGAAAACCGGTGAGTTAAATCCATAATTTGTGGAATGACTACTTATTGAAAATAGTGAAGGGTTTCTGATGCTGTAAGGGACAATATTGAAATTTATTTGATTCAATAAATGGGGACAGTCAATTTCTCCTGTTAAAGTTTTATAAAATAGTGTTAGATTTAAAGGTAAGAGTCGTGTGGATATATCTAAAATATCTAATGAATTCAAGATGCTTTGGTGATCAAAGTGTGCATATACTCCCATTTTGAAAGACATATATTTCAAGAATCTGCTTTCCACATCTTTTATTATATCGATGTCACATTTATAATAAGGGGACATATCACAGAAGCATATTCCAAATGAGGTCTAACCAAAGAACAGTACAGTGTTTTTAGTGTATTGCATGAAAATTGTTTGCCATTTCGTATCACAAACCCCAGCATTTTACTACTTTTAGCAGAAACATTATTAATATGACTTTTGAATGTGAGTTGTTGGTCAATGGTAACTCCTAGGTCTTCAATTTCATAGACTTTATCAAGATACATATCATTGATTGAATAGTTGTAGCTCTTGAACTGCATAGATCTATGGAATGTGATAACATAAAATTTTTCAATATAAAGTTTTAAACTGTTAGATATTGTAATAAAATCTTAGGAATCACCCTGTAAAAATATATCGCCGGGTTCAATAGCAGATTTTAATACTCGGGTCCTAAAGGCTTTCTTTTCAAGGGTCATAAAAAGTTGGATTTAAGGGAATTAAACAATCACAGTTTTGAGAAACCTTGTAATCTGAAACGCAGGTTTGCTGTGCAAGCAGTCGAGAACGGAATTTTTGGAAACCAATGTCGACATCTGCTAGCCGGTTGTTTGGGAAAAACTCTTGAAGGATAAATAAAAATTACTAGCGGGCTGAATTGGCCTGGCGGGGAATACAGAGAGGCAAACCCATTGTGAAATAATTCGTATTATTTTCGTCACGCACCGAGATATGGAAATTTTGCTAAGAAATCTAGGTTCACTAGCCAAAGCGGGAAATGGTAACCAATTTTTATGCAAGGGGAGAATTTGTTGGTTTTCGTTGGCGAAATTAATGAACAATTATTTGTATTTAGAACAATGAACAATTATTTGTATTAAGATTAACGGCTTATTAGGCTGCAACGAGTCTAGGGCGAGGTTTCAGATCATTTTCCTCCAAATGAAAACCCGAAAACTCTAGCTGTACAGGATGAACACTTTCAGCAGTCTAAAGGAGAGAAATAATTGTCAAAACCCACTAAAATTAGGGCAGAAAATTCCATAGTTCGAGGTAGTACCGCTCAAATAACGGGGGGGCGCTACCTCTCAGGTGACGAAGATCAAGCAGTAGTTCCACCCACCACTACACTCGGGATTGGTCGACGAACTCATCACGAATTTGTTTATGATTTTGCAAAATACCACCCCATTGGTTAGGTAATCATTCCCAGTACGAATTAGCCATCACACGTTCCCTAGTATACGCTGAGATAACCACCTATCGTCCTTTCGAAGCAAAATGGCATATTTCGGAGGAACTTTGGAAGTTCCAAGTCAGTGTGTGTCGCCAGGTATCTTTCAAATGAACTCACGTGGGGCCAACCGACATATGCGTGAGTTATTCGGGAATGTCAATCAAAACACAACAGTGTGTTATAATATAGACTAAGCAAACACACTATTTAAGTCATTTTGGAGAATATGACAATCTAATATATCTTTCACTGGAAAGAAGAGTTTCAGATCATCTGCAAATATCAGATATTCAGTCTGTAGAGGGAGAACACCTATGTCATTCACGACTAAGTTGAATAACAGTGGGCCACAATGTGAACCCTGTGGTACACCAGATGCAACAGGAATTTCATAGGAAATATTATTTATTCCAATACACTGATGTCGATTAGTTAGGAAACTTCTTAACCAGTTCAAAATATCAGTGTCAAGGCCTTGAGATTTGAATTTTTCTGATAGTATTAAATGGTTCACTCTACCAAATACCTCGGAGAAGTCGGTACATATAGCGTCAATCTGAATACCCTTCTCCGAGGCATCTAACAGATACTGTTTGTATCAAACTAGATTTGTTGAAGTGGATTTACCTGAGCAGAAATCATGCTGTTCTGAAATTATTATATTCTTACAAGTCCAAGTGAGCTGGAAACTGACTAATTTATCCATCTATTCAGGTATGGCCGATTGGATGCACACTCCTCTATAATTTGCAATGTTTCCTTTGCTACTGATCTGAATGAAGAGGGGATATAGCTATTCTTCCAAAAATCTGGGAAGACACCATACTTGAGGGATAAATGAAAATGAATCGGTGCAGCTATAGTACAAACGCATTTTTTAAACAATACTGGCGGTATGCCATCAGGACCACTAGAGTACTCAAACTTTAGATTCTGAATACCAACGTGATCATCAGCTAAACCGATATTAATTTTATTTATGTTAACATTATTTACATAAGTGTAGTTGGGGATTTTACTGTTTGAATGGGAATAAACTTTTGAAAAATGGTGTGCAAATAAATTAACTGTGTCAGTACCATTTATGCTAGTTTTGTCATCAAGATGTATAGTTTGCGGATATGACGATGATTTCCAGAGATAAGACATGTGCTTACAAAATGAGTAAGGGTTTTGCTGAATATTAAGTTCCACATTTTCCAAATATCTTTCGTAACATAAATTACTCAGTTCTTCGCTTTGGGATAGCAGCTGGTGAAATTCATCATAGATATGAAGGTCATTTGTTCTTTTGTAATATTTATGAAGTGATTTGTTCTTAATTTGAGTGGTTTGAGTTCATGAGAAAACCAAACCGGGTTATTGGTTGATTTAGTGAGACTACTATGTTTCTCCTTGCCATAAATCATAATATCGTGCAAATAAAATTGATTCAGTGAAATCGTCAAATGAGATTGTCACACCTACTTTATCGTTTTTACAGCAGGTATTAATTTCTTTTTTCGCGCCAATTTCCAGGCAGATTTTGGAAAAGTATGAAATTTATACAAATTATTTTTTCCCTTATTTGTACAGTTCACAACAGAACGAATTCAACGTAAATTGACGTGGAATTGACAACAAAAAATTTACAGTCCCGATATTGTTTCACATTTCTGCATCAGCACGCATTGCAATTGATATGACTGTCCCCACCAAGCACTTCGTACATAGCCAATAAGTCCGTCCAGGTCAATCTTCTCTGGCATCTTCAAAGGTTGGTTTGCTCTTGGGTACATTCGAAAAGGGTCCAACTTGGGTAGCTGATGGAGTGTCTCTTCAATCATGGATACATCTACCAATTTGGAAGACTTCAAAAAGAGAATTCGAACTGAAATTCAACGAACGACGTCTTGGATATCGTCAACTAACACAAGGAGCTCAGTTCGAGCATTTGTTGTGAATTTGTTATTTGTTTATTTTCACTACCTACTCATGATATTTTCATTGCAAAATAAATAATTAAACGAATGTTTAGAAATACGAACACTGGTTTCCTTCATACTCAGTATACTGTAACTTGAAGTGTTACATATGACGTATGTGGTATGGTTGAAAAAATATCGATGAAGTCATATCTTGTAAGGTGGTGGGGGAAAAACTATTTATTTTTTAGATGGAAAACTAAAATACAAAATCGGCCTGTCCGAGCTTCACCTCCGGATCTGATTAACCAGTGAAATAATGGAGCGTTTCCACACTTTAAGAACGCACTGTCTAATAAAGTGCCTAGAAAGGCAACAGGAAGAGCGTTAAGCCAAGCTCCAAATTCTTTTGTACTGACTGCCTTGAAACGAGCCTTTTCGATTGGTGAGTTTGAAGCCAAATAAAGGAGTTGTTTATAAGATTTTTGTGACCTTTTGGAATCTGAAACAGATGTCCTGGTTTCCAAGCAATTTCATCACATCTGATATGAACTGAATTAGGAATTCAACTGGAAATTTTCAAGTTGAAAAACTTTGATCTGTGTGCCTCCTATTCTAGGAGTACAAAGATACATGGTGGGGTTTCTATATATAAAAATGACACTCTTGTCGAACACATTTGTGAGCTGAACCTATCTAGCTTTTGTAAAGAGGGTATTTTAGAAGTTTGTGGAATGAAGCTAATCACTCGAAGCATAATTTGTATTGTATTATATAGAGCACCCAACGGTGATTTCAATGAATTTCTGATACTATTTAACGGAGTTCTGTCTATCATAGATAATAAAGCAACAACGTTAGTTATTGGTGGAGACTTCAATATCAATTGTGTGGTTAATAGTGCCAACCTAACACTATTGGGTGACTTGCTTTCCTCTTATAAGATTAAAATTAGTTTAAGAATACGAACAAGAGTAAAGGCAAATTCCATGACATGTATTGATAATTTTTCAATTAAGACAAATTACCCCTACAATGTAGCAGTAGTAGACCTTAATTTATCTGATCATTACTAACAAATCCTGAAAATTGCTACTAATCCACACAACAAAACCAGCAATGGTAGAGACAACAAATTTTTCTATCGTCGGGATTTTTGTGATGACAATATGAGGAGATTCCGTGATTACCTGCAGCACGAAGACTGGATAGAGATATTTGCGCAACAGTGTCCTAACTTGGCATATGAGGCTTTCACAGAGCTTCTATCATATTATTTTGAAATATCTTTCCCATCAAGAAAGGTATCTACCGGACCACGGAGGAAGAAATCTGATCCGAAAATAACGATGTCCCCCGAGCTGGAACATCTAAAGAATAGAGTTTCACTGTACAATATGCTAGCAAAGAATGACACCAACTATAGTGAAATTTGTGGGCAAGCTAATAAAGAATATAGGGAAGAACTAAAGGCTATAAATATAAAATATCATGATGAATTGATTATTAATTCTGACAACAAATCTAAAACAACATGGAAAATTATCAACGATTTACAAAAAAAACAAACCAATAAACATGAACTAATTTTATCAGAAAACAGTATACAATATTCGGGGGAAAAATTAGCTGAAAAATTCAATGCTCACTTTACAAAGCCTCTGTCTCATTAATACTCGATTTCTTGAAAGTAACATACCACTCAATGCCTCCACTTTTTTTATGTCTCCCATCACTGAAAGGGAGTTGGTACAGTTAATAAATAAACTGAAAAACACTAACTCATGCGGAACGGACCAAATATCAAACAAGTTGATTAAATGTTGCTCCTCTGAATTATGCACTGTACTCACCTTCCTAATCAATCTGTCAACAGAAAAGGGCATTTTTCCAAATAATTTAAAATTAGCCAGTGTATCTCCTTTATATAAAAAAGTAGATAAAAATGATCTAAATAACTACAGAGCAATCAGTATTCTCTCTAGCATTTCAAAACTATATGAAATGAATTTAAAAGAGCAGTTAAATGCTTATTTTACTGCGATGGAATTATTATCACCCTCACAACATGGTTTCACAACTAATAAAGGCACTAATACAGCTCTTTGCGATTTTCACAGTCGGATAATAACGGCCTTGGACCAAAAAAAGTGTGTGCTTGGATTGTTTATTGATTTTTCACGTGCGTTTGATTGCGTGAATCACAGTCTTTGCTGGAAAAACTCTCGAGATATGGGGTTAGAGGATTGCCGCTCAATTTATTGACCTCCTACCTGGAAAATAGGAGACAAATAGTAAAAATTGGGGAGAATACAAGCTCCGAAAAACATATTGCCGACGGTGTGCCTCAGGGATCCATTTTGGGGCCTCTATTATATTTAGTTTTTGCTAATGATTTATTAGTGTATCTGAATGGAAATTCTTCCACTTACTGTATATGTTATGCTGATGACACGAATATACTAGTTATTGAGGATGACCTAAACTCCCTGAAAAATACAGCTGAAAGCTCTTTCAGTAAAGTTATCACTTGGTCTGAGAAAAATAATTTAGAAATGAATAAAACAAAAACCAAAATGCTTCAATTCATGATAAGACGAAACACCATGAGGTGAGTCTGTTTCAGAATACTGAATTATCATTGGATTCCACAACAACAACCAACATGTTAGGAGTTGTCTTCGACAACAATTCACAATGGAAGCCACAAGTAGATAATTTGTGCAAAAAACTCAGAAATTCCTGCTACTCTCTTAGGTTCCTCTCCAATCACTGCAGTCAAGAGATTCTACTTACGCTTTACTATGCGAATTTCAATTCTCACCTCAGGTATAGCATACTGAACTGGGGCACAAGTTCCTCTGTGGGTCGAGTGTTCATAATACAGAAATATGCAATAAGGATCATCGCTAAGTTGGGTTTTAGGGATTCCTGTAGGGGAGCATTCCAAAACTTTAAAACATCAACAGTTGCAGGACTATATATACTTGAGGCGTGCACATATGTATACCGCAACAAAAACATATTGGCTACCAACAGACCACCACATACCCATTTGACACGAAATTCACACTTACTCCTACCCAGTCAACATCGCACTGCACTCTACCAAAAAAGCTTTGAATATCAGGGATGCAAACTGTACAACAAACTTCCCGATGACATTAAAGCTTCAGGAAATGTACATATTTTCAAGAAAAAACTTAAACAGCTCTTATTGTCAAAAAACTGCTACACTGTTGAGGAATTTCTGTCGTAACTTGTTTTGTAACGTGAACGTTTTCTTTACAGTTGATTATTGTCATATTTTTATATTTATATTTCATATTATTCCTTATTATTGTTTGTGACGTGTATGTGATGTTCCTATATACATCCAGAGATTCTAGATTGTCTCTTTTCGACTATGGCTTGATTTTATTGCGTTTTTCTATTTTTTATTTTTAGTTTCACACTGTTGAGGAATTTCTGCCGTAACTTGTTTTGTAACGTGAACGTTTTCTTCATATACACCTAGAGTTATATAGTTATTGTCATATTTTTATATTTATATTTTAAATTATTCACTATTATTGTTTGTGACGTGTATGTGATGTTCATTTATACGGCCGGAGGTTTTAGATGTCTCTTTCCGACTACTTCTTGATTTTATTGTCTCTTCTCGACTATTTCTTGATTTTATTGACGTTTTTCTATTTTTTATTTGTATTTTCACACTGTTGATGTACAAATTAATTTGTGAAAATAAAGAAATTATTATTATTATTATTATAAAAGATTTGTAAATAATCTGATCAATCAAATGACGGACACTGTTGAATGAAGGAACGGAAGCTGGTAAAGCGATTGCAACTGAAGAACGAATACCTGATCCTCCTCTGGACACTGGCAGGGTTGCTAGAAGCCATTTATCTTCTTCCAAATGATTGGTATTCCTTCTTTATTACGACGAATTTAATTGTCAATTTCACGCAGACGTTTTTCATCAATCCAAGTAGGACTGCATCTTAGAATGTAGATTGATTTGGGTATTGCCAAACAGTTTTTCAATAGAAAGAATGCCATATGTGCCGATGAATCATTCAGTCGGGAGGACATCATAGAGAAAGTATTTAGTTTATCTTTGAAACCAACCGAGAGAACATCATCTGATAAAGTACACCAAGGAGATTCTGGTGCTATTTCAATTCCTGGGCCCAATGAATCAAATTTTCGGATCATAACTGGATCAACTTTTTCAAAGAAGATCAATTCGCATTCATTTAATTTTTTGCTTAAAAAGTACTACGTGAAGTAGTTCACATATACATCTCCATTGATTATAATTTTAAAGATATATGGGACGTATATTAGTTTGGGTTGGCTGATGTCTTCATAACCATGTGCATGACAATTTTTTTCATTCGATGTATGGGAATAACAATTACGTATGTGTTTGTTACTGTTTCAATAACATTTTGACGAAGTTGTATATCAATAGTAACACATTTGCTTTTTGTTTTTCCATTGGGCTACTTTTTCTTAGTTTTGAAAATAAGAATATTACATTTTTCTTTTCTCACTAATTGGTACTCATGTTTATGTCAATCATTCATTTGTAATAAGTTCGAATTTATCAAAATATGGCTTCGATGAACACTCCGCATTTCGCGAATGTTCCATTTTTGCTTCTCCGTCACAATTGTCATTTTTGAACTTTGAAAAATGGTTTCCCGAACTTTTGTTACATCTTCGAAAATTTACGAGAAGTCGATTTGTTGAAACTATGAACAGGATGTTCATAAAATCAGATGTGGAATCATCTGCGACTGAAAGATAAACTTCAGTCACTATCTTCCATCGTCAAGATAACCTCTTGTGGGGTATTCATGTAGAAAGGGGAAACATTCTCAATTGAATATTGATAGAAAGATTTTTCTGTGAATTGAAAAATCACAGATAAAAATGAAGTTATTTTTTGTGAATGAATGAGTTCAGCCGGAGAAGTAGTTGTTTTCTGTTAGACATTCACAAAAAATAATTTCATTTTTATCGGTGATATTTCAATTCACAGAAAAAGCTTTCTATCGATATTCAATTGAGAATGTTTCCCTTTTCAACATGAATACCCCACAAGAGGTTATCTTGACGATGGAAGATAGTGACTAAAGTTTATCTTTCAGTTGCAGATGATTCCACATCTGATTTTATGAACATCCTGTTTCATTTTCAACAAATCAATCTATCATACCCCATGACAGGTTTCAATGTCAGAAAACACTAATTTCAAAGTGTCTCTCCAAAAGAAATGATTCAAACTTTCTTCATCTTTGCAAAGTGAGATTGCTTCTTAAAAATGTGTTTCCCATTTCTTCCGGTCTTCCTGATGATTGTGGAAGCGTGAAATAGATTTTCGTCGACAAAAATGTATTGAAGACCTAGTGAATGCGATGTCTCTCTTGCGTCAACGTTACGAATGATTTCTGGTGAGTACTCTCTTTTGGAAAACATTGTTCTTTGCCTCATCCATCTTTATGAGTTCTTAATTAAGGCTGGAATAGAAAATCAAATAACTATCTGAATAAAAATGCAAATTTTCAATTTCAGATTCTTTTCTTTTGTTTTGAGTTAGGGACCTTTCAGAATATCTATCAGATGTAGTTCAATGTCCAGCCTGGCTGTAGCCGAAAAAGTAGTTGTTTTCTGTTAGACATTCACATAAAATAACTTCATTTTTATCGGTGATATTTCAATTCACAGAAAAATATTTCTATCAATATTCAATTGAGAATGTTTCCCTTTTCAACATGAATACCCCACAAGAGGTTATCTTGACGATGGGAGATAGTGACTAAAGTTTATCTTGCAGTCGCAGATGATTCCACATCTGATTTTATGAACATCCTGTTCATATTTTCAACAAATCAATCTATCATACCCCATGACAGGTTTTAATGTCAGAAAACACTAGTTTCAAAGTGTCCCTCCAAAAGAAATGATTCAAACTTTTTCCATCTTTGCAAAGTGGGATTGCTCCTTAAAAATGTATTTCCCATTTCTTCCGGTCTTCCTGATGATCGTGGAAGCGGGAAAAAGATTTTCGTCGACAAAAATGTATTGAAGACCTAGTGAATGCGATGTCTCTCTTGCGTCAATGTTACGAATGATTTCTGGTGAGTACTCTCTTTTGGAAAACATTCTTCTTTGCCTCATTTAACTTTATGAGTTCTTAATTGAGGCTGGAATAGAGAATCAAATAACTATCTGAATAAAAATGCAAATTTTCAATTTCAGATTTTTTCTTTTGAGTTAGGGACTTTTTAAAATATCTATCAGATGTAGTTCAATGTCCAGCGTGGCTTCAGCCGGTGAAGTAGTTTTTTTCTAGAAAAAGAAAAAATCGAATTAAACGGTTCTCTTCACATAAAGGATTCAATATAAAATTGAACCAGAAAATGGTAGATCTCAGGTGAAAAACAACTACTTTCCTGGCAAATACCACGCAGAACGTTGAATGATATTCACCTGAAAATCTGGTTCAATTTTATATTGAATCCTTTATGTGAAGAAAATCGTTCAATTCGATTTTTTCTATTCATTCCACTTCACATGGCACTTATCTTTCACTAGTTTTTTTCTGTTAGACATTCACAAAAAATAACTTCATTTTTATCGGTGATTTTTCAATTCACAGAAAAATATTTCTATCAATATTCAATTGAGAACGTTTCCCTTTTCAACATGAATACCCCACAAGAGGTTATCTTGACGATGGGAGATAGTGACCAAAGTTTATCTTTCAGTCGCAGATGATTCCACATCTGATTTTATGAACCTCCTGTTCATATTTTCAACAAATCAATCTATCATACCCCATGACAGGTTTTAATGTCAGAAAACACTAATTTCAAAGTATCTCTCCAAAAGAAATGATTCAAACTTTTTCCATCATTGCAAAGTGAGATTGCTTCTTAAAAATGTGTTTTCCATTTCTCCCGGTCTTCCTGATGATCGTGGAAGCGTGAAATAGATTTTCGTCGACAAAAATGTATTGAAGACCTAGTGAATGCGATGTCTCTCTTGCGTCAATGTTACGAATGATTTCTGGTAAGTACTCTCTTTTGGAAAACATTCTTCTTTGCCTCATTCATCTTTATGAGTTCTTAATTAAGGCTGGAATAGAAAATCAAATACCTATCTGAATAAAAATGCAAATTTTCAATTTCAGATTTTTCTTTTGTTTTGAGTTAGGAACTTTTCAGAATATCTATCAAATGTAGTTCAATGTCCAGCGTGACTTTAGCCCGGGCAGTAGTTGTTTTCTGTTAGACATTCACAAAAAATAACTTAATTTTTATCAGTAATTTTTCAATTCACAGAAAAATCTTTCTATCAATATTCAATTGAGAATGATTCCCTTTTCAATTACGAGAAGTCATTCTAAAATCACATCACAATAGCAAGCAAAAGCCATTCACTTCTACTGTTCAATTGTCGGTGAAACAAATTCAACAAATAATAATTATTTAAATTAATCCCAGCAAGTATTCTGACTTTTTGTTTTTATTGATCTTCAAACTTTCTAGAAGGTCGAGAGCACAAACTCGTTAATAAAATCTACCTGTTATTTTGACCCAATGTTGCCCAATAAAAATATCGGCAACCCGCTTTCTAAAGTGATTAGTATTAAACACTTTCATCCGTTGGTGTACACATTTAAAGCAGCTTTTCTCAAGCCAGAAATTTTATGTGGATGGTACTGTTGACTACTGCACAAACATTTTCTTGCAGTTGTTCATTATACATGGCTGCATCCGCCCAGAGACACACCACACCACCGTTTTACTAATGGATTTTATTATCTGTACCCCAAACCCGATAAAGTATTATCTGTAGTGGTTTACGGGAGTTTTTGCTATAAGCGGTCAGCGAAGTTATCGACTTCATAGTTCAACATTATAAAATGTACGATTTTGAACGAACCCTATATTTTGAGTCGAAAATGAATTTATACAACTGGGAATAGATATATTATACGAAGTAGCTTGGATTCAACCCAACTCACACTTTCTTACGATTTCCGAAAAAAAAACAATAAATATCATTACTCTGTTATGGAAACTTCCATATTTAGAGTATTCATTTTTGTAATATGAAAGACGAGCCTGAGAAATTTGATGAATCAGGAATGCACAAGTTGAGATGTCCAAGTTGCCCTATGAGGACCAAACTGCTTGCAACTCCTCCGGAAGATTTGAAGAACTTTCAGTAAACTCCGCGACACTGACATCTGCAACTCTTGAGTTTTTTGCAAACGGATTATGAGAATCTGAATATACAAATTTCCATTCGATCTCGTGATTCACTTTCATACAAATATCCCTATTTGAGAAGAACTCCAGTATATATAAAGCTGAAAATTGTCCCGTGTCCATTTGCGTAATTAATCAAGTTTAACTTGAGTATATATAAAGCTGAAAATAATCCTGTATCCATTGGCGTAATTAATCAAGTTGAACTCGACTGCTTCAAACTGTCTTACTTTCAGGAATATTTCATAGAAATGCTACCTATTGTGGATGTAAATTTTTTATATATATACATATATATATATATATAACAAATTGATTATTGGGGTATGCAGCAAGAGAAAGAGTGTACTCTTTAAAGTTTGTCCAAGCTTTCGGAATGTTTTATTTCCATCTTCAGGGATACTACAATGAAGAATTGAACAAATCAGTGTGTCATTTGGTCCTTAAGGTACTAATAACTAACATCTTTATTGAGATTAGTTTCTATGTTGTTTATGAATGTTCTTCATGTAAAGTACGGTGAAATATAAGTTCTGAATTTGAAGTTGGCAACACATGTTTTAAATCGTCAACTAATTATACACATTAAAATTCATTGAAACGTTACTAATTAAAATATTAAAAATATAAAGTCTGAAACCTTTGTCTTGAAAGAGTACAATAGGTTATAAATTGTGGGAAAATTATTTATTCACTTGTCATATGCTTTGACAGTCACTGGTTCCAACTGATATGAAATGGTTTGCCATTATTGGCCAAAGTATTTTAGTAATTTTCTTGTTAAGAAGAAAATTACTAAAATTACTGATGGGCTCATTATTATATTCATTGATATATTGATCCATAATTCAACAAACACATCGAAATGATAACTGAATTTAATATAAAGTTAGATTGAATTGATATTCAGTTTATAAAATTGTTTATGAAAAATTGGACAGAAGAAGATTTACTTGTTACAGCGATGACTCCGTGTTCTCTCTTTCATTGGAACAAGTAAGGCATTCCTATTGTCGCTTGTTTTGGGGGCATTTCCATTAGCTGACGATTTTTTTCCCGGTTCTGCAGTACTTTTCTGGGATGGTACAATATCTCCCGTCACTTCTTGAGAGCTTGAAAAGAATGAACCATCTTTATGTTTATCCCTAGATATTGCCAAGGCCTTCGAAACTGTGAACTACTCACAACTGTTGGAGGCCTCGCAAGACATGGGCTTTAGGGGAAAAGTCTTATGGAAAGCTATCTAAATGACAGAGAACAATGCGTTAAAATTGACAGCGACATAAGTGAAAAAGGTATTATAGAATGCGGAGTACCCAATCCTTTTCACAATCCATATTAACAATATACTTGAACGCGTTGGAAAAGCTCCAGTTTTCCAATAAAAAATTAAATACAACATTGTGCATGAACGGATCTTTTGTAAATGGAATCGAAAAAATCTAGTAGGTGGCTGTCACGTTATGTTTGCACAACTTGTGACTTCAATCGTAGTATTTTAAAATCGAAAAAACCTAGTGGGTGGCTGTCAAGTCGCTTTGATTTCTTTGTGGTAGTTGAAAGTTCAATTGTGTCTTTTGAATCTTCAATATGAATAATTACACTAACGCTGAAATGGCCGATATGCATTTTATATATGGTCGTGCCAATGGAAATTCTTTGGAAGCTAGACGGCTCTATGCAGAGATGTATCCTCAGCGCGTGATACCTCATCACACAATTTTTCGCACATCTTCAGCAACGGGGACTTTTCAAAAACGAACAACTGATTGTGGTCGTCCACGAGTAGTGAGAACGGTGACACTGGAAGAAGAGGTTCTCAATATGATTGAAGATCGTCCGGAATTTAGTACAAAACAAATTGCTAACACACTTAAGGTTAGTAATAAACTGCTCTGGTAAATTTAAAAGGATCACCAATTGTATCCTTAGCATATTCAACGGGTCCATGCACTTTTATTGCGAGATTTTCCCCATCGAGTAGACTCTTGTCGAAGGAGTCTTCAAATGATTCCCCAAAATGCTCAATTTTCAGAAAACGTAATATTCACTGACGAATCCAACTTTTCGAGGCAACGGATCACTAATTTCCAAGGAGGTCGGTATCAATATGAATTTTCACTTAACGTGTGGGTCAGAATTATTGGCGAAAATATTATTGGACCGTATTTTCTCCAGGAGCAGCTTGCCATTTCACTTGAAAATGTTCCACTAGCTATTCGACCACGAATGTGGTTTATGCACGATGGTGCGCCTGTCCATTTCAGCATAGCTGCTCGTCAGTACTTGGACGACGTGTATCCAAATCGGTGGATAGGCAGAGCAGGGCCTCAACCTTGGCCTCCCAGATTTCCAGACTCAAACCCCTTGGACTTTTGCATCTGGGGGTCATCTGGAGCCCATTGAATGTGTGAATGATTTATGGAATCGTATCATTGCATCGATGAGACGAAGGCTTGATTCCTGTCTAATGGTTGGAAGTGGTCATTTCGAGCAGTTTCTTCAACTCCGTTCCGTTTGATCTTGTTACCTTTTTCTTTGTTCTAATACACATTATTTTGTTTTGTTTGTATTTTTAATTTGATATTCTATTTAAACAAAAAATGATACTTGTGCATGCCTACGTTGAAAGTTAAAACAAGCAGAATTATTTTAAAATACTACGATTGGAGTCACAAGTTGAGCAAACAAAACGTGACAGTCACCTACTAGATTTTTTCGATTCCATTTACAGAAGATCCGTTCATGCACAATGTTGTTTTTAATTTTTTTATTACGAAAATATGGCTTTTATGGACACAACACAATTGTTGAAAAAGTTTTGCAATGAATCGTTCCTTTCAACACATATTTTTTAATTGGGAAATTTTGTTTCGTTAAAAAGTTCTGGTGAAAAATGGAATAGGGGTTGCATGTTTCACCCCTTTGCAAGATCACAACAAAATTAAAAAAATATTCATAGGTAGCCTTTTAATTGGAAGAACATGCTCACGAAATGCCATTTCTTCAACTCTTCAGCAATTTCAAAAAAATTCTATTTTTTTTCTCATTTTTGGAAACTTCTCAAGGAAAGGCCTAAGAGCTTTTGTTTACATGGAAGACCCCCTTTTATTTTCGACAGGGAATCATCCCCTGAAAATTTTCGCACTTATCTAGATGGACTGTGCAAAAAATATCAGAATTCATTTATGTTTCACGTCAACTCTGCTATATTCTTGGGGGCCTTTCAATATGGTGTCAGTCTGAACGACATTTGAAGAAAAGAGTATCATAGCTATCATTCTGAAAATAATAATATGCTTCAAAGATCTAGAAATTATCTAAATGGGTTAGTTAGAAGTTCAGCAGATGTTAGGATATTTGAAAAATACCTGAAAAAATTAGAAGCCCAAATTATAATCAGTACCAAGCAGATATCAGAAAGTATGCTTCCTTCATTGTTTCTCAACGCTTGATTAATTTGAGACCCATTTTTCTATATTCCGTACGTTATTTTCTTTTAAATTTTTTCTGCTGTGGCAACTCTTGTACACTGTCCTCAATCATCCTTGTTAATCTTAAAATGTTTTATCCGTTTTTTGCTATTTTTTTAAACAAACTTTTACAAATGTATTTTTTGTATATAGAGCATAGCCGATTGAATATGTATATATCCTCAGCCACATATTTATCATTCTGCTGATGATAAGAAGTTAAATTTATGAAATACATTCAGTTTAAAGAGGAACCCAATTTATGTATGCGAAGGCTGACTTGAAGTTTCCCTCCGGAACTGCTCACATCTCATGAAATTGCGAAGGATACTCTTGAGAGTTAGTATTCTTGACCATTCGTACGATGTGCGATCGTTGGCGTTCAACAATGAGCTGATGTTGATCGCAAACCTTCTAGTTATTTGAATCATTCAGATTCAAATATTTGAAATTGTTGAAACGTCAAACACTGCATTCCATGGTATATTTTCGAATTCGATAATGAATCATATACTGTTTTGACAAATTCGCAAAATATATCGTAGAATGTGCATGGAAAGTAATCTGGACGCTATAGTCCTCCGTAGACAGCTTGTACATTTGCCGATAAAGTCGCGGAGCAAGTCTTTGCGCTGCAAACTCTATAAGAAGGTCATTTGACAGGTTGTGAATCATCAATAAAATACATTATTTTGAAGTAATAATCAGATATGGTGGTCAAAAACTGTGATTATAATATTGTTACGAAAATAAGTACAGTACGCCCTGCGTTGTTTCTACTCTATCGCTACTTGTCATGGAGAAAGTACATCAAATTAACAAATTTAAAAATCAGTAGATAATACTGTCTACGTGCACTTTCTGATAGACAAGTGAGTGAAAACGTTTTGAAAATAGTCTTTCATGCAAACTTCATGTCTCGTATGTCATATGGTCTGATCCACTGGGAATATGTTCTGATTGGCAGTCATCTTTTATGTTACAAAAAACAGCAATAAGAATTTTAAAAAAATTAAAGAGAAGAGAGCCTTGTAGAAATCATTTCATATATTTTCTTTAGTTTCTTGACCACATATATATTTTCTTCAATTTCTCGGAATAAAGGTCTGATTCAGTCCTGGTGAGAATAGCTCCACTTACATGATAAAAAAAACTCACCAGGAAATTGTGTTAATTGAAATTTATAAATGGTGGTGACAAGTGCCTCGATCATCCAGAAACCTTTTAGTTACATTCATTCTATTTTGATGTGAGAGAGGCGTTGATATCTTCGAAAGTGTATCAATGCGGGGGCAGTCACAAACCAAATTTTACAGATTTTACATCCGAGCAATGATCGATTACAAATGTATATTGCATGGATCAGCTGTAAAAACTCAAACCACCAGATTATTTGCAAGTCATAGCAATTGGAATGTCTTCCTCCAGTCATCCCTGCCCCCCATGATTCCTGCGAAACCCCAACTCAGGAGTTAGTTCATTCAAGACCCATTTGGAATATCTGATAAAATGAAGCTGAACTATTAAGTTAACTGAAAACTATTGGGAACATGAAAACACTACACCATTAGCTAATACTTTTGTGTCTTCCAACGAATCTTTGAACAGAATTAAGACACATAACATGCTTCCGGAATATCAATTGAACTGTAGTGATTTCATGTACAGACCAACTGTACAATTTTTCACATATACCGTTTTTACTAACTGAATAACCTCATTTACAAATCCTTAGGGGGCACATTGCATAAACAATGGAATATTTATTGCTATTTATCTAACAATGGGAACGATTCAGGACGTAGCTCTCATGTTGGAAATTGAAATAAACCTTTACAATTGATCAATTCATAGTGTGGAATCGTATGGTATCATTCATGCTCCCGCAGATATTTAGTGAAATGGGGAAGGCAACTCGAACTATTTTCTTGAATTCAAAATAACTTTCTAACCATACTTCGGTGACATATAACATTACCTAAATTGTACGCATACTGCTGTCTCTCCAAGTCAGCATTTATTTTTTATTATACACACATTTTTACCTTCACCTTTGTGTATGTATGTATGAATGTAGGTAATGGAATCTCTTAAATTAATTTTCACCCGCTTCCAGAGGTTCGAATTATTTGAAATATTGCATACTTATTAGGGACCGATGACAACACAATAATTTCATAGGTATGACCTGGTATTCTCACCAAATTCGTCAGAAAAATATGATTCATATTTCAAATATATGGGAGTTCTGTCCTGGCTAGAATCTGAATAGCGAAAGAGGTCCTGTACCACCGAAGAGTGGAGAACGACCCCCTGTGCATACCCGATTGAACCTACAAACAACCTAGTAGAAATCGACAACCTGCTAGAAATTGCAATCTGGCCTGCAAGGAATCGGTACTTGCAGGGATCGGTTGTCTCTCGAGAGCCGATCACTGAAAGTACTGGGCACTTTGCTTGCCTCCATTGGAGATGACCTGATCAAAATCCCAGCTGTAAATTCTCAGCTAGAACCAAAGAGGATGAAGGCTCAAGTGAGCATACTCCTGCCAAATGACAGAAAAAGGATATATTCCCTACACTCCCAGTGCCTAGAGGTAACTTAAACTCAGATATTCCTCCCACCGCACTTCGTAGAAGTTGTAGGTTCGTAGTCCCTAATGCATCAGCTTGACGAAAAACTCAAAATATCAAAATTTCGAACAAATTTGAAGAACTGTTATCCATGTCAGAAGGTGAAATGCTCGCAATTTTGCTTCAGTTCAGGAGCGGAATCGGCTCTGGCGTGTCTTTTGAATGTCGTCCCTGAAATTCTAGTAATAGTGATAGGAGACCTCGAGTCAAAGATATGGAAAATGCACTGATCGTTCTCAGCATTATTTAGATTTCAAAGATATGGCGAATGCACTGGTGCTGAGAATACATTCGCCACAATTTAGTAATAACTTCCATCTCATGTGGATGAATTAATCGAGTTTTTCTCACTTGGTCTTTCGTAGCATTATGGACTGAAAAGTAAAAAATAAAATGATAGTTTAAAGAATTAAAAAAACACACTTTTATAGCAAGCATGACTAAAAAGTTTGACATAATAAGAATAAAGTCATTGAACAAATAATTTTCTCTTATGTTAAGAAGCGTGGGGTGCTGATATCTTGATATCGTTATGAAAAGTGAGTAAGAACAACACACGCTTTTTTAAATATAAAAAAAAAATTGGCCAATGACTTTATTCTTATTCTCTTCAACTTTTTAGTCCTTATTTCTATATAAGCGTGTTTTATTAGTCTTTTGAAACTATCATTATATTTTTTGGATTAAGGGCCACTTTGGCAAAGATAGGAGTATTGAAACTGAAGAAAAATGTAATATTCAATTCAAAGAAGTGTGAATTCGTTGGCATAAACTTTGGGAAGACTTTGTATCTACTTCCGAAAACCCTCAGTACTCACTGGAACCATTCTTCACTCGACTACTTTTGAAATATCGAAGTTTTACTTCACTACCATAACGAAGGTGAAAGTGAATTACAAACGCTTCCCTTCATGTCTAGATAAAATTGATTCGTATCCCCTGCATGTCCCTGCAATGATTCTTCTGAGGCAGGTATGATATTAATCACCTCATCATCTCCTATAACCTTCACATTACTCATCGTGCTGAATTTTTTAAGAAATTGATTTTACAAGGTAGTCAATGCCCACAAATACTATTCTGTTGTTCTGTTCATTTAAGGAAGACATTTACAGAACAATTATGGTATTTTCGATTCAATGGAAACACGATATAATCTTGCACAACGCAATACAATGAGAACTTTTCAACAAAAAATTAAACCGACGAAAAAATCAACTGAAACGCAAAAAATAAAAAAAACCTTCTTAGTCTAAATGATAATTGAGCTCCTAAACTAATGTAAGTAACTGATTTTGAGTCGGCGCCAACCAAACAAACAATTATCGAAGATCATTATCTATGAAAGAAGTCATCAAAACGCAGCCGTGCATCTTGCTGCCATCATTTTACGCTTATCCTAATTCAATTGCTAGTTTGTTTGGCGCCGACTCAAAATCAGTTACTCACATTAGTTTAGGAGCTCAATTATCATTTAGACTAAGAAGATTTATTTTGTTTTTTGCGTTTCAGTTGATTTTTTTCGTCGGTTTAATTTTTTGTTAAAAAGTTTTTATTTTTAACTTTTCAGTTCCGTTTTTCATCGGTTTAATTTTTTGTTAAAATATTTTTATTTTTCAATTCTTTGTGGCTTAAATCTACCAATTACTACCTACTTGTTTTTTGATTACTTCCAAAATACTTACTTACCCACCTTACTTCAACTATTACCAGTTAAATAATATGATTATCTACTTTTACTATTTGTTGTTATATAAATTACTTTCGTTGTTCTGGTTACTTTATTTCATCACGTTGTATATCATTCCATACTCTCATAAAATATACTGATTTTGACGGAACAAGAATAATGTCAGTAGCGATCTGTCATTGTCAACTACGTATGTGTGTGCTAATGTTCACTAGTGAAAAATCAATTATCCCCTATTTTTCTACCCGTAAGGGTGGCTTATTTCTCTCGAAATCCAAATATGAGGTATACCCTATCTATTGAAATAATAATCATCCAAATCGAAGAACCCAGTACAAAGTTATGCCTGATAGAATCGGTTAACGGACCAGAATTCAGAGGGTGAGTGATCAATATCCTTCATTTCGCTACCCTTAGGGGTGGATTCCATCCTTTGAATTCAGATGGAACCATAATCGAAGTACACCCCATCCATTGAAAAAAGAATTATCGGAATCGGACGCCTCAGTAAAAAGTTATGCGTGATCATACATAAAAAAATATGATGGAAAAACATGAAATATACGGGTCGAATAGAGAACCTCCTCCTCTTTGGGTTCGTCGGTTAAAAAATCAGTAGATATATGTATATATATATATATATATATATATATATATATATATATATATATATATATATATTTATATATAAATGTATATTGTTATGTTATGTTATGCCAGTTGTAAATTTTAAAAGACTAAAAACCCACAAAAAGAATAATTACTAGATGGTTAATGGTTTCAAGAGTTTGTTTGTGAATAACTTTTGAAATTCTATGTATATTGTGGGCCTAGGTAGAATATGGATAGATAAAAATGTCAAAATACTATAAAACAATCAATTTCATACACTGTCAAAATTATTATAACCCATAATTGCTCAAAAGACAACAAAAAGTCTAAATTTACAAAATTTTCAGGAATAAACAGTAATCAACACATTTATAAATTTGAAACATACAGTATATGAAATTGTAGCTAACTAAAGGTAGCCAATGATAGAACAGCAAATGTCTTTATAAAAATAGCCAATCAGAGAATAGATGGTCAGGTGTAAAATTGGAAATTGTGGGAGAGTAGCAATGAGATGGTATCAGAAGCAATTATGATTGAAATTTGTTAATAATGATAAGAGTGGAAAAATAATTGTTTATTTAAATTATGCAATATGAATATAAACAGTGAAAAGTGACAATTGAGTGCACCAATTCAAAAATTCAAATGAAAAAACAAGGAGAAAAAGATGTATCTAGGCGATAGAAAACAAAGCTTCAAGGGAGATCGAAAATAAATTTCCAAGCGGATGCCACGCAAAAATTTTACTAAAATAAAAATGGAATAATCCCATCATTTGGTAAACAAAACCAATATTACCTCAAAGATATAACATATCCACGGATCCAAATGCTGATTTCCGCATATATATAGTTCCTGATTCATGGTATTGCAGTCCTGACAACGATTGGAGAGAGGAGACATCCAGTTTCATGGTATAATTAGAACACCAACAGTTCCAACCAGGAATAAAACTTTAATAGTGCTCTTCCGGTCCTGAACTATTTCACAAATAACATATTTCACATTCGAAGAACTTTATGTCACCCTATTTTGAACAGTTACAGAAAACGTCACTCTCATGGAAAAAGTGAGGTTCTGTTTATCTATCCATGATCTGATTCATCATTTTTATCCGTGAATATTTGTTTGATTCACCCTAGTATAAGTTATTTCTCGTAGGCCAAGTATTATTAAGTCTTCCTGAATAAAGGAGATAATTGCTTTATGATATTTTGTTGTTTTGTTTTCTCACAATGATCAATAACATACCAAAGACCATTCAATAAACTGAAGTTAGCCAGCAGTGGCAGTGTCTCTATTGCCTTGAACCGGCCACCTTGAGATAAGGGCGTACCAACTGTTGCTTAGCCGTGGTGAGAAAAATAATAATTGTTGGTAGCGTGACGAGAGAACAGTGACGTTCGCTGGCAATTATTATTACAGCATACAATATAGGGGCAGAAATATCTATTTATATCATATCAATTTGGCTCACAAAGAATAACAAAATTATCAGCTATCTTACTAAAAAAAAACAATTAGAATTTTCAATATATCAAAACATTACAAGATATATATATATATATATATATATATATATATATATATATCATGTTCAGATAGGTTTCCGCGGTCATAACTATTTGGGATATGTGAATTTCTGGTTGAACCGCGTCTGGAAATTTGATTATTCCGACGTTTTGGCACGTATTTTGAAGCAATTTTCTCAGATCACCCAAAGATACTATAGTCAACGAGTCTCAAGGAATTCACGACATAGATCCTTTCTCGGCACCCTCTAATCACCGCGAAGAAACAGGTCACAGAATAGAAAACGCCCGAATTGCCTCAATATACGGGATGGCGGACGTTGCTTACCCAATACCTTGTCAGCAGGACCTCTGGCCTGGGGATCTATCGGTCCTGGTAGTGTCGGGCGCTACTCCCTCATTTCATGCCTCTCCTGAAGCTGGAACTGTCTGATGAACAGAACGTCAGCTATAGGCGACACCTCATTCACTGGTTTGCTAGTAGGCCTTTCCGAGTGTTGATGTTCTAGTTCTTCTAATGTTTGGATACCATTACCTGCCGTACGAAGTATGTGATATTTTTTCAATTCTCTTCTGAGCGGACCATGTTTGCATAATATCCGGGATATCAATTCGAATATACATTTCACTGCCCTTTGGATTTCCCACTGGGTGTTGGTTACAAATTGGGAATTAAGTTTATCACAATAATTTATCAAGAATTGCTGAATTATTTCTATTAAAATTTGGTATAGATTTCCTCTTGAAAATTTGAATTCTCTATTACCTAATCAATCCACAAAATGATCAAGTTTTTATTTGAATATCTCTATAACGGCTGATTAGATTTTGGCAATATGAACCATCAGCTATTTTTTCTAAGGAATGAAAAAAATCTGAAAACTGAAAAAGCTCCATGACTCCATGTAAGGCACACTGGATAATATGTCTGAAGTGACTTTTCTATAAAAAAAATAGCGCTGTCGAGAGGAAATGAGGTACCACTGGTAAATTTGAATGAAAAATATTCACTAGTTAAATTAGGATAAAAAACTCTTTAGCTAGATTGTCATTACCAAAGGCATTATCTTCATTATTACCTGACAGGCTTTGAATGCTCATTTGGCGCATCTTTTGCCGATTGCTAAGGTCTATCTATCAGGCTTATATCGAGCAAACATTCTGTTTACTACTTCTAAATAATAGATATGGAAGGTACTTATCTCTCGAGGTGAAAATATATTCAACTACGCCAATCAAACTGCAGCACGCCAATTGATGAACCGCCGCTGTGTTGAGTTGTGGTGTCTCGTGCATTGTCGCTTAGCTGAATGACGCTTAGGAGGTTGGAGGAGAGGAGGACGAGGTAACAACGGCGTGGGAGAGATATTTGTACGTTGACGAAATGAGGATTCTGTTGTTAGCTGTTTCCTCACAAAAACTATCATAGTTGGAAAGTGCTGGCGACTTTGGAATATGCTACATGGTTTTCTCTCCCTTTACTGAAGGAAAGGTAGGAGCCAACCAATTCATTTCCACCTCAAAGGGACCTACGTTTCATTGACACCGTAGAAACGGAAAAAAACATCATAGACATTGTTCATGTGCACAGAGTTTCCTACCTATTAACAACGTTCAGTTAGTTTTACTTTCGATATTGGACTTTCCATATTTGCTTATTCAGATACATTCTTGGATGTAGAATATATTGTTTAGTTTTGGTAGTCTGACTCTCTAATTGTTCGAACCCACCCTGAGATAATACATATTTGAAATGGTAATACAAAACCTTTCTGGCGCCCAAACAGAGCAAATTACAAATCCGTATAGAAACTGATTGATAAAAATGATATATCATAAAAACATTGAATTCCTTTTTGTCGGTTGCTGGGTATAAGGATGAATGTAAACTGGCGGCAACAAGTTAACATAGGAAAAAAATACTTTGTAAAATGCACTTATCTACCCACTTTTCATCAAACTTAAACACAAATAGTCAAACAAGCGATAAACAATAATACTGTGCTTTGAGCAACAGTAGTCAACGCCATCAACACACTCAAAATTATGTTAGTTAAACAGACGCACGGATAGGAATGATGGACGATCTCTACGATCCACGATCACGATCTGTTTCTTTCATATAATTCTCCACCAGCGTTGCCTTCACTAACACCGGAAAACATCAAAAATAATATATATATATATATATATATATATATATATATATATATATATATATATATATATATATATATATATATATATATATATATATATATATATATATATGTAATATAATGATGAATTTTTTTAAATATAATATATTGTAATATTTTTGCCCCACGTTTTGGGTGCCTTTTGTTATGTTTTGATGAATTGAAAAATAATTGTTGTTCCTATGAAATGAATGAAGCTAATAGTTTTTGTTATTCTTTGAACCAACTTGATATGATATAGATAGATATTTATTCCCCGTATAATAATTTGTATGTGGTAATAATAATTGCCAACGAACGTCACTGTTCTCTCGTCACGTAGCTGACAATTGTTATTCCTTTTCTCACCACAGCTAGCACAGTTGGTACGCCCTCATCTCAAGATAGCCGGTTCAAAGCAATTATTTGATATGTCAAACTCAAGTTATTCAATGGTCGTAGGTATGATTGTTGATCATTGTGAAAGAACACACAACAAAATATCAAAAACAATTATCTCCTTCATTCAGGAAGACTTAAAATACCTGGCCTACGAGGAATAACTTATACTAGTGGGAATATACAAATATTCACGGATAATCATAAAATTGAAATCATGGATAGATAAACAGAACCTCACTTCTTTCGTGTTATTGTTTTCTGTTATTGTTCAAAATAGAGTGACATAAAGTTCTTCGAATATGAAATTCGTTATTGGTGAAATAGTTCAGGACCGGAAAATGCACTATTAAAGTTTCTATACCTGTTGGAGATGTCGGTGTTTCAAGATATGCCCTGAAACTGGATACCTTGTCACTACAAGCGCTATCAGGAACTCCAATACCATAACTCAGGAACCATACAGATGCGGAAATCAGCTTTGGAGACGTGGAAATGATATATAATTCGGGTAATACTAGTTTTGCTCTTCAAAAGTTGGAATTCTTTCAATTTTTGTTCTCTCAAAAATGTTGCGTCCATTCCCTTCTAATTTTATTTTCAATTTTTCCTCGTTGGCTTTGTTTGTTGTTGCCTCGATACAAGTTTCACTTCCTGTTTTCCCATTTGAATTCTTGAATTCGCGCACTAAATTGTCACATTTCACTGTTTAGGTTCATTTTACTCCATTTATGTATCCAACTATTTTTCCATACTTATTACTATTTACAAATTCTAATAATAATTGCTTATGATATCAACCAATTGCTATTCCTTCACAATTTCCAATTTTTACCTATGACCATCTATTCTCTGATTGGCTATTATCATGAAGACGTTTGCTGTTCTACCATTGGTTACTTTTAGTTATCTCCAATTTCATATACTGTATGTTTCAAATTCACAAATGTGTTGAACATCTTTTATTCATGCAAATTTTGTAAATTTCGACTTTTTGTTGGCTTTTTTTCAATTATGGTTTATGATCATTATGACAGTGTATGAAATTGATTGTGTTATATTATTTTGACATTTTTATCTATCCATATTATAGAAAGGCTTATAAATAAATAGAACTTCAGAATCAATAATTATTCTTTTTTGTGTGTTATTTCTTTTTTAAAATATTTAACTGGTTTTTCATAACATAACAATATATATATATATATATATATATATATATATATATATATATATATATATATATATATATATATATATATATATATATATATATATATATATATATTACAATATGAATTTCTTATTCAGGTTACGTTCGGGATAACTTCAGGAACTCGCAGTGAGAATTTCTTGTTCTTATTACATTCGGGATATCTTTAGGAACTTGCAATAAGAATTTCTTATTCAGTTTACGGTCAGGTTAACTTCAGGAACTCGCATTGAGAATTTCTTGTTTTGGTTACATTCACGATAACTTTAGGAATTTGCAATATAAATTTCTTATTCAGGTTACGTTCGAGACATCTTTAGGAACTCGCAATAAGTTGGAACCTGGCAAATGAAATGTGAGGACTCCAAGATTTATCCTGGGGACACCAGTGATATTTCGTTTAGTTAAAGCACGTAGCGATCACCGAGACTTCGCAATGGGAGTTCGATAAGATCCTAATTATAAACTATGTTACCTGGGTTAGTAATCTTACATTTGTCAAAAGAAAAAACAAGTATTTTCGAAATCTAACAATACTTAACAAATGGGAGTCAAAACACGAAATATTTCATCCATACTATAAATTGACCAAATCGTGTTTTTTTTGGTAAAATTCTGTTTTATATTTATAGTTTGTACGTTCAAGTGATATCAGAAACCACGTTCTATTATATATTTTTTATTATCATCCCATTCCACTTCATGTGGTACAAATAAGTTCCCGTGCCTATTATTAACCTGCTCCTTCCCCCATTTCATTTATTTCTGAAAAAAGAACAGTGAAGAGGAACGCCTGTCCTTTCCACCACCCCTACACGGGTCCCTTCCCATTGTTATTGCCAAAGGGTTCTGTCTCATTTACTTGCCCTCCCAGTTAGAGTACACTGGTGGTGAGTGAATTTATTTCAGTAAATATTTTAGTTGGTTTTGTTCCATGCTGTCATTTATCGATGGATACTAATAGTAGAGCACAAAATATGAAAGCAAATTATGATTGTGACAAAAAATCAGAATGAGACATTGGACGTTTCCTTCCATGTTCCGAATTACAATTGAACGTAACAAAAATTTTTTTTTCGAAAATATAGTGTAAAATCATATTCGATTCCGTTTGAACTCAAAATATTCCAATGAAGAATGAGAATTGTGTCATTTTAGAGTGTAAGAATCAATTTTCCTTTTTGGTTGTGGTTTTGATATCGTTTCAATCATTTCTGTAGCTACAATAGGTCTGGAGATATTTGTGAAAATATTCAACCACGCATCTGAAAAAGGACGCTACATTTCTCCTTGGCGTTACGAGAACTGATATTTTCGAATTATTACTGTAAATTGTCGAATTTATAGCATTCCATGAGAGTCTCGAATTGATTTGTTTGAAAATATGAACAGGTTATTAATGAAATCAGATGTGAAATCATTTACTACTCAGGAAGACCAAAAGAAATAGAAAACGCATGTTTGACATTCATAACCTGTCATTGAGTATGACACATTGCCAGAATTACCAGGTGGTTTTCGAAATTCGAGTGTTTTTGGTTGTAAGTTGAGTCAAGTTGAGTCAAGACTGGCTGCTCAAGACATTTTAGACGACATATTCAATAATAATTATGAGTTATTGTTCATCATAATAAGTGGAAATGGATGTAGAGTTTACAAGTTGGTATTATTATTTTATGACAAACAATTGGCATAATTGGTTCAGAATGTGGAACGCATCCATCTCTGTTCTTCTACCAATGCCACTCGGATTAACAAAAGCATTTTCATTTGGCAATTTTATCATAGTTAAAAAAAGAGTAGAACTAAATTAAGAAATGAATTGGGCGGGGAGAGGAGGGTGGGTCATCATACTAAGCTATTGATTGGTTGTCCGTCTACTCGTTTGACAAATGACAGATTCAGTTTTCTGTTTCGTTCATGTTTGTCATATTCTTGTGCTTTTTATTGGGAGTTCATTGTGTGTATTCATTATATATTTGGAAGTTTTCACCGTGGACAATTCATTTGGAAGACAATAGTTGAACTGCACACCAAAATGGAAAAGTTGTGTTTGATTTGCAATAACAAATTTGAAAAAGGTCCCCCTAGATCTTTTCATAGGTATGTATACCATAGGCGTAGTTGGAATAGGTTTATAGTTGAAATATTAGTATATTATCAATAATCAATATAAATAAATGTATCTAATTCGTTTTATAGGTTTCCCATAAATGTTCACCAGAAGAATGCTTGGTCTGAGGTACTTGGTATTGCTGAAAACATATCTCAGTATGAAGTTCGTGCTCTGATCACTTCTTCCCAGAAACTATAGATCTTAACCATCTGGCAAAAAATATATCGTTGATGGAGCTACACCTATTGCACATTTAATATTGCAGCCTATGGATCTTCAGAGATAATGAGTTTGTCAAAATATAACCATTCAACTCATATTGACGTAAAATTGATGAGTACGGTAATTGAGCTAAATTCAACACCTTTTCTGCAGAGCCAAATCAACCATTGACATAGTATTGGATGGAAGTGGTTCGTCTTCAACGGGTGAGGAAAACTATGAGTCATTGGAATCACCAAAACAAAGGTAACATCAACAGAAGATTATATTGATAAAGAGCAGTTTGCAATTTCATTTCAATGCATTTGACAATCATATTTTTTTAGGAGACTAATTGTGGGAAATCCGATGACTCTTCCCAAAAGATTTAAAATGGCAACTCCAAATGATTCACCAGCCTCATCATCAACTTCAACTGCATCAGAAACTGAGAGGGAAGAAAAAAGGCTACGTACGCATCAGAAGGTTTATATTGGACTATTGTTTAGTATTAAATGTTTGATACAATTCTTTTGTAGGAAAACTGTTTCAAAAATGATGGAATCCAAAGAACAGTTGAATAGTTCCAAAACATAAAAAAAAAAATGGAAAATGTCACAAAATATTATCATTTCAAGCTGATCCCATTGGACATGGCCCGCCTTATCACACAACAATTGAAATTTCTCAAGCTTTTCAGCGTTTTTGACAGACCACCAGAAGAAATTGAAACTTTGTTTTTCCCGTCATATTTACCGCTTCATTTCAACAGGGTTTTAATTTTATTTCAATTTAGTTATATATTATTTGGTATTATATATTATTGGGTTTCAAAATGAATGATCTCACTCCAAATCAACCACAGGATGTATTAGTATTATTATGATTTTCATGTTCTTTTTTTTCCAATTAACCAAAGTATTTTGATTTATTTTGTATATTATTGAGTATTTAAATCCATATATGAGAATATTTTTTTATTTTACAGATGTTTGTTTCATTTTTATGTATGTTATTTGTTTTTATTAATGAATGTGCAATAATTATTAACTGTTTTTCTCTCTCAATTTCACTCATAGTGGAATTTGTAATCTCAAGTTTCATGTCAGCTCAAAGATGTTAAGAATAATGGTTTATTATGCATTTTTCATAATTTCATTGTACAACATATTCTATTTTGTTAATTGCTTTATTGTCTTTTGAAACTTTGTGATTGTCAAATTATTTCAATTGGTTAACTCTTTTACTTTGATGAAATTCATTAGATTACCCTTATTGTTATACAACAGGTTACGATCTGCCAAAAATACAAATTTATAAGAATTGGCCGAAAACTTCAATTCGATTTCTGCTTCACATGAATTACAATCATTCTGTAGGTACATTGATTTCAAGGTGGGAATCTAACTCCATTATTTTTCTTTCTAGTTCACTGTTAGAAACCAGTTTTGACAGCTGATGCTGAACTGAAATCGTTTTTTGTTCCCAATCCTCAATATGTTCGAGTTCGAATGTTGATATTAACCACAAAGGTCTTCAATAACTTCATTATCTAATTGTTTGGATCTCTTCGTAGTTACAACTATTACTTCTACAGAACTATCAATGAAATTTTTGTAACTCGAACATCTCTAGCAAGATTTTTCCATTTGTCTATTTTGCCTCATCACAATGGACAGGTCTGATGCTTGCAAATTTATTATGTATCAAATAATCGGCAACTCGTTTCAATAATGGCAAAATTCCAATTGTTCATTGACAGATATAGACAAAGAACAGTTATTACACCATCTCTGATTATATTATTCAGGATTATCTTTCCAGTCGATGTGTGTCATATGATTAATCCAATTGAAACATTCTGTTTCAATTCAAAATCCTATAGTTTAACCATGAAAAATTATAGTGCAGTACTTATACATACATTTCAAAGTCGCCCGCTCGAGACATCCATTTAATTAATTTAATATGGATGCCCAGGTACACCACTTTGGATATACGATTGAGGTTTCAAGAGCTTTCAATGAATTAACATTGTGCATATTCTGGACATCCATTGTCCATGAATTTCTAGGAAACATCCAATTAAGACTCATCTTAGATTTTTCAGGACGTTCAGGTTACATACATTGTCGATCTAAAATTGGCCTGATTGGTTCCAGAAATCGATAAAGATTTTTATGAATGTTGTAATATCAAGATACTTAAACAGGGTGTTGGTGAATGAGTGCGACAAACTTCAGGGGGTGATTCTGCATGAAAAAATAATGACAGATTGCTATATAACTGTTGTCCGCAAATGCTTCGTTTTCCGAGATACCAAGTGTTAAAGTTTTTCTTAAAAACTGACTATTTATTTATTGCTCTGAAACCGGTTAAGAAATGCAAATGAAATTTGGTGAATTTTGAGAAGTAATTATTGCGCATTTTTTGACATGCAATGAAGAATTTTATGTTCATCATTGGCGCGCATACGGGTAATGATCTCGATTTTTTAAAGAAAAAAATGGTACGCCACTGAGATATTTTAGTTAAAAAATTATTTTTGAATTTTTTGATAAAACATCTTAACGCGTATTTGTCATTACTTCAATACATTATCTAGTAGCGATGCTAGTAGGCTACTGTCAACATTCTCTTAAATACGAATATTTCAACGAAATGTCAAATTAGCGTTTCTTCATTTTTAAGCTTTAGTTTGGTATAACTTCAATGATAATAAGTAATTAATTTTTCTTTTATCGAAAAGAATTGAAAATTATACAAATGCGGAATTGTCAGACATGCATTTTGTCTATGGTCGAAGTAATGCTGAGTTGTATCCAGGACGTAAGGTACCCCATCACACAATATTTGATTTGTTTTCGCCAACGTTTGGGCGAAAATGGTACATTTAAGAAACAAACGGCTGACTGTGGGCGCCCTCGAGAAGTACGAACTGTGCAACTAGAAGAAGCAGTTCTCGAGTTAATTGCGGAGTCACCTGAAACAAGTACTCGAAAAATTGCCAACAAACTGAATGTAAGCAACTCTTCATTTGAAATTCTAAAAGAACAGCAATTATATCCGTTTCATATTCAACGTGTGCAAGCTCTACTACCTAGAGACTTTTTTCCGCGCCTAGTTTTTTGCCATTGGATTCTCCATCAAATCGCTCAAATTCCTAATTTTTCAAATGGCGTTTTGTGTATACGGAATTTCCATAACAATTACCTCTGGGCTGAGGAAAATCTACATGGAATCTTTGAAGCTCATTTTCAGCATCAGTTTTCGGTAAATGTATGGCTTGGGGTACTTGATGATCATTTAATCGGTCCATATTTCCTCCCACAACGACTACCTTAATTTCCTACAGGAAGAGTTACCTGTTCTTCTTGAAGAAATTCCTCTACCCCTGAGACAACACTTCTGGTTCATGCATGATGGTGCACCAGTCCATTTCAGCATTATTGTACGTAATCACTTAGATACAGTATATCCAAATCGTTGGATAGGTAGGGAAGGTACAGAACTTTGGCCTGCTCGATCTCCGGATTCAAATTCTCTAGATTTTTGCATTTGGGGTTTTCTTAAGTCATTAGTTCATTCCACTTCCCTTGAAGACCTAAAGAATCGAATTATAGCCGGCTGTGAGATAAAAAGAAATACACCAGGAATATTTGCGCGAATACGAGAATCAATGAGACGAAGAGTTGAATCTTGTATTTCGTCTGAGGGAGGTCATTTTGAACATTTGCTGTTGTGTTATTGTTCTGGTTTAACGTTATTCCCAAGCAGCATTATGGTGACGGAAACTGATACTGCAACTTCGACTCTGTGGTTATCACGTAATCACCACTAAATCTACCACTATACAGTGAGAATAACTATGTGTGTAAGGTTGTAGTCACGTAATTCCCATCTATGGTAGCCACTCCACAGTTCTATAACTTATTAGTGTCATTTGAGGTGTCTGAAACATTATGGCCCCTGAGCAAATCACTTTAAAGGTTTTCAAACTTAAAAGTGGAAAATAACCGTTGACGTAACCATCCTGTACCACTTAAATATCACTTAGAAGTCACAGTCACTTTCAAGAGAGTATGATAGTTTCGGTGACGTTTTGGTAACTTCCATAAAGCCTTCAATGTGGCAGGCACTTGATTGTGATATGTGGTGATGGTTGCCACGTTCTTGCTATCTTCATAAGCGATAACCTTCAAAATTCACCATTCCGCGCGATGACGAAAGCTAACCTAAGTTTTCTCAAATTATTTTATTGTGGCTTACAAAAAGTTTGTTAAATTTAAATGGGTTATGCGTTTTCAATAGACAATTTTCCTTGATTCTGAAGTGACCGTGGATTGGTCCGTGCGATGACGAAAACTAACCTAACTTTTCTCAAATTATTTTATTGTGGCTTACAAAAAGTTCGTTTTATCTGTTACGTGAAATTTGAATGATATGTACATTCAATATAAAATGGGTTATGCGTTTTCAATAGACAATTTACCTTGATTATGTATAAAAAGGTTAATTTAAATTGATCGGATCTCTGACTTGTGCTCCTGCTTAATATTTATACTTTGATTGGTAATTCTGTTTGCATAAATGCCATCGTTTTCATTACTTGTTAATTGATAATTGTTACTTGATCATTGTTGATTGGAGCTGCATAAATCCACTATACTTGCTACATGTCCTCTTTTAACAATTAATGCATATGTACCCGCAATTTTAAGGTTAAAACTTTGAAGGGGCAGGTTATAATAGCCCGACGTGTTCGCCCCTTTCAAGGGTATAAGATCTATTGTAATTTTAAGGTTATAACTTTGAAGTGGTGAGTCATAGGCCTGCGACGTGGGTGCCACTTTCCAGTGGTGGAAAAGTTAATAATTTAGTTCCACTGGGCACTTTATGATGAAAGGAGCTTCAGATTGGTATATTTACACTTTCTGCCACTTTAAAGTTATATTCTGCAAAAGCCGCCATATTTACAGGAATATGCTGGGTCACCATTATTAGAGAAATGATCGAAATATTCAATAAAGATTTATTTGTCATCAGCACTGCATCAAACGTAGTAATTTGTTATGTAAGTATTTGTTTCAATTAACCAAGCTTGATAAAACAATGTTTGAGGGATTTGAGTACATAATTTCAGAGGCGAGTTATTTTCAAAATTATAATGTTCTCCTTAAATAAAGTGTATTCAGATGGCGCGTGCTCACAATCGAGCTACAACACCCATATTTCACATAAAACTTTTAATCGTTTTGATTTTATCCCGATCAGAAGTATCCAAATTCAATATACTTACGCGTTTGTATGTTTATATGTTGAAGTTGATCGAGTGTTAGAAATGAATCAGGCAAAATGGAAGAATGCGGAATATTTATCACAAAAATATGTTGCTGAACAGAGATCGAGCTACATATCAGTCAGTTGTTTAACGTGTCTAGTGTCGGCCACTACATATCCACGTTTTTGCCAGGTGACAACAACGTGGTTGGAATGTGGCTATCTGAGACCCAGGAACGTAGATCGGAACGTAGCAGCCACCAAAAAAGTGTTCCCCATTTTGGTAGCCGCCGCGTGATAGAACCGTGAATATTACGTGGCAGTGGTTGTGACCAAACACTTCAGAGTTTTCCAGAATCGTGGCCGCTACGTTCCGTCCACTCAAAATGCTACTTGGGTTGTATCAGATAGTTCTTGATAATGTATTAAAGAAATGAAAAATAAGCGTTAAGATGTTTTATTTTTTTGCATGAAACCGGCGCCCCCTACAAAAAAAAATCAAAGGAATTTTTGTCTCAAATTGGACAAGTAATTCAGAAATAATTTTCAATTTGGAATATCTCAGTGGCGTACCATTTTTTCTTTCAAAAAATTGAGATCATTACCCGTATGCGCGCCAATGATGAACATAAAATTCTCAACTGCATGTCAAAAAATGCGCAATAACTACCTCTTGGAACTCACTGAATTCAATTTGCATATCTCGACCGGTTTCATAGCAATGAATAAATAGTCAGTTTTCAAGAAAAACTTTTCAGTTGAATCTATATGTTAAATAGGGATGATAGAACAAAACTGTTAATATATGGGCGGCATACATAATTTAAGTAAACTCGAATTTTAACACCTCGTATCTCGGAATACGAAGCATTGCGGACAAAAGTTATCGAGCAAACTGTCATTATTTTTTCATGCAGAATCATGGAGTTTGTCACTAACACCCTGTATTTGATCCTATGTGATTTCTGTAAAAAACTGGGAACAAAATGTATTCATCTGCCAATTAGGCTTATGAATAATTTTCTCTAAAAAGTTTCAGGGATTCAAATGATATATTGTCATGAAATAAGAAATGTTGCAAATGTAGAAATACTTTCTAATATAGAGATAGAATTACACTACATAATTTTTAACGACTTCAAGGTGCTACAATTTTTTACGGTTTTGAATCCTTTAAAAACGTACGCCTCTGAAAGCTACGTCATTGAGTACGCTGGAGACCCCTTCACCTCTTCTCAGAATTACCCCTTCAATACCAAACAATTACTACGTGATGCCATATCTAGTGTAACATATATGATCTAAGACTATACCGTATATTTTAATCGTTTGAAGATATTTTTTGCCATTCGTTTTTTCATTTGACGTTGAACATGAAAGTTCAATTCGTTCAGAATCTGGTTTCAACAGGATGGCGCACCGCCACATTTCGCTGCAAATGTGCGCGAGTTTTTGAACAGAACCTTTCCAGATCGGTGGATAGGAAGAAGGGGAACAGTGGAATACTGCCCTGCTTAGCAGAAACGCCGTATGTGCAAAATTAACGTAAAATGATATTTTGGTATTAAATACTTGAAAATGCGTCTTTTTATCGATCCCACCGAGTAAAAATGTCGTATGTACCACCAAATCTTCAAAACGAAGACACTTTTTTGCCGCATCCAACAAAAATATTGACCTGTGCTCAACAAAACTGCCACATCCATACGATGCTTGAAAGAAGCGCGGTATTTCAACGACCAATACGGTGTTTTCCCTAAACATGCATGAGCTACCGCTTTACTAAGCAATAATAACATTTTATGCTTGTTGAAACTTGAAGGGTACCTTATTATCTCTCAGTTTGTTGTTTGATTCATGGTTTGATTTAATCGTGGACGAAAAACTTTCATTTCCCAAAGACAAAAATAAATTGTTTAATTCAGAACGGCTGTGAAGAAATACAAAAAGCTCTTTTTCTCCGTTTCAACTTTTCAACAGATACGGCGTTTCTGCTAATCAGGGTAGAATGGCTCGCTAGATCACCTGATATCAGTCCATTAGACTTCTTTTTATGGGGTTATTCAATGTATAAAGTCTATACTAACAGACCCGACAATATCCGTGACCTAAAAGACCGAATCAGGCAAGAAATGTAGAACATAACACCCGCTGTGCTACAAAATGTCAGAGACGAAGTTGATGCCCGAGTAGGTCATTGTCTAGCGGTCAATGGAGAACAGTTTGAACTGTGAATGTTCTTTTGTTTGCTTTTGGTAGTGTATCCAGTAGCTGCATAGCTTGGAAATTTCAATCAATAATTTTTATTACGTTTATTCTTCATTTATTATTTTGTAAAAATACAGTAACGTAAAACTTTCGAATACGTTTTATGAAACACTTCTTGTATTGTTGCCCACCCTGTACCAATTTGACATTTTTGCAATCAGCTCAGCAAGGTAACTCCGGAAATAACAAAAAGGGTGTTTCTTTAAAAAAAACGGTGATGACGTCATTACTCGAAGGTAGGTTCACCCTGCATATTATATTATTATTTCAAAAAACAGTAAATTATAATCAAAAATCGACATGTTTCGGTAATTTTTAATAATATTGTATATGCGAATGTCGAAGAACGTCATAGCTCCTGGTCCTGTTTGCCTGAAATTCGGGTTGAAGTTAGATCGAGGGGGTCTTGGAGCCCTGTATTATTTATACAACTGCAGTTGCATGTTTGTTGTTTTTCTGTTGAAATTGTCATGTTGTTCACGGAAGTTTCCAGAACACCCTCTAATTTGTCAATTATTCTTTTGAAGTCCTTCCAGTTCATATTTTCTCCCCGTAGTAGTCTGTAATTCTGGTAATATTCCTTCCGTATTCCGTTTTCAAAAAAATTTCTGAATTTTTCCAGCTCTAAATTGGGGTCGAAGTCTTCGAACAGTGTCTGTAGCTCATAGTAGTAGGCCTTGATTGACTCGGGCTTTTGTTTTCGTTTGAATAGGAGACTTTCTGCGGAGTGGGTTCTATCTGCCCCATCAAACTCCTTCGAAAAGTTATTTTTGATATCCTCTCGTTTTTTGTTATCATTTGTCCCATTCGCAGCATATCTTTTGAATCATAGTTCTGCCGCACCCTCTAGAAATGTTCCAAAGCATGATATTTTGTGGGTATTGTTCCAACTGTTTGCAGCGGCGGCCCTTTCATATTTTTTAATAAATGATGAGGCTGATGATGTGCAGGGGTTGAATATTGGAGGGCACAGAAATTTTGGTTTGACTGCGGCATTTCGAGTTCCCAAACTGTCTATCAAAGTCTCGTCTGCCATGTATGCCAAAATTCTTGCTTGACTTCCTGTGACCTGCTGTGTGGGTGGATTATTTTCAGGTATAACTCCTTCACTATCCTTATCTTCCTCCTGTTGTATTTCTTGCAAGGATAAGTTTACCAAATTCTCACTCAAATTGTGTATTGCATCCGCATTTTCTTCCTCTCCCAAACTATCTTCTTGCTTCCTATTTTCTATCTCTGTATGCTCAAGGGGGTTTACATTTCCTACAGAGCTGCTTGACGTTGTGGAACCAGTTGGTGAGGTAGAATGACGGAACTCAAGAGGGTTGTTTTTTGGGTCTTGTGAATTATGTTTTTGTGGAGATCTAGGTATTCTCTTAGATAGCGCAAATGGATCACCAGAAGAGATGTTGCTTGTGCTGCTGAATTCGGGTTGGAATGCTCTTGTGCACGAAGCTTGTGGATGGTTTAAACTTTCAGAGGTCTGACCTTTCTTAGAAGATTCGTCGTTTTTTATATTCAGTTTCAGTTTAAGTGACCTTGTGAAATGTTGTTTTTTTTTCACTGCTCATACCTCATCTGTGAATATATTTTTGCCCGTGAATAAAACATAATTTTGGTTTCATTAGACTAATGCTCACCGAAATTTGTAGAATAAAAAAAATTAAAGATATGCATTATTTTTGTTTTATATTTAATATAAATTTCCCCACATTTTCAGGGTAATATTGAACGGAATATTTCTGTATTTCAAGTATTTCTTTCTAATGATACAAAAAATGGCAAAAATTAGAATAAACATAACCGCAGTTATTTTCTATTAGTAATCGTCCCCAAATAATCTTTTGAATTTTAGTTTCATTTTTTCAGAGAGAAATTGCTCGGGGATACTAGGGGCAGGAGTTTTTTCGATGAAAGTAGTATGATTATAAGTATTATCTAAAAATAAATGGTCACATGAAAAAAGGTACTTTTCAAGATATTCGATCTGCTCATTGAGCAAGGTTTTCAGTGAAATGCTATTTTCCAAATTTTCGAAATCTTTTGTATAATCTTGAACTGTGTTAATAGGTGGCGATAATGGTAGTAATATAACTTCTGCAATTTCACTGTGGTTCAGATCGTCCAGTGCGAGTCTTACTTTGGCTCTGTTGAGGGATCTTTGCCGTTTGCTTGGCTTCTTACTTTTTTCTTGTTCATTTGTACCAAGATATGAAGAATGTATGTTACAATACAATGATACTGTGCTAATAATCGATGGAACAACCTGAGAAGATGTAATATCTCATACAAGAAACGATATTGACACTATAGTTAATTGGCTTGATGATAGTTTCCTGACAATAAATATTGATGAAACATCTTACATTTCATTTTGTAGTAACAGTCATGATTTTCCCAATGCACAAAACATCAATATTCATTCAACCAGCAGAAATAAGAACATAACTCTGAAAAAATCCAGTTCAGTTAAATATCTCGGAGTACACATTGACCAAAATCTAAAATGGAAAATACATATAGACTATCTTTGTAAAAGACTCATAGCACTTTTGTATGTTTTTAGAACACTTGAAAATATACTGAGTATCAATGATTTGCGCACTATATATTTCTCGTTAGTTCAGTCTCTCTTAATGTATGTAAATCTAGGATGGGGTGGGGTCTATAGTACAACTGTACAACCTCTTATGGTTCTACAGAAACGATTTCTCGAAAGTATCTATAATTCAAATTTTCGTTTCAAATCGGCACAAATATTCCAATATTGTGAACTGATGAATTTGAGATATATTTACTTCAAACAATCATTCATATTCATATTTCACAACAGAAATAAGTTCAAAAATCATCGACATGGACATGAAACGCGACTAAAAGCGAGTAGCCTAGATATACCGGAAATGAACAAAGTTATTGGACAAAGATCAATTACATATATTGGACCTAAATTATTCAATCTTGCTCGAGATCATATAAAAACGGAATATGTGTTTAAGTTATTCAAGATTTCAGTGATCAAGTGGCTCAAAAATGAAAATATAACATTACTATGAACAAATTTTACTGAATTAATCTCTCAATTTTCACATTATTTCTACATCCCCACCTAGCACATTGAATACTTTTAATTTAACACGAGTTTGTATTTTGTATTTTATATTTAACATTTGATATTTTTATATGTTTACACATAAAAATTTTTATGTTTTACATTTTTGCATTATCTACACGATTAGAGATTTTATACATTCAGATTTTATATTTAATGTGTCTTTTTTGTAGTATACTAAGAATATTATTCAGTACTATTGATATTGTTAATACTATTTAGAAATATAAGCATTATAATGTTTGTCCGAATATCTCAAAATATATTATATCTTGACCATCTTCAAAGGAAAGAATTTCGATATTGATGTTTCACAGACAAGTTTTCCAAAAACTTAAGTGAATCATCAATACCTATGTTTCCGCTGATAAAAATTCAGTAATAAGACTCGGTTTGACGAACCTTTCCTTCTACCTATATTAATCGCCCATATTTTTTTCTATTGTATGCTTTTATAAATTCATGTAATTTGGTGATCAATAAAATAGTACTACTACTACTACTACTATATATAACAAACCGAACGATGATCAGCCTTTGTAAGAATTGAGGTAAATTGAGGGAGTATAGAATTTATGGAAGTAGTTGCCATGCCAGATGTTTGTTAGAAAACGTGAACTGGTCTCGGCATAAATTATAGTAAAGTAGTGTGCTACGCCAGATGTTTGTGAACAAACGTGAACTGGTCTCAGCAGAAATAAGAGGGATTATAGTGAAGTAGTGAGCTACGCCAGATGTTTGTGAACAAACGTGAACTGGTCTCAGCAGAAATAAGAGGGATTATAGTAAAGTAGTGTGCTACGCCAGATGTTTGTGAACAAACGTGAACTGGTCTCAGCAGAAATAAGATGGGGTATAGTATTATGCCACGCCAGATCTTTATGAGCAAACATGAACTGGTTTCGGCAGAAATAGGTTAGTGAACCTAGTATAGAATTCTCAAATAAGTATTGGCTCAGGGAAACAATTATTATTGATTCAAATGAGAGGAATGGAAGCTTTAAAATATATATATATATATATATATATATATATATTCAGACAACTGTTCCTCCAGAAATTATTGAATGCCACCGCAAGAAAATACTCATTGTGTTAAAATACAGAAAACCAACATTTATTTATCACCACCTTCTATTCTCCTCAATTATTATCAATACTCCACATTCATTTCCTCTCCACAGGTCATTCCTTCCCAAAATCTTTGATCAGCATTATTTGCTGATCGAGTTGAAGTAATATAATTCAACACCTCAGTTCCTGCTATTTCTCTCTGCAATGTTCTATACAGGGTATTGATTTAATTATGAGATACAAACGAGTGCAGAACTGAAATGCCCTTGTGGCCTTTAGGAGAGGAAACATTTAAATTTTTGATTCAATAAATGTATGCTTCATAACAATATATTGACACAATTTTGTAGATCTCTTTGATTATATTTACTGCAAAAAAATGGTTGGAATAGAAAGAATCAACGAAAAAATGCTATATCAGAAAAAAAAAACATTTACATGGTTTTTGTATGCGAAATTATAAATTTCATTGGATAAAATATCGCACAACTGTCCGATTTGAAAATCGATATTTCACCACTCATACAGGCAGCTTGACACCCATTCGAATTATATTATTATTATAATTCAATCTTGATTTTGCCTTTTCAGCTATGAGTGGCAACAATTACATAGTCGGATGATCAAAATGTGCCATATGATGTCTTATAATGGTGATAAAAAGAATTATTGGCTACCACATCACTAATGTATTTGTGGTTTTCTTTTCATTTCGTCATTCCGTCATCTATCTGTCAGAGTTTTGATATCGCGCCAGCCCCGCACTATAAATATTATAAGCTATTTACACATCAATAGAAGAAATTGCCTCTTGCTGTTCCGACGCGACGGTCAAATGTTATCTCAAACACATATGACATGACACATGTGATTCATGAGCTTCCCACTTTCCGGTTCAGATAGAGAGTTTAATCAGTTAATATACTTGCTGTCTGTATCACTGTGTCATCTGAAATAAAAAATTATGCAAGAGCCTTACACCATAACAGATATAAAATTGATAATAATATTCTTATTGCCATATGAAACATCAGTAATGTTAGATACATGAGATTATGAGTACACATATATTCATATACACACATATTCACAAACATATAGATAAGTACTTGAAATTACTTGCAAAAAATATAGATAAAAATGAATGTTAAAAATGAATGTCAATTATTCTCTCAGAGTTCTTTCAAAAATACTCATGGTACTAATTTCTTTGAAATGTGAAGGCAATGCAATATATATTTTTAGACACTTATAGTACGGACCTTTCTCAAATAAACTTGTTTTATGCCGTAGGACTCGCAGATGTTCACCTCCTCTGGTTATCATATTGCAGGTATGGTGATTGTTTGTAGGAAAATATTGTAAATTTTTCCTAGCAAAAATTGCAATGTTATACAGGTTATCCCAAACTCGATGGCCTATTGGAATTTTCTGGAGAACGGGACACAGGATTATTTCGAAAATTCTATACCAGTCATTTTCAACCAATCAGATGCTTCATTTCGACATTGTTACTATGGTAACCAGCAAATTTACTGAAAATTTTCCATCCACATTAGCATGTAGACGTAAAATTAATAAGTGGAAATTTCCCGGCACATGACAGCTATCATATAATTAAACAATAATAATATTGAAATAACATCCACTTTCATTTTTTAAAAATTTTTTTATTTTACTAGGACACGGAGAAAACCAAAAACATATCTCCCGCAATACGAACATCCACTTTAATTTTCAGTCAATGTTGACATTTGCCTGAAACCTAGTAAGAAAATTATATGAAATCAATTAATTTCTATTATAATTCATCTAATATTATATATTTTATTTTACTAGGGTACGGGGAAAATCAGAAAAAATTTTCCGCAATACGAACGTATTCACTTTCATTTTTTGGTCAATATTGACAATTCCCTGAAACCTATTAAAAAAATTGTATGAAATCAATTAATTTTATATAATAATTTATCTGATATATTTTTTTAATTTTACTAGGGCATAAATACCAAAAGTAAATATTGCATGAAAAAATAATGCATACAAAAGTATAATCAAATGCCTTTTACACGGGTTTATTGTATTGAGAGACAGTTAATATATATTTGAAAAAAGACCACGAATCCAATTGATTATAAGAACCAGAAATATTATTTTAATGAATACCTACGTAATTTCTAAGACACTATACCTACAGGAGAAGCCTATTTCATAATTTTTTTATTGAGTAGTATTATTTTGACTATTATAATTATCACTAATATTAAAAACACAATTATTATAAATAATACCATTTGCATCTGTTGTTGATTCTTGCCGTGATTCAATTTTATCAGTCATTGTATTCGAATTCAAACTGTTTCTCAGAGAATGCTCGCCCCTCATGGCACCAATTATATCTGCATGATGACCCACATCCATCTGAAGATACGGTTTGATAGGATGAGCGTTACTGTGACCTATAATCTTTATAATTTGTTGCTCTTGAACGCCATTTTTCACCAAGTTTGATATCGCTGTACTCTCGCAGAGTGATTTGTGATTTTTATCTTCTTCACATCGACTCCTATTTCACAAGCAGATTCTCTCAATCATGATGAAATTGTATTTTTACCGACAGTGAAATTTGTATTTCGAATAGTTTGCATTCCAATTTAAGGTAGGGGTCACAAACAATCTATCTACTTCTAGATTTCCACATTTTCCCATAAATTTTTCAAAAAGTCGTATGGGACATTCATCAAGATTTTTGCTATTTCTTACTGAATATTCACTGTCTGCAAGTCTTTTTGACCCACCTTGGGTTGTTTTCGTAAATACTAGATTATATTCAATGCGACCTGTAAAATCTCCCTTATGATCAATTTCCTTATGGAAATGCTCAACTTTAGCCATTGTTACTTGACCACCCCTCCAAGCTAGTTCATGCGATATTATATAAAAAGTTTTCTCTGTAACCCCGAAGATGTATTGTTATCCCAAATTGTTTTCATTCTCATACTCTTCACAAGTGAGAGCAGCAGTATTTGTTTTTCTTTTTGAAGGATTTTTTTGTAACTGTCGCCGTTTCACATCACGAGCAGCTCTTGCAGATGCAAATTCAATACTTCCAAACGGATCAATATTCACATGAAACTTAAAAAAGTACATTTCTTGCAGTTGCTTTGCAGTTGAATTCCACATAACTTAAAATAATTAATTTGTGAGTCTAAAAATGTCTCCATATAAATAACCGAAGGGTTCTTACTTTTACTACAGATTCTTTATAATCTTCCAAGTTTCTTCTTTTCATATTAAATCCCCAATCCTCTAAAATTGCAGCTAATTATACAACAGATGTTTCTTCTTCAATCCGATATAATTTTTCTTTCCACACTGTTGCCTTAGACTTTTTGGTATTTGATGGAGTTAAATTTTCCACCTCTTTTCTAATTAACTCTGTAGTTTCCTTTCCAAATCGCAACATTCCTTTTCAAAGTAAAAAACCCACACCGTGTTAATGACAATTCAAATAATGAAAAACGTCAAAACTCGCATTTCACACAGCCTACTATTTATTTGTGAACAACGTCAAAATAAATAGTTACTTAATGTTTTCCATTTAAATATAATTCCGGTATAAAATTTCCTTACCTGATCCCCCTCGTGCTTGAATTAATTGCGGGAAATTCGTCACGTACATGAATTTTTAAAGAAAATTATCCCTCGTCGCTTCGCGACTCGTGATGATTTTCGAAAAATTCATGTACTCAAAAAATTTCCGGCCATAATTCATGCTCTAGGGAAATTGTAAGTGAAAATTTGGTTTCTTGGGTGATTAGTTTTGCTCTATCTATCTGAAATATTCTCAGCGCTGCGGCGTTGGTGCTTATATTGAAAAGAAGCAACAACTTTGATATTTTAAATAAGACACCATGTATATTATTGCATTTTTCTCTTTGCTATTGATTTACGAACATTTTTGTGTAATACTCCCCTATACCTATCCCAAGCGGTTTTCGACGAATTCATTGATTTCCTTATTTTTTGTGCAGAATTAAATGTTTATTACTGCGGTATTTGGAGTGTAGTTTACCAATGTTCTGTGCATTATTTATGTCTAAGGGAATTCGTTCTCCATTATTCAGGGTCGTTTGAAAATGTGATTTTTCCTATAGATACCAAAACGGTGAAAAGTACATTTTTCAATGGAACGCCCTGTATATTATCGAATATTCTGAAAGACAATCAAAGTTCCTTTCAAATGATGTAACTTGTTCCTGTACCTAAATAGTCTGGTTTCCGAAATAAAAGCAGGTTTCTTCAAAAATTTAAAATATCTGCATTTAAATATACAGTGCTTCTCAAGAGTCCCCTCCACCACTCTTATTTTTTGAACGATTATACATAAACAAGTGAAATTTGGAAACTGAATATTTAAGGTTATGAACTTCCCTACTAGTGATGATAGATGACGAAATCGTCAGAGATGACGTCACAAGGCCATTGTGACCAATAATTTTAAATGGAACCCTACGGCAAGCGACACCTCTTTTGAAAGGTATCGAAAAAACCTATTCAATGATACTAATTTTGTTTGAGTTTATGGTCGTTTTGGCAACTCACTTTTTGAAAACGCATAGCTGTGATGAATTAAATCAGTTAATACTAAAATTCCAAATTCAAGCTCCGCCTCTGGATAGTTGTCAGACAAGCTGACGTTTTTGTTAGTCTCCCTGATTCGACGTTTTTGTAATTGACCAAGTTTTTGTACATTTATTAATTTGTGTATTGTTGATCGAACGTTTAACTGTTTCAGCAGCTTTTGGTACTTTTAATATTTTTGTACATTTTAATAATTTGTTAAACTGTTGTGAGCCGAACGTTTAAGTGCTTCAAGAAGCGAAATGGTACGTGCTTCAGGTGATAAAGTAGCAGCGATCCTAATTCTTGGTGAAACTGGACAAAATATTCATGCAGCAGAAGGCATTTTTAATGAGAGGTTTCACGATCGCCCCGTTTCGAGGACTTATTTAAGGGAGCTTCTCCATAAGTTTGAAACAACGGGTGTATCAATGATGCGAAACGATCTAGCAGACCACAAATTTCTGATGAGAAAAAAATTCATATACTGGCAGAAGTAATTGTTAATCCTACTTCTTCAACAACTCACGTTGCATCTACTTGTGAAGTCAGTCGAAGTACAATACACAGGGTGTTGAAAAAAAACAAATTTCATCCATACAAATCAAAAATGGTTCATCAACTCTCAGACGACGACCCAGACCGAAGACTAGAATTTTGGGAAAATATGGAAACTAAAATTAACCAACAGCCAGACTATGTCAAACAATTTGTTCCAGTGACGAAAGTACTTTCTATCTGAATGGAAATGTAAATACACAGAATGTGAGGTATTGGAGTGACGCAAATTCTCACCTGTTTCGTGAAACACATACCCAATTTCCCCAGAAGGTGAATGTTTGGGCAGGTATCCTGGGAAACCACATCATTGGGCCTCTTTATTCAAATACAAATTTAACTGGTGAGGTTTATCTGGAGCTGTTGCAAAACTCTATAGAACCGTTAATCCTTGAAATTTTGGAAGATGATCCAGATGACTTCGGCAATTTGGAAATAACATTCCAACAGGATGGTGCTCCTCCACACTATTACGGTGCAGTAAGGCGGTATTTGGATGAGGAGTATCGTGGTAGATGGATTGGACGACGAGGATCAACGGAATGGCCAGCTCGATCACCGGACCTCACTCCTTTGGATTTTTTTTTGTGGGGGTACCTTGAATCGAAGGTTTACGCCACTGAACCTGACAATATTGACGTTTTAAAACAACGTATTGTTGCAGAATGTGAGGCTGTTTCCGCAGACACATTTGCAAAAGTACGAGAAGAGTTCAAAAATAGGATATTCCACTGTCAGGAAGTAAATGGAGGTCACTTCGAGCAATTTCTTTGAGTAGATACTGATTCTTAAATCTGTAATTAATATTATACTGAATGGAATTTAAATTTTAATGTTTACTAATGAGCCATTAAAACTGCCATAAACACAAACGGAATTAGTATCATTGAATAGGTTTTTTCGATACCTTTTGAAAGAGTGTCGCTTGCCGTAGGGTTCCATTCAAAATTATTGGTCACAATGGCCCTGTGACGTCATCTTTGACGATTTCGTCATCTATCATCACTAGAAGGGAAGTTTACAACCTTTAATATTCAGTTCCAAATTTCACTTGTTCATGTATAATAGTTCCAGAAATAAGAGGGGGGAAGGGGACTTTTGAGAAGCACTGTATACTATTATCCGTTTTGACAGAAACACCATGAAAATAACTGCTTGTCAAACTAAAAGATTGTCTCGCTCTTTTCTGGTCACGGCACACCACTATCATTTTCATTTTCCAGTATAACAAATCGAAATAGGTAATATTACCCAATTGAAATGATCTGATTACAAAATGAAATCAATCTGGAATGATTCGCTTCAAAATGTTCATACTTTTGGAGGTACAACTGAAACTTGAAATTTTTTCTTACTCTCAGATGATGCAATTCAGTTTCAGCAAAAATTAATTTAAAAAATATCTCAGGAAGATTTGGAAATGGGTTTGAGTCATTCTCTAAAGAACGTCCATTAGTCATTATTTTTCAGATGACGTATTTCATAATGACGTATTCCATGACATTTAATACAAAATAAGGCAAAATAATCCAATTTTTATAGAAACTTGCTTTTATTACGGAAACCAGACTATTTAGGTATAGGATGGATGGATCTTCAATTGTTTTTCGGGATATTAGATAATATAGAGGGTGTTCAATTTAAAAAAAAAGTACTTTTCAACATTTTTGTATCCATCAGAAAAATCACATTTTTAAACGACCCTGTATAATGGAGAACGAATTCCCTCATATATAACTGATGCACAGTACTTTCGAAAACTACACCCAACATTTCAGGAAATCGATGAATTCCTCGAAAACCGCTTGAGATGTGGAAAGTATTATACAGAGTATTATACAGAGATTGTCGTAAAGAAAAGCGAAAAATGCAATAATATACAGGATGTCCCATTTAAAATATCAAAGTTGTTGCTACTTAACAATATGAGCGGCAACGCTGCAGCGCTGAAAATATTTAAGATCGTTAGAGCAAAACTAATTACTCAAGAAACCAAATTTTATAAATGTCTGATAGGCCATCGAGTTTGGGACACCCTATATATGTAGTCGTAATTCCAAATTCGAAGAACACTTGTCTGCAAGAGGTGTCATTTTTCAGGTTAAGCATAGCTCTTATTATTTTTTTCTGATAGATGAATATATTCTTAGATGTTGCTGCAAGATCTCAAAAAATGGAGCTGTAATCAATCACAGAATATACAGGGAGTTCCAAATTGGACACTTTCAAAGAGAACATCCCGTTCTCAGAACTATATAGATGAAAACTGATGTCCGTGTCTGAGGGTCAATTTTTATGACAAACTTAATGGTGAAAATCGCATATCGATATCTATCATCGTTTCTGAATTACAGCAATTTTTTCGAAAATGTGCATTTTCGAAAAGTTGCTGTAACTTTTTTCCTGTCAAAAATTCTTTGTTTCTATGAAACTTATTCCATAGCATTTTTTTACGTATAATTCAATGGTGTAAGTAATTTATTATTTCAAATCATATATCAATAGTTATTGATGAAAAATTATTTTTTTAAATGAGACAACCTGTATTTTCTTCCATATTTCAATAGAACCTGAAATTACCATTCCAAAAATGTAGAACACTTGATGTTTTGCTAGAGTCACCTTTGAAATGCAGAGCTTTTAGATTTCTCATGTAGACTTTGAAACACATACTTTGAAAAAGTAGGCTTTGGACGACGCGGCGATAAATCAGAAAGCAAGTGATCACAAGTAGCTGTCAAATTTGTATTTCAGCAGTAAAAATGGGCTATGATAGTCTGTTTCATACAAATCGGGGAAAACGCAGAGGCAGCAAGCAATTTGTACCACGAGAAGTATCCAGAGAGGAGACAACATTTTATAGACATTTTCAGAAGATTGCGACACAACCTAATTGATGGTGGTCAATTTGAAAAGTAAAGGCCAAAATTATTTGCATCAAATAGGGAAAGCGAGTTGGGAGGAATAGTCGTTTTAGGAGCTGTTGCAAATAATACCAAAACGTCAACGAGAAATTTAAAAATATCAACAGGCCTTCCAAGAACTAACGTTAGTTCTTTTTGAAAGAGCACAAATTCAAGCCATACAGGACCAGAAGAGTTCATAAACTCAGACCAGGAGATTTTGAACGCCGCATGGATTTTTGCAAGAGGTTCCTGTAAAATTGTAACCAAGTGCTTGACTTTTCATTAAATTGTATTTGGGCAGACGAAGCTTATGTGAGCAGTGCCGGCATTTTCAACCGCTACAATTCTTATACTTGGGCACAAAAAAATCCTTATTATATTGTGGAGCAGAGAAGTCAAGGAAGATTTGGATTAAGTGTATGGGCAGGTGTTCTTAGGGGTAGAATTATCGTTCCGTTCATTTATAATGGCACTCTCACATCTCAGAGGTATTGAGAAATTCATAAACAGATTGAACCCCTTGTTGATAAATTGCCGCTAATGGAGCTCAGCAAGACGGGGCTTCGCCTCACAACACTGCAATTGTCAACAATTTTTTGGCTGCAAATTTTGGCAAAAATAGGATAGCCAACCAAGGACCCAACCGTTGGCCGGCCAGGTCACCGAACCTAACGCCTATGGACTTTTATCTCTGGGGAAGATTGAAAAATCTTATTTTTGAATTGCAGACCAACTCTAGACACGAATTCCAAGCGGCAGTGATACAAAGTTTTGCTTTTCTCACTCCCATTGAACTAACTAATTCGCCAAGAAATGTTCAAAAAAGGTTCCACCTGTGTGTAGGAGAAGCTGGTAGACATTTCTAACCCCTCCTGTGAAGAAATATTTTGTTCTTGTTTGTTCTTTATTATTATTATTGTTGGAGTTTCATTTATTAGTAGTAAATATAGTATAAATTGTTATCAGTTTTATTGAAACTATGAGTTTTAATTACTGCTGTGAACAGCTTTCCTGATAGCTACTAATGAACACTTGCTTTCTGTTTTATCGCCGCGTCGTCTAAAGCATACTTATTCAAAGTGTGCGTTTCAAAGTCCCCACTAACAGACGTTCGAACTACTTGAAATTTTGCACACGTATTACCAATAACAATACCATAATTTTTAAAGCTATGACCAAGGTCGTCAGAAAAAAATAATTCACATTTCAAAGATATGACGAATGCGCAGATTCATCAAAATGCAACATGCATCTCATTCACCATAATTCAGCATGCATCTCCTTCACCATAATTTCGTGAAAACTTCCATCCCATGTGGATGAATATATCGAAGAGTTCTTCCCCCGTAGTCTTTTTTAGTCTTCTGTAGCAATATGGACTAAAAAAATAAGAATAAAATTTTAGTTTAAAAAAAAACACGGTTATATAGCAATAAGGACTAAAAAGTCAAAAATAATAAAAATAGTGTTTGACCAACAAATTTTCTCTCAGCGTGGGGTACTCTTCACTTACTTTTCATAATGATAACCGATGTCAAGCACCTCACGCTTTTTTACATTGCTATAATTCTATTTTTAACTTTTCAGTCCCTATCGCTAGAGAAGATTAGAAAAGACTACGGGAGAAAAACTTTTCGATTTATTCATCCACATGGGATGAAATTTATACTAAATTATTTTCAGATGAGATACCAACTATTTGTGTTCGGTTATTGAGGTGAGATTTTATCAAATCATTTGCTTTTCCTCTGACACAGTAGCACTCTAGCATTGATAAATCATGAATAATGAGGTCAAATGCTTTCGTTAGGTCAAAATAAATTCCAGTTATTAACCGGCGAAACCAAAAAGGAAGAGGTTCTCTAGTCGACCCAGATATATATTTTTTCTATCATTTTTTTCATGTATGATCACGCATAACTTTTTACTGAGGAGTTCGATTCCGATCATTCTTCCTTCAGTGGATAGGGTGTACTTCGAAGGTGGTCCCATCTGAATTTAAAGAATGAAATCCACCCCTAAGGGTAGCAACATGAAGGATATTGATAACTCACCCTCTGAATTCTGGTCCGTTAACCGATTCTATCAGGCATAACTTTGTACTGGGATCTTCGATTTGGATGATTCTTCCTTTAATAGATAGGATATACCTTATATTTAGATTTCTGATGGAATTTTATACCATTGCGGATGGAAAATTAGGGGATAATTGATTTTTCACTTATGTAGTTGACAATGACAAATCGCTACTGACATTATTTCTGTTCCACATCCGTCAAAACCATTATATTCTATGAGAGGATGGAATGATATACGAAGTAATGAAATAAACTAACCAGAACAACAAAAATAATTTATATTACAACAAATAGTAAAAGTAGATAATCATATTATTTAACTGGTAATAGTAAAAAAACAATTAGGTAGTAATTAGTATATTTTAGCCATAAAAAAAAAAAAAAATTTTTAAAAAAAAAAAAAAAGTAGATAATCATATTATTTAAAATTTTGAGTAAAAAACAAATGTAAGTAACTAATTTTGAGTCGGCGCCAAACAAACAATCAACGAACATCATTAAATTACTTCGAAAAAATTATCAGAATGTCACCGCGCAACTCGATGTCATCATTTTACGCCTTACCTAATTCATTTGCTTGTTTGTTTGGCGCCGACTCAAAATTAGTTACTTACATTAGTTTAGGAGCTTAGTTACTGAGACTAAAAAGGTTCATTTTATTTTATACTTTTCAGTTCCGTATTTCGTCGGTTTAAGTTTTTGTTAAAAAGTTTTTATTTTATTACCTTTATTCAGTTGATCTATTATGTGATTAAAAGAATCATAAATCGCAGATTTGGTGGATTTATTAGGGAGAAAACCATACTGTTTCATCACAAATATACCATTTTCAATGGAAAATTATAAAAACCTGTTGTATATGAGCCATTCAATCATTTTTGAAATAGCTGACAGAATAGAAATTGGTCTATAGTTTGAAATTTCATTGTTCTTTACTTTCTCGTATACTGGCAGAATTTTTGCAATTTTCAGTGCATTCCAGTACAAAAATATTCGTTGATTATATCCGCTAGCGGATGACAGATTGAGTTCCCTACACGTTTGAGAACAACAGTCAGTATCTCATCGACACCAACTCAAAGTTTTGGAGGTACGCCGAACTTCATCGGGGCAGGTTAGTTTCAACAACATGGTGGTTGTATGTTGTTTGGGGTTTATTTGGTTGGGAGGTGTACCTTTACCTGTTCTATAACTAGATGTATCGAAGTGATCACTGAAATGGTTTGCAATTTGCTGCGGATTTGTAACACATCCATCATTAATTTCAAGATTGATACTTTCCATATTTTTTGTTTTTGTTTTCCTGTTACGTTACTGAACATGGCCACGTACTTTTGACTTCATTCCGCGAGTTATTAATAATATTGTCATTGTGCATATTTTAGTTCTGTTGATCGCATGCTTGTATTTCAGATACAAAGTTTCAAGCTTGTACAGTAAGTTGATGTCGCGTAATTTTTGCGACCACTCACTTATCTCGGTTGTTATCCATTAGTTGAGTTTTCCTGCTTGACAATTTGATACTTTCAGAAGAGGAAATCCAATGTCAAAAAAGTTATAATATATTCTGAAAAAAGTACTGTACTTCGAATCAACATCAATTTGTGTATTTACCTCTAGCCAGCCCTCATTGATTAATGAATTATAGAACTTTTCCAAGTTCTCATCGGTGAATTGTCTTTTGTAACCCGTGAATGACCCTTCAACAGGGATTTATTGAATTAACCCAAATATATGTGGATAATGATCCGATATATCTGTTTTCACTACTTACATTGTTTATATTGGTGATTATTTTTTGACATTTCTAGAAACCAATGAATACCTTCAATTCAAATCATTCATGTACGTTTTGTCCAATCAAAACATTATTATAATGAGAATGATATTGCCGAGGGAATAATTTGGGGTATTTTGTTTTATTCTTTGACAAACTATATTTTTGTTTTCACGTTTTGCGAGAAAGGCTGTTTGTGATCGTAAATTGAAAAAATAATCTACAGAATACCACACGAGAGTTCGATAAAGTAGAAAATAATTCTCCAGATTTCTTTCTCAAACTTGGCATTTCGTAAAATACTATTATCTGTAAACTTTTATTCGCTGATAATATGAACGTTTTTGAATAAATGAATATTGAAATGGATCTCATCGCATTGCAGAAAAATGTGTATTCATTCAACAACTAATGCCTTCAAAATGAATTCCATCTGAATACAAATGAATATTGAATAGGCTAGATCACAAACTCAAAAATTTGCTTCATATGTGCTTGAAGTTGAGATATAATGATGAAATATTATGTATGCATAGTTTTTCCTAGGAGATATTGTGTAAAATTCGAATGAACGCTGCTCTAAATACCTCAAATTCATTGAGACACAGCGTTATTGCCTCTTTTTTTTGACGTCACAAGTTAGGTTCGGCATTTTCTCGAATTGCCAGTGTAACTATTTTTTGAACTTCTGAGGAAATTTTATTCTGTTTCATCCTATGAATAAAACAGAAATAATGTCAGCATGTGTTATATTGGAATGAAGACTTCGTATTTGATAGCTGTAATATGTATTTATACCAAGTGCTGACATTATTTCTTCGGCCTTGTAAAAAAATATTATGAGTAAGGCTTGGCAACGCTGTAATTCCTGGCACTCACGTCGATCGGCGAATTGTCAGTATCACTATATTGAGGAACTTCTGAGGAAAAATTATTCTGTTTCATCCTATGAATGGAACCGAACCTGTGTCAGCATGTAATATATTGAAATTCAGACTTTTCATTCGATAGCTGTTTTTGATTTAGATATTTATAATTATGAACTTGATGGTTACACTCTATCAGGAATCATGGTGACATGTGAAGTCAATTCTTTGAATCTATGAATATTATGCATTTGAAGTAAATTGGAATATTGCATAAAAGTTGAAGTCTTTCTTATATGAAATATATTCTATAAAAATGATCGAAAGGAATTTTTGATATGAAATTCCAGCTAGTTCCAGTGAACTGTTGTCTGGTTGTCTTTAAGAGACTGCAATTTATTGTTCAATGAATTCAATTTGATCACGTTATTGGAGACATATGCTCCCCCTCTGTCTCTATATATATATATATATGTATATATATATATATATATATATATATATATATATATATATATATATATATATATATATATATATATATATATATATATATATATATATATATATATATATATATATATATATATATATATATATATATATATTTATAGATGAAAGAGAGGAATTTCGAGGGGACTATTAAACGAAATGGAAGGATTTGATGGACAAAGCCCTCAAATCTCAATATATATATATTGAACGGAAGAAATTTAATGGACATTGGCCTCAAAGAGAAATGTTAACCGTAGACACGTGTTTCGGGCTCTCGGCCTTCATCAGTACGGTGGCAGTCCCCTCGATATTCTTCCCATATATATATATATATATATATATATATATATTAAGATCAAACACTCACTTTAGATGTATGTGGTTTCTGTTGGTTGATCTGCTTACATATGTAATTGAATAGGAATGCATTTTTTGTGAATGTAACCTACCCTCAAATGTAATTTCCTCTCAAACGGTGTCAAAAAACAGTGGGTGTCATTCGCAAAAAATTACTTTTGACGTTTTCAAAAGCATTAATTATAAATCGTCTTCGGCCATATAGATAACATAAATTGGTAGCTTTCCTGACTGTTTCACAAATTCGGTGACTATTAGAATATCTCTTTTTCCTTCAAACTCAGAATCAGAAGGCAAATATGATCATTTAGAGAATTATAGCTTTCCATTCAAAATAACAATGTTAAAATGGGGAAAATATTTTTACCCAAATTTCAGGTTTCGGATCCGATTGCAAGTTGAACAACGAGTGTACCAGTAGTTGTGTATTTCCAAAAAGATTCAGCGTAAGCTTAGGTATTTTACTTTATTGAAACATAATATGGAGAAACTTATGTATTAAACAAACATATAGGATATATCACGAAAATAAGGGAAAATCATTCGTGAATACGTCAATAACATCTACAGGTATTACCCAAGCAGGAACCATAGTTGTATCCAGACCTTCTGCAGAAGTCATTGCATTGATAACCGAGACACATTCCCTTGAAACCTGGAAACAATATTAATATAATAAAATAATTTGTGATTAACTAGAAGAATTTTAGTTTATTTGTGTGAACTTCTTTAATATTGTCAGGAATATGCCATCCGGAGATGATCGGCCTATATTCTCATGATCATTGCTAGCACGCTCATTTTGTTTGAATGTGATTCAACCTCGAGTTGTTTGGTATTGGATTACATCGGACAACGTGTATTGGATATGAAAGAGTGTTGCTAGCATTATCATGGGATTATTAGAAGTTGGAAACCATTTCAGAAGTTAGCTTATTCTATCTTGAGTATAGTGATTCAGTATGTACAAGATGTAGACCTAACTGCTGAGCTGCCCTATTGGCAGCATTGCAAATATAGTTATAGGTGTAAGTATAGTGATTGTTGTTTATATTTATTGTTATTAAATGTTGTATGTTTGTTCTGTTGATTCTGAGTTCATAATCTAGTTATCACAAAAGTTATCCTGAGCTACCAACCCCTTTTAAGGCCCCTGAGGCCATATAGTTATGACATATGGTGAAGGCGCCTAGTTCTCGAATTCGATTCATTCCTTATAATAAATTACAATTAAGTACCTCGAACTAGTTTTTGAAATTTTGTGTTAAAAAATTCCAAGAATATTAGTTTAGTGTACTAATGGGTATTTTTTATGGTTATAATTTCAATTTGGGGTTGATAAATTGTGGATTATTGTTTTTCATGGGATGCATTGGAATAGATTTGTTCAATTCAGTTTTCCAGAAAAATTAAGATTTTTTTCAACCTTTTCAAATAACTTTGGGCTTATATCATTTTTGAGAAACTTCTGATGAGTATTTGAGATTTCGATTTTCGTGGATTGAAAATGATAATGTGAATTCAGTATACACTTGATTTGGAAACGTGCATAATACTGGGAGTTTCGACATTATTTTATAAATCATCTTTGTGGTATACGGTATTCATTTCAATAATGAGATTCGATAGGCTGAACATTTCTTTGGTTGATCCAAGTGGAATTTGGCAGTTTTTCCTGAAAAGCAATCAGGATCTTGGTGAGAGAGGTCATAGCTATCAAATCATTGTATTGTCATCAGTTTTTGAAAAGTGTTCAAAATCCAAATGATCGGATATCTGGAACTGGGTGAAAATCAATTTCAAAGATACATACATACATACAGGTGAAGCTTATTAAGCATGTGTGAACAAAGATAAATTATTTTGGTGAATTCATATTTTTTCGCATACCCTATACGTACAAGAAAGTGGTAGGGATCGTAAAATATTAGTTTTTGAGATTCTAGAATTGAAGTGACATACTCTGTAGTGGCACAAATGTTTTTCTCGCATTGCATTGCTCTCTGTTCATAACACAGTTAAACTTATGTGATTTGATTTGAAGATTAAAATATACCGCATAACTAGCCTACTCGTGCGACGGCGTCGGACAATTTTCCGCCATGTGTGTAAACGTTTACATTTCTTCGAGCGGCGACGTTAAATTATCCAACCTGAAAAATCCGCCGAGTGTCAGGAACGTAACTTACTGTTGAATACACTCAAAACATTGGGAATTCAGGGTACAGTATATGATTGATTGATGAAGGACGGAAAATATTTTTTTCGCCTACCTCTATCCAAAGTATACATTTCCTGGCCTCATTGTAGGGAGCAAAGTCGTACTTTTTCTCCCTAGAGAGAAAAAGTAATTTTCCTCCCTAGGGAGGAAAAGTAAAACAATTTGAGCATTATAGAGGAAGAAATCCACCACCGTGGAAGCAGATTTTTTTAGGAATGAGCTTAAATAGTATTTTCAAATGAAATTATAGACTGCAATTCCCCCACTCCCAAACAAGGCATCAATCGAATGGACATTTTCCTTTCAAAAATAAACTTCTAATCGAGACATATCTCACAAAATATACAACAAAATGACAAGCATGTAGACACCAAAAATATCTTGTTCGGGCATGAATATAGGAAACAATGATTCCAACTTAACAGTTTTTTATGTTTAGTGATGTTATGTTGGTAGATTCCAGTTTTAAATTATTCATGAATATACACTAACGTTTCGATCAAAAGTAAACGTGAAACTTTTTTTACTGTAAAAAAATTGATCCAACAAAGGTTAATATATTTCTTTTGTATATTTGAATCCCATATATATATTTCACCCCGGTTCTGATACCTTCTTCACGAAAAAAATACAAAAAAGTGTATTTCATCTGGAAATTAAACAATCATCATTGATAATCCGTCCCATCCACCAAAGTCAAGTGTGAAACACATCATATCCCCCAAGAAGTAGGAAATAACCATTGAATTGCGGAAACTGGATGGAAATCATTTAAATGGGAAAAAAGGCTGATTTTATATATCTTTCTTCTGAAAATATATTCTAAAACATAATTTTCGCGTCATCTAATTCATTAAAAAAAAATATTTTTATCTGAATTATACAATAAAAACAATTCATATCACGCAGACCTCATTAGTAACAATTTATTTATCCTCCGGCATCGACAAATATCAATCTATTAATCATTGGAGAAAATTCTGCCATCATTCCACTGAATCATATGATAGAAGTTTTGACAAAAAAAATACTTACCGTTTCCTTCTTTGAAAACATTTTTCTCAACTTTTCTGTCGATGTCACCTTGATGTGCCAACGCTATGACAATCAGAATAGCAAAACAAAGGAAATACGTGATACTTTTCATTTTCGCAAATATTCTGATGGAGCGTTTACTACTATATACAGATAGTTTATTGAATGCGACTTTATAGGAAATATAAAAAAAAATCAAGAGTAATAATGATATCAGTTCCTGGAATACACCTATAGTTTCAAATTCAATAGTTATTTTTATTTTCTCTCATAATAATTCCGTTATACTGATAACCTAATGTTATCCCATTCAATAATGTTATCATGAACGATATTCCTAACAATAAGTATTTTTAAATAGAAAACATTTTGACTGACAATCCATATAATGATTTATTGGGTTGTATTCCAGAAATCCTGAAATTTCCCTTTCCTACCTGATGGTTGATCTTGATATCGATTTGATAACAGAAGTGTTTGTTCCCATTCCAGGAAAATAATTTTAAATAGCATATTTTTCCCTTTTTATTTGCGAATGTTTTCCTTCCAAGTTCCTTAACGACGTAAAGCCGACGTGCAAAAAAAAATTATGTAAAAAATAAAAAACACGACTGCGTAAAAATTGTACTTCGAAGAAGAAGAAACAAGATGACCAGAAAATATTGTCATAAAATTATGTTTCAAGAGGTTAACTATTAAACTTGATACTGTAAAAAATCTCACGCAGTCGGAGGCATCTTCTTTAATTTAACAATGAAGATATATTATTGCCTCCAACTGCGTGAGATTGTTTACAGTATTAAGTTCAATAGTTAACCTCTCAAAACATGATTTGCTGTCAATATTTTCTGGTCATCTTGTTTCCATATTTTTTAAAGTACACTTTTTACGCAGTTGGGTTTTTGATTTTTTAAATTAACTTTTTATATTTCACACTTTTTTGTTGAGATTTCAAGATGGTAATAATCTAAAGTCATTATTTAAATTACCTTTTTTCATTTCACACTTTCTAGTTAGGATTATAAGACGGTAAATTGTTTGTGGGTGTCTATTATAACTAAGACGAATTTGATCTCTAACGTGTTGCAATCGTTTCTGTCGTGATGCCACATACCAATTTTGAATCAAATCACAAAACTTGTCCGCCACCTCGAATTTTTGAATTTTGACGAAAAAATCACAATCTCCGACCCCGAAAACCCCCACATACCAATTTTGAATCGAATCGTACCATAATCACAAAACTCGTCCGCTATCTTGGAGCCGTCATTTTTTTTTCTATAAGAAATATTTTATGATGCATTGTCACCAGAATTAAGAAACCGACAAATTTCTGCTCAATCAGATATTGGCAAGTGCTCCAAAAATGAAAGAATGACAGAAAGACATACGAACGAAGCAAATTAAATAAAAGCTTGTAACAAAAAAGAGTGGTGGCTTCGCAAAGTTATGATAGGTTCGTTATATGATGTTGATCTATCTTTTTCTTTATATATCTATCTTCTGAATTTCGAATGAAACATTGTATATTTTAATATTTTTGTACTCTTCATAAAATTTTCAATCAGATTTTTTCTAGGAAAAAAATTATATTTTTCGTCAGTTTTATAATAACACCTTGGAATACATTTTGCGTTGGATCATTATCGGTTTTGTTTTGTTGGGTGAAATTGACGTTGTGAAACAATTTGTTTATTTCATGTTATGGCATAATGAAATATTGCACTTCCATTTTATAACCTTGTAACTGATCAGGTTAAGGATTCAAATCTACCGTTTCAAGAAAGTGATTTGAATTATTATTATGCCGTTTGGGGTGCCATTCAGTATAAAATATATTGCAATGTCGTGAAAATGAGTAACTCCTTTAAACATGACTTATATGAAAGTTGCAAGAAAACAGAAATATAATTTATTCGAAAGTTAATCCAATTCAAGTACGCTACTGACATAATGGAAGTATGTTCCAGTCTGAACTGGGTCGTGCATTTCTTGTTGCAATTGTTGGTTATTTATAGTTATTTAAGTATATTCAGTTCAAATCTGTTGTAATTAGTGGTGTTCAAATGGTCATCGGAACGGCATGTAATTCGTTTTACACACAGTATTGAAAACGATATGACAGAAACTTCATCTACAGTGCGCGTCGAAATTATGGAACAAATTCGATATTTCGCAAGCCATGTACTTTTGACAAAAATCCTGAAATACGTCGATTTTTATTTTAAAATGCCGATTTTTTTATGTATATTCTCAATAGGTTATGTCACTGGTTTTGACATGGTGACGTAATCGGTAGTTTTTTTGGATTGGAATAGATGTCTTGTGATACCTCATTTGAAAGGCCTTTCAATACTGCATTCAATGATGATAATTAATTAGATATTTTTTCACAGGGTGAACGAAAATTAATATTTTATTTCAATAAGAGAATAACTTTATATCCAACAAAATAGAACAGTTAAATAAGATGTTCGAAATGCCATCCACCAGTCTCTTGACAATGAGCAAATCTACGGAAACATTCCTCTTGCACATTGCGAATAACTTCCGGGGTAATTCTGTTAATTTCGATCCTAATTCGATTTTTCAACTCTTGTGGATTTTGCGGCCTATCTACATAGACCTTCGATTTCAAATAACCCCACAAGAAAAAATCCAGGGGCGTGAGATCTGGAGATCTTGGGGGCACCTCTATCGGTCCGCGTCTACCAATCCACCTCCTAGGAAAAGAGTTATTCAAAAACTCGCGAACATCACGTGCATAGTGCGGGGGTGCACCATCTTGTTGCAACCAAATTCTTCCATTTGGTGAGTTAGGATTGTTGGCGTTTGGAAAAAATCGGCAAGGCTAGGTATGAGTTAATTTCTTAAAAATTCCAAGTAACGCTCCCATGTGAGATTTCCTTCGAAAAAATACAGGCCAATAATCCTGTCGTTTATTATCCCTGCCCAAACATTGACTTTCTGAGGGTATTGAGTATGCCCGTCCATCATCCAGTGAGGATTATCCCTACTCCAATATCTGCAATTCTGACGATTTACTGAACCATTTAGGCAAAACGTAGCCTCATCGGAAAACAGAATTTGTTTTATAAAACGTGGATTGCGGTTACACAAATCCTGCATTATTTCACAGAACTCCACACGGCGATCGGGATCATCATCATTGAGTTGTTGATGTAGCTGTACTTTGTATGGATGGTACTTTTCTGCTTTTAGAATACGTAATACAGAACTTTGGGATATGTCAAGGTCTGCTGCAATTTGTCATGAAGTATTGTGAGGATTATTCTCTACACCCAATAGAACATCAAGTTTCACGTTTTCTTCTATTTTAGGACGTCCATCATTCGGAATATGTTTGACATGACCAGTTTCTCTTCATTTTTTCTCAATCTTACTGACTGTTGAACGACTGATAGGTCTATTTGGATACTTCGCAATGAACAAGTCGCATACCTCTTGCTGAGTTCTGGTTCTATCTCCGCATCCAATAAAAATTAAAATTTATATGCGTTGGGTTTCACTTAAAGTAGCCATAGTTCACTTTTAGAACCTTTTCACTTAGAATTTGTGAAGAATATTTGTTGATATTTCAACTGCCATCTATTTGACACTAACTTGCATATTATGGCATTAATTTGTGATTGTCTTTTGTTTCCATTTTAGACTAGGAAATAGCTAACTATTAATATTTGGAAAGGATCCATTGGTGTAGTAGAGCACTGACTCACTAGTCTGCCAGGGCAGTCTAAGGGATTAGAGCCTTGGCTCAAAAAAGTAAAATTTTGCATTTTTCAATACGCTTTTATTATATTTACTTGTAACTAAATAACTCACAATGTAGTAAAATCTTGGAAGTGAATATTCACCCACTTCCAATCTTCCGAATAATCTGAAATTTGTCACACATATCAAGGACCGATAACAATACAAGAATGTCATAATCATAATGTAATAATAATAAAAATATATTTTTCCAAACGCCAACAATCCTAACTCACCAAATGAAAGTATTTGGTTGCAACAAGATGGTGCACTATGCACGTAATGTTCGCGAGTTTTTGAATAACTGTTTTCCTAGGAGGTGGATTGGTAGACGCGGACCGATAGAGTGGCCCCCAAGATCTCCAGATCTTACGCCCCTGGATTTTTTCTTGTGGGGTTATTTGAAATCGAAGGTCTATGTAGATAGGCCGCAAAATCTACAAGAGTTGAAAAATCGAATAAGGATTGAAATTAACAGAATTACTCCGGAAGTTATTCGCAATGTGCAAGAGGAATGTGTCCATAGATTTGCTTATTGTCAAGAGACTGGTGGATGGCATTTCGAACATCTTATTTAACTGTTCTATTTTGTTGGATATAAAGTTATTCTCTTATTGAAATAAAATATTAATTTTTGTTCACCCTGTAAAAAATATCTAATCAATTATTATCATCGAATGCAGTATTGAAAGGCCTTCCAGATGAGTTATCACAAGGCATCTATTCCAATTTAAAAGAATTACCGATTACGTCACGATGTCAAAACCAGTGACATATTTTAGGATTTTTGTCAAAAGTACATGGCTTGCGAAATATCGAATTTGTTCCATAATTTTGACGCGCACTGTATAATAATATCGAACGGTAAAATATATTTCCGCCATCTTGAGACACCCTTCTTCAATTTATGTATTATGATCATAAACTCGTAATTCATCGTCTTCGAAAACTCCTTAATCCAGTCATATAAGGGGTTTCACCTCGGAATGAAAAATAATCAGCAATAAACTCGTATAAACCTTTGTTTTGGCATTTTAAAAGTTGGCTCAATCCTCCCATAAGATCTCGTGTCCGCCTTTCAAAACATTGAAAGTCAAAGGTCTCAAAAATAGGGTTTTTGTAAATTTATCGCTTCCTATGCTTCCAAATGATATTTGCATACATCATAAAAGTTGTAGAACATGAAATTCTCTACAAATTTTGTTCGAAGCAATTTTTTATATGTTCAATGGTTTCTGAGATAAAGAGTGAAGAGTGCGGAGCCCTCAGTCATACACGTCATAACGCAAGGTCAACCGTGAATCACAATACATAGTACGGCTTATAAAGTTGACAATTCACTAAAAAAATTATAGTTATGTAAAAACCTTAATTATCAACTATTTAATAGATTATATTTATAAATATTATTGATGAATCAAATACTCGCTTAATAATACTTCATATCAATAATAAAGTGAAATACTTGTGTGTATCATTCATTTATCACGTTTTCAGTTCAAATGCGGAAAGGATTTTTTTTACTTTAATTATTATTATTAGTATTAAATATGTGTCATAATTCTCTTCTTCATCATCGTTTCCTTCTTTCGGTCGCTCAAGAATTTCATCCTCATTATTAATTATGTTCGTCTATAGATCTTCAAGGATTTCAGGATTATATGCTCTTTCTTCATCGGGATCATTTTGATACGATGAAGCGTTGAGGCATGCTCGTCCATTACACTGGCCACAAGCTCTAATGAGCATTGTAATCCTGATTTTCTGCACCCACAGCGCAAACCACAACTATTTTTGCAATTGCAAAATATTGTATGAACTGCTCATCATCCGGTGCTAGTGGTAATGAACTTGTCGGTTATGGGATTTCATTTTGTAGTACTCAACCCCATTCCTGGGGTTCTAAATCGTTCCCTAACCAAGTTGGAATCTAGTAATAGACACGATTTATATGTTGATGAGTTGCTGCACTTGTTGGGGAAAGAGTTGATAACTAACTGCGCAGGTTCATTAGGCTTTGTTGATTTGACGAATTGTGTGTAGCGAAGATTATCAATATTGTCCCCATATTTTAGAGCATTATATATTGCTAACGCGTTTTTCATTTTCAAACAATGTTTGTAAAGGGCCGTTTTCTTCTTGAAATACTTGAAGTAATTTATCCAAATCGGGAAGTTTGTCTAATGTTTTAATGAAAGTTTCTGTCCCTTTCCTAAAAAGCGCAGAAGTCGTGTCACAGCCACTAAATGAGTGCAAAAATAAAATGTGTTTTTTAGAACGAGGATATTTATCTAAACTTTTAGAGAAATATATTTGGCTTTACATTGCCTTTGCCAATTATTTAAAGAATATTCGTGTTGATGTGATTGAGTACGTCCAATTAGAAAAACTAGCAAATCAATATCTTTTTTGTTTTTTATTTCTCAAGAAGCATATCAATAAGGTTTTTTTTCCATCGATTTGACAAAAACTTCTATTGGCTGATTGGCACAATCATTGTTTCATCGAATTGAACTCAAGATATTGAAAGAGCTGCAGTTCTTCTTAGGTGTTCCATTGCTTTAATGTTTCTACTATAGTCCGGGTACCCATAAAATACAACAACTATAATGTAGAAATGGCCACAAGCGAGATTGGTTCTGAAACAGCAAAAACAGTTTATTACGCCCTCGTGGAGTCCCACCTTAGATACGGAATTGCCTTCTGGAGCATGTGCAGCCAACAAAGGCTCAATAACATATTCATTTTACAGGAGCGAGCGTTAAGATACATATGTAGGGTATCTCCCAAACATTCGTGCAAACCGATATTTGTCTCTGAGAGAATACTCACTCTATCTTCTTTATTTATATTAGAAAGCGTGTGCTTACTTTTAAAAAACCGTGATAATTTAGCAAGTCATCAGATACATCACAGAACACGTAGGATAAATAATCTGAATCTACCTCTGCCTATACCCTCCTCGACTTTGACCAGGAAATCAATTATATATGAAGGCATAAAAATATATAATCACCTACCATTACACATAAAGTGTATTGAATCTTTTAAAACAATTCGGAAGTCTGTTAAAGATGTTTTACTTGAGAAAGCTTACTATAATTTGGAAGAGTACTATTCAGAGAATTGGTAGAATATGCAGTTTCGTATAATTGTATATATGTGTGTTTCTATATGTTAATTTGTTTGTATCTTAAGTGTATATTGATTTAAGAATATTTTATACTCTTGTGTAATGATGACAAATAAGTTTTTAAGCGCACCTGTCGTACTACTTCATTAATGTGTAGTTACTGTAATTGATTTTCATATTATTTACCTACAATTATTGTTAAAACATTTTATTTTTAACTTTGTCGATAAAAACATGTTTATTCTTTGCTCCATACGATTCGATGCAGAAGAAATCCACCATTGATAATGTATGTTATATTATCTTAATCAAGTTCGATATCAACAGGTGTTATATTTTAATATAAAGAAGTCGAATACGGAGTTAGTTCATATTGAAGATATTGTTGTAGATTACTTTCATACTTTCTGCTTACTGTTACTCTCTGGAGACTACTCCACGGTTCTACAGAAACCTTACAAACGGTAATCTTGACAGATTTGTTAACAACTGAATAATTAACTTTATAAGCCGTACTATGCATTAGGATTCACGGTTGACCTTGCGTTATGACATGTGTGACTGAGCGCTCCACATTCAAAAACGGTCGAACGTATGGAAACCTATTTTCAACCAAATTTGTAGATAATTTGATGCTCTACAACTTGTATGCCGAATGCAAATATCATTTAAAGCATAAGAAGCGAGATATTTACAAAAAACTGATTTTTGCGACCTTTGTTTCCGAATATCTTAAGACGCGGACACGTGATATTATGAGAGGTTTGAGAAACTTCAAGAATGCCAAAGCAAAGGTATATACGAGTTTATAGCTTATTATCTTTCATGCCGAGTTTTAGCTCCTCTTGAAAATGATTTCGTTGCATTACCTCAGATCTCGATTTTCAATAGAATCGTACTACAATGTACACAACTCAACCATCTCTGGTTCGCCATGTTAGATATTTGAATTTTAGCAGAAAATTCAAAATATTTACCCCCAAAACAGCGACACCAATTCAAAATAAACTAACCATATCGATTTTTTTTCATTATGTAATACTGTCAGAATGTGAAACATCTACATATGCCAAATTTCAAGAATTTCTTGTAATTACTGAAAGGGGCGTGAAGCTGAATAAAATCTTGTAAGATTCGTCTTTGTGCAAAAAAAATCGGAATTAATACATAGATAAAATGATAGAATTGAATTTTCCATCAATAACAATTTATTTAAAGAAACAATGCATCATTGTTACTTTCTCGAAGATTATCGTTAATTAAATTTGAGGAACATTCCAGAAATCGCAAAATTATTTATTATGTCGAAACATTCTATTGTACATTGTTTTCCTCATATCTGGAAACTTTCTAGGAGTAACGTAAATATCAAATTAGAATATCGGGGGACATAGATAACATATACCAAACCTTATATAAATGGAAAAATCTTTTCTATTCGAATTATGAAACTGGGTGCTGAATAAAAAAAAGCACGAAAGATGAGATTCCTATTCTATTTCACTATCTCCGCTCTTTTAGTTGTGTCAGCGATTTCCCACCGTCATCATACAACCAAAAATATCGAAGAATATGGAATGGGTTCGGAAGAGGACTTGAGTCACCATCAGGAAGGTAAGGAAGGGTCAGAAGTAGACTTTGATCATCATCATCACCCAGCAGAAAGTAGTGAGGAAAGTTCAGAAGAAGAGGACTCCAATCGCCATCACCATCATACCACAGAAAGTGATGACAAAAATCCAGAAGTGAGGGGTAAATATCCGATTATTCTTTTTCAATCGTTAGATTATATTATATTACAAGTGAAGTATTCCATTTGCATAACTGCAAAAAAGCAATATATTGTATCTAGGCCTTACAGCAGTTTCTATATTTCCCCAATCAAGAAGGTAAGTCAATGACAATTAGACAGAGAGAGGAAGAAGCCCACATTCAAAACATTAAGGGAGTATTTTGACGTTCGACAAACATCTAGAAGATTTTGAACTATAAGAATAAATATTGTTAATCGATTTTAAAAAATTATAAGAAATATCTCTGATATACGAATTATCAACCATTTGTATGATAATATCATTATTTGAAAAACCATCATTCAATTATAGTAGTGATGCATGTCACTAGAGCAAGCAGTGATATAATTACAATACAAATCACCTTCTGGACACGCGTAGCGTCCGATATGTAGTAAATAGTTAACTAACTAATTATGATTTTTCTGAAATAATATAATTTTCTCCAAAATCATGACTTGAGATCATCGCCATACAATGAAAATTTATAACGAACTTTAGAAAAATTAGAAAAAAAATACAATTTTCTTGTCAAATTCGCCCAATTTTTTGGAACCCCGAAACAGCGAAGTTTTGGTAGATAATACATTTCTTTTATAAAAATTCTTCTGGTTTATTTAATATTAACACTAGACACGAGAATTATATTCTCAGAATCTATGACAAAGAGTCTCTGAAAATATGTCTGACCGTTAGACAGCGAGAATGACAGGCATCTGGATGGTTATTCATTGCTAGTCGAACTCTGGAAAAAACGTTTGTTAAAAAATGTGGTTTTATTGGCCTGCCTGAAAGTTATCAAACATTTTTTCAATTGTCTACTATTAAGTAAATTATATTTCAAACGTTTTCACCTTTGAATTGTGTTGTTAGTTTGTACAACTTCTGTTCTATATTTGGAGTCGGATTTCCTCCGACGCAATAAGTATTAATAATGTTGATGTCTTTATTTCACTGATATACATAATATAGAAAAAGTTTACAACCCTGTCAAGAACACATGTGATCAGAGTGGTCATTAAATATTGAATTATAGAAAACTAAGTAGAGATTTTCGTCCATTGAATAGGTTCTAGATCCAGAAGTGTTACGATGAGTGCATTTTTTATTTCATTGACTTTATTTTCAATAGCTAATGGAAGATGATTACATAATTTGATGCTTGAATACCTCTTTCGTTGCATGAAAGATGATATTAAATATATTTATATATATATATATATATAAAACTGAGTTTAGGAAACACAAAAAACCAATTTTATGTTTTCTTTGAGGTTGCAGTCAATAGGAAATGGCCATGTAAATTTCCTATTGTCTGCAACCTCAAAGAAAATATAAAATAGATTTTTTGTGTTTCCTGAACTCAGTTTTTTTCAACTAGTCCAGGCAAGAAACTATCCTTCTTCTATATATATACATATATATATATATATATATATATATATATATATATATATATATATATATTATATATATATATATATATATATATATATATATATATATATATATATATTATATATATATATATATATATATATATTATATGCATGAATCGTAATATTTCAAATAATTTGTAATGCAGATTACTCTTTTATACATTTCGGAAACCCTTGCCACTACTTTCCCAAATTGGCAAAATAACTACTGTTCTATAAACGTGGTATATTTAATTTTTTTATCTAAATAATCATTCTGATTATGCGATTCAATTGATGAGCTGAAATTTTTGTATTGAATAGTACTAGCTGAAAAATCTTTGTGTCCTCATAGATGGTGTTCGAAGGCGATCGAAATCGGTCGTCAATTGAATTGTATCAGAACTAAAATCGTATTCAGTTTTAATTTCTAGGAAATCCTCTCTGCCAATTCAATGAGTTGGTTTCCAACTGTGGGTGACGTAAAAAATTATCAGAAATTATAGGCTTTTTCTCATACAGTACATATATACGAATATTCAATATGATAACTGTTGAAACCCTCGTGATTTTATTGCATTCTGTAATGAATCAATTTTCATTTTGTTGCAGGTGTCGGAGGATATTGCTATGATTATCAATGTGGAAGCTTCTGCAGGAATTGTGGGTACAGAGGCGGACATTGCGTGGGAAATAACTGCAATTGTTATTGATATGTGACATTTATTCCTTCAAATTGATTTGAAAATATGATTATTATATATATTGTTATGATGATTATTTTAAATTAATCATTTTGATGGTAATATTTTGAAAGCTTAATAAACATTATATTACTGGAGAGTTCCATTTAATTGTCGAATATACATTTTTTGAAGTATTCTACTGAAATTCCTATTCGAATTATATTATTAAATATTACTGTATTGTTTTTTAATGGGTTCTATATAAATTTTGTAGAGCTAAAATAACATTTTAAACGATACCTCAATAATAAGAACAAATATGATCGAAGTCCGAAAAATAAAAACATTGTTTCATACACAATTATTTTCATCAATTAAAAAAAATCATCAAAACCGTTCGAAAAGAGTATTTATCCTTTAAGCCAAGACGGACGCATCTGATTACCTCTATTCACTCATTCTGGATAATTTGTAGAAGCTCTGCGAAAATATTTGGATGAAAATCAGGATTTCAATATGAATCAATTGGAACATTTGCATGCATATTATTTTTAACGCGTACATTAGGATTTTTATGAATGTGAGCAAACAAATTTCAGGTAGTGAGTTCATGAAACTATCATCAACAGTAAAAAACATATTCATATAGACAAACTTAACCCCAATCAAATAAACTATAATAACAACGAATTTGAATTATTTTTTTATGATTTGTTTGAAGTTAACACATAAAATAAAAAAAATCACTTATTGGCCAACTGAGTAATGATCATATATTTCTAGAAGATTCTGTCGTGATGAGATTGAGTAATGAATTATTGAATTATATTTTCAACATGCTCATTTGGTCAAATTATGCTGCTTCTACATGATCAAAATTTTATTGAGCCTGCCTATATGGATCTTGTAAAAACATATTTCATTTGGTGAAAAACTTTACGGGTTTCTGAATTCCTCTCTTTTTAGGGTTTCCAATATGGCTGGATTCCATATATAAATTTCAACTTTTCACTACTGGATGCTTTTGAGGATGTATACATCCCAGAGTACCTACTAAGTACTTTTGAAACTAATGTTAGAAGGAACACCAAATTTTATTCCCGATTATTGTATAGTATATCCATTTTCAGCTGGATGGGATGGGATTTGGCGGTTTGATCAACATGGCGACCATAGGCGGAGATTTATTCTTTTACATCGAATGTAACTTGTTGATTGTGCCGAAAAAATCATAATGGAACTGAATTTCCACTCATTCTAATCCTCTTACGCTAATATGCGATTGAAATAATTTCAAATTATTTTCCTTATGATAAAGAATTTGAACATTTATTAATATAATCATCATTTCGGTAATCACCCGCCCAAAATTGTGATCGTCTGTGATAGGGATTATAAACAAATTTCAGTAAACTATCAAGAAAAGGATTCAGAAGAGATTTTCACCAATAACATTTTTTGGTAGGTCTATTGGGTGATAATAAGAAACGGTCTGAAAGTTAATGATAATAATGATATTGTGATATTTTGATATCACCCTGGGCTTGGAAGCGATCTTAGATATAAAAATACCAGGAAAGTGTAGAATACAAAAAAATAAGCATCACTGTTCATGTGTTCTGAAGAAAAATAATAAAGTATTTATTCAGCATCAAGGCTGAATAGAAATTGCGAAAGTAAGAAATCAAGATTTTTGACAAACATTATTATAAATAGGAAAACTAAACCTAATTGAATAAAATTCAAATTAGGTATGAAATTATAAAAATAAAATAGAAGATGAAAAACACGATAACATTTTCAGCATTTGAGAGGGAGAGAATCAAAAACAAGTAAATCCAATATGCGTGGAAAATGAAACGCATTCCTACCCTCAATCTTCTTAAGGACAATCCTTTGTTAAAACTCCAGTTGGTTGTTACGAAATGTACGTCTCATATAGGACTACAATTGTGCCAAAGCTCAAATCGGATTTCACAGAATTACTATATCTCCAGTGGAATACACAGAATATTTCAATACATTTTACCCATAGAAGAATTAGAGAGAAAAACTGTAAAATATACCATTTTCCTTCTATAGGTTTGTTTGACAAAACATTTCTCTCATGTCTGAATTTTATCTCCCAGGCAGTAATAACTACCCCTATTATGGAACAAGTTAAATCTCGAAGAGTATCGCTGATAAGGGAATTATATTGCTTACATTTCTGGGTTAGCTACGTACCAAAGGGGGATTTTATCAAAATTCGAATGTCAAGTGGTTAAAACTACCGCCAGGATATTTGAATATTTTTTAAATATAAAACTGTTGATTTGAAGAAAATTATGTATTTTTATTTTTGGTGAAAAATACATGTCTGTCATGAGTACCGGACATGGGAGTATGAAAATTAGTACAAAGATCAACTTTCAGGGTTAGGTTCGTAGTGAAGAAGGATTCTCGAAAATTTGAATTCGAAGTGGTGTAACAAAACAGATGGTAGAAAAACGAGCTATTCAGGAATTATTTCTATTGAAATTTGCCGAAAATAGTTTGCGATATATATATATATATATATATATATATATATATATATATATATATATATATTTATTTATATATATATATATATATATATATATATATATATATATATATTATGTTTAGAAGTACGTGTTAATTGTTCAAAGAGTTAAAATGAAACTTATAAACTTTTTTCTTAGGATTCTACCATTTTTCTGAAACCTTATACAGTGTGACCCATTTAAAATGGAACCACCCCTGTATAATACCCATTTTTCAGTCGATTTCAAATATTAAGCATCAAAAACTGTATCTTGACACAAATTTTCAGAACTCTAGTTTCATTTCCAAGGCACTCTATGGTTTTTTTCTTTGTCAAAAACTGCAAAAGTTTATTAGGCAATTTTTTTTCCAAATCCGACTGCACCACTGGATTTGTAGTCGTTATAAATGCAAACCATCAAAATTTCATAAAAAATTACTGGTTAACAACGAAGTTACAACTACTTTAATTTTGGAAACAAAGTATTTGATTATAACTTTTATTTAGATTGCAGACATATTTGGAATCTGGCAACACTGCCGATACAAAGTGGAGCACAAGAGAATTTGTACAGCGAAAACCCGAAGTCAATGGCTCATTCCGTTCAACAGTTATAACTACTGAAGGTATGGTAATGTGAGCGATTTGTGGTGTACTAAATCACACCCTACTATTGATTTAGTACAATACCTATGCCCAATGTATTAGTTCAGCTTTCCTCAAATTATTGATACCTTCTCTAAAAGCTTGTTTCAGTTGAGTTTTGCACAATAAAAAAGAAAATTTTTTTTGTCCTGCTTTCTGTTTTATTATTGAATACATAATTTTGATACTTTAAAACTTGATTCGGTTCATTTCGTTTTTATCGGCTATTGAAAACTGCATAACATGAAAATGAATTTTTAATTTTCTGTTATTTTCGAATACACTTATAACCTAAACTTACATAAATGATTTTAAGGAAATATAATTCACAAATCCAGTGGCGTAGTTAGATTTTTGTTACAAAATCGCTTCCACCAGAAATCGCTCACATTACCATACTATCAGGAGTTATAACTGTAGAACGGAATGAGCTATTGACTTCGGATTTCCGCTGTACAAATTCACTGGTGTTCTACTTTGTATCGGCAGTGTTGCCAGATTTTGAATATGTCTATAATCTAAATAAAAATTAATATCAAATACTTTGTTTCCAAAATTAAAGTTGTAGTAACTTCGTTGTTAACCAATATTTTTTTATTAAATTTCCATGGTTTCCATTTATAACGACTACAAATCCAGTGGTGTAGTCAAATTTCAGAACAAAAGTTGCCTAATAAACTTTTGCCGATTTTAACGAAGAAAAAAAACCATAGAGTGCCTTGGAAATGAAACTAAAGTTATGAAAATTTGTGTCAAGATACAGTTTTTGATGCTCAATTTGAAGAAAAAAAAATTGAGAATGACTGAAAAATGCGTATTTTACAGGGGTGGTTCCATTTTAAATGGGTCACACTGTATAATATTAGTCGATATCTATGTTTTAAATAAACTTGTTTCCAACATTACAAGCAATTGGCATGATTTATAAAAATTATAGAAATCAAAATTTACTAATAAGTTTTTGAGCACAAGCAGACAACAAAATGTTAAAGTTAGAACATTCTGTATACGAAATTAGATCTGAACACAATATCCAATGAGATGCCAGGAAAGATCTTGATGCAAAATTATGAATATTTAAAATATGAAAAGCAGAAAACGCCAAAAATGATTTTTTATATATCATGTATATAGTATGTATAGTATAAACTATTAGTGAATAAAAATTGTCAAATAAACGAAAATAATGAAAAGTGCAACAAAAAGTGGATATAACACGAAAATTCGAGAAAAAAACAAAGGATGTATGGTATCAAGGAAAAAAAATCAGCAAGCGGGAAGATTGAAAAAATAATTTTTGGAAAAACCAACTCAAAAAATCCAAATTTGAAAAAAAAACGAGCATATTTTTGTTACAAAACAGTTATTTGCTACTACAACACAAGGAAATACTAGAAAGAACTGTAGCTGATTAAAAAACCAGATGCAGAACGAATCTTACCTTTTCATTTGAGACATATACCAGTACGAGGGCGAATTCACAGTCAACAATGGGGCTGTAGACTGGAACGGCAGTTTCTAGGAACGGGAGAGCGATCCGAGACACTGAACATTTTCGTTTCAAGAAGCCACAGGTACTTTTGAACCTTGAAAAGTTACTCAACTAAGTGCATTTCAAAAATTAACTTTTTGAGAACCCTTTCGATAGAACACTTTCATAAATTGGTATATAGACTACATAACCTACAAAAATAGGTTACATTCCACCTGTAATTATCACATAACGTCATTGTCTAGATATATTTTGCTATGAAGCACTAATTTAAGTTAATTACTGCAGAATAGGTAACAGTATATCTTCCTGAATAAAGGAAATTATATTTTGATGAATTTCTGCTTTATTTTCAATGATTGATCATAACAATTTTGCCATTTTCTGAAACTGACATCAAGAACTACCAGAGGGCTCCACAGTAGAACTGACTCTTGAGATTCCATAGGCGTACCGATTGAGTTAGCTGAGGTATAGAAAATGAGGTAAAAGAGACGATGGGAAAAAGGTAAAATACATAGCCGGACATTTGAAATCTTTATATGAGTATTTGTTTATGAACATATTGAATTAAATTCAAAAAGCGACTAGCTAGGAACATTTCGAAAATAGTTAAAAAATTAGTAAATCAAAAACAAAAATTTGTTTTTTGTTATGATGTCTGATTGTGAAAATAAATAGATAAATAATAAAATAAAATAAACCACAATCACCACATCATAACATATAAATATATATATATATATATATATATATATATATATATAAATATATATATATATAATGGAATAATTTCATGGACATAGCCCTCGGAAGGAAGGAAATTGTGGCATAATAGACTGATCATTAAATTAAAGAAAAAAAGCATCCTCAAGCGGGAGTCGAACCCACGACCTTATGTTTTCTAGACATATTCTCTAACCACTGAGCTATCGAGGACATAGGAATCGACACACACTCGCGAATACTTTACCTACATAATTTAATGTGCATGTTGGAATGAATCGAAAATCGAACGTACTTATCAATGGCCGTCGATCTGTCCGTAATGATCTGTCTATTATGCCACAATTTCGTTTTTTCATGATTTCTCTCGAACAATAACTTCCCACTTTCACCTCAAAAAAATGTTAACCGTAGACACGTGTTTCGGGCTCTCGGCCCTCATCAGTACGGTGAAGAAGTGCAAGGATGAACAACACTTGGTAGTAAACAACAATTCAACGGAGTCAACAAACAGAAGCCAGCCGCACATTTGTGATTTTGGTTAGCAGACCCTGTATTCCAGGGCAACAACCAACGTCACCACGGAGGCAGCTACCTGCGTGACATCCGCGTCCAAGAATATAAACATGAAAGGAAAGACTATCGAGGGGACTGGAATACAGGGTCTGCTAACCGAAACCACAAATGTGCGGCTGGCTTCTGTTCGTTGACTCCGTTGAATTGTTGTTTACTACCAAGTGTTGTTCATCCTTGCACTTCTTCACCGTACTGATAAGGGCCGAGAGCCCGAAACACGTGTCTACGGTTAACACTTATTTTTATTATATATATATATATATATATATATATATATATATATATATATATATGGTCGCAAACAGGCGACGTTCTGGGTAAGTTATCCACTGGCTTTAGGCGGGAATACTTTTCACTCAATTTGGTCTACTAGATATATTCTCTATACGGGAAATCATATTCATTTATCTTGCCGGTTTCCTTCATTATGATATGTGTGATTTTGAACGAAACCGATATTTGAGACGGAGATGAATTCATTCAAATGAGAGTGCATGTACTATAGGCAATATCTCAAAGCACCCCTATGTTTTTTTTCAAATCGATTATAGCTCACTTTGCCTTAGTACAATAATATAAATATTCATATAACAAAATATAATGAGGACGGACCTTCAGGTTATTGTTTCTATGGTACTAACAAACTAATTTCCTCTTACTGTAAATTCAATGTAGATCATCGATTTCACAACTTCTTTATTTACTTTGACCAAACTGAAATCAAAGTTACATTTGAATGGATTCAAAGAAAATGACTTGCAATGAAGGCGTTATATTTATCTTTCAAGTATAGTCATTTGATACATTCATTAACAAACCTTCATGAGAGTAAATTATTACTTCAGTCAATCTGAAGGAATTGAGAGGCACTCTACAACAAGTTATTTCCGACGAGCAGGCTCCAACTCGGTGAGAGTCTTCGACTTCCCGCTCGGTGTCGAATTCAAGACCGAGATTTTTGACTGAGCGGATTGCTGCCTTGTGAAGAAACGGCCCACGACCATGCAGAGAAGGGGATCCAAGCTCCTGGTGACTTTACAGGCTCCATCCAGCACTATCCTGTTGTGTAGACAGTCCAAACTCAGAAGTCCATAGCCTCCCTGGTGTCGAGAATGATACAACCATGGAGCGGACGATTTCGGATGCAAACTGGGATGTAGGTACAATTTCACGCAGCTCTTTCAGTGTCCACTGCACTTCCACAAAGGAATATATTAGTATCGGAACGGCAAGCATGTTGGTGGCAGAAACTTTGTTCATACCCGACAGTCCTGATGACTAGATCTGCCAGAGTTTCTGCTGATGCTTGCCGCGGAGAGCGTTTTTTAACACCACTACCTCTTGAGTGCATTGTAGTTGCACTACCAGATAGGTATACGCCTCTTCGGCATCCAGATGGCAGAAGATGTTTCCATCTACCAGCTGCGCATCCTCTCTGTAATGATCGCATCGTCCTCGTCTGAGATGAACCAGTCATATCCATCCTGAATTCCATACCGACAATGATCCATCCCCTCTAGGAGATTCCGCAGATATAACCAAGGGTTTCTGAGAGCAACGCATAATGGCATAAATGAGATGCAAAAGAGGAGAGGGCTAAGCGAATACCCTTGGAACACACCTCTCCTGGTGATAACCTGTTCCATTTGGACTTTGACTCCACCTCATGTTATAGTGAAGCGATTCCTCCAGAGTGGTATCAATTGTTCAATGCATCTCACTATTTGATCGGGTACCGCAATGCATCTGAGCGAGTGCAAGATCAACTGATGAGATGTTGAATCAAATTCCTTGCGGTAATCGATCCAGGCCATCGGGAGGTTGCGTGCATACTGCACGGAGTCCTGTGTGATACATCTATCTCCTTGCAGCAAGCTACACCTTTCTTCGACCCTTTCTGCTCATATATCCGTTCGGAGACCGTGTCAACCGCGGGGAGTTTTTACGTGAACAAAATACCGGTGAACAATTTGTAGTACGTGTTCAAGCATGTTATCGGTCTGTAATTCTTGGGATCAGACAAATCTCTGTTTTTGGGGATTAGTACGGTTCGCCCCTCGACAAACCAAGCCGGAATCTGCTGCTGCCACGAAATCTCTGGCTAAGTGGTGGTGTGTACCAGAGAATGTTTTCCACCATAAATTGCTCAACACGTTTGGGCCTGGAGCAGCAGAGTTTTTTAACTCTCCGAACTCCTTCCGGGGTTATCGGTTGGCGCAATCTATTGGGATGAGGCCGTTGAAACCTCCTACAGAAGGCTCCAAACTGCGTCAGGGCGGGAATGTCTATGTTGAGTGGTTGCGAATATTCGTAGATCTCCTTTCAGAAGTTTTCCACCTGATCAACTATCAGCAGATTTACCACAATAAGCAGCGGTTGCTGGAACAAGCGGGAGTGTTTCTCGTGGAAGTGTTTGTTTTCCGCGTTTCCTCTCGCTTGCCGTACTAGCGACTTTTTGGCAGCCACTAGCATTCGTATCCTATCAAGACAGTGTTGTTGGGTGGTTCAATGTGTGATGGACTCGACGCAACTTAGCTGCAATTTGCCCCACCGTTAGCGTAAATGGCCCATTGTCCCGGGTAACACATATATCTCCGCGAGATCTCTGAGAGGTTATAAGTAGGATATCATGCGAACTCCTACTGCGAGGTCTCAGTGATCGCTATGTGCTGTACTAAACGAAATTCCCACTGGTGTCCTCAGGGAAAAACTTGGAGTCCTCACAACTCATTTGCCAGGTTCCAATTTATTGAGATTTCTCAAAGATGTCCCGAACGTAACCTGAATAAGACATGGTCATTGCAAGTTCCTAAAGTTATTCCGAATGTCACCAGAACAAAAAATTCTCAATGCGAGTTCCTGAAGTTATCCTGACCGTAACCTGAATAAGAAATTCTTATTGCGAGTTCCTAATGATATCCCAAATATAACAAGAACAAAAAATTCTCACTGCGAGTTCTAAGAGTTAGCCCGAAGGTAACCTGAATAAGAAATTCATATTGCAATATATATATATATATATATATATATAAATATATATATATATAAATATATATATATATATATATTGGTTGCTTTCCGGTGTTAGTGGAGGCAACACTGGTGGAGAGTTGGAAAAATGAGAGAGACAATAGATACGCAAGACATATTATACACATCGCACATCGGGGAATTCTATGATACAGAAAGAAACAGATCGTGATTGTAAGTCGTGGATCGTAGAGATCGTCCATCATTCCTCTTCTGATAATGCCTTCAATAATGACAATCTTACTAAAGGAGTTTTTATCCTAATTTAAAGGATGAATATTTTGCTTTCGATTTGGTACCTTATTTTTCCTTGACAGCGCTAATTTTTTTATAGGAAAGTCATTTCAGACGTATTATCCAGTGTGCCTTACATGGGGTTATGGAGCTTTTTAGTTTTTAGATTTGTTCTTTGAATTCCTTAGAAAAAACAGCTGATGGTTTACATTGCCAGAATCAAATCAACCGTCATAGAGATGTTCAAACAAAAGCTTGACAATTCTGTGGATTGACTAAGTAATAAAGAATTGAAATTTTCAAGAGGAAATCACTACCAAATTCTCGATAAGATATTGTGAAAAACTGAATTAAAAATGTTTTCACCTTATTGCTGTAAGATTCGCCCAATTTGTTCAGACTAACATGAAGAACAGCAGTTATTTATATCCTGAAGAGTGACATCAGTTGCTCAGTTGGTGAAACTTTTGTCTGAAGTATGGAATAAGGTTATCTACAAAACCATTGAAGCACTAGAAATATAAATTGAATGCAACTTTCCTACAATTTTTTAGGTATGACTTGAAAAAACAATACAATATGGATTCACTAAGTTTGAGTATCCCAATGGGAGTTTCTCCAGCGAGCTCTCAGAGATATGCTGCCTCAACTTCCCAGCGATTTATATGAATATGTTCGCAAATAAGTATCACAAAAGAGTAACTTGTATAAAATGACTGAGACTAAACTTTATAAACAATATCTTCCATCGTTCAGAATAACCTCTTATTAGGTTATTCATGTTGATAACAAGGAATTAAACCGACGAGATACGGAACTGAGAAGTAAAAAATAAAATAAACCTTCCCAGTCTCAATAACTGAGCTCCTAAACCAATGTAAGTAACTAATTTTGAGTCGGCGCCAAACAAACAAACAAATGAATTAGGTAAGGCGTGAAATGATGGCATCGAGTTGGACGGTGACATTCTGGTAATTTTTTTGAAGTAATTTAATGATCTTCGTTGATTGTTTGTTTGGCGCCGTCTCAAAATTAGTTACTTACATTAGTTTAGGAGCTTAGTTATTGAGACTAAGAATGTTTAATTTTTTGTTAAAAAGTTATTTTTCAATTTTTTGTGGCTGAAATATACTGATTACTAACTGCTTGTTCTTTGATTACTTCCAAAATACATATTTACCCACCTCACTTCAACTATTACCAGTTAAGTAATATGATTATCTACTTTTACTATTTGTTGTAATATAAATTATTTTTGTTATTCTGGTTAGTTCATTTCATTACTTTGTATATCATTCCATCCTCTCATAGAATATAATGATTGTGATAATGACACTAGCGATCTGTCATTGTCAACTACATATTTGTGCCAATGTTCACAAGTGAAAAATCACTATTTCCTATTTTTCTACCCGTAAGGGTGGATAATTCCATTCGAAATCCAAATATGATCAACTGTGAGGTATATTCTATCTGATAAAAGGAGAATCATCCAAATTGAAGATCCCAGTACAAAGTTATGCCTGATAGTATCGGTTAACGGATAAGAATTCAGAGGATGAGTGATCAATATCCTTCATTTTGCCACCCTCAGGGGTGGATTTCATCTTATAAATTCAAATGGGACCAACTTCGAAGTACACCCTATCCACTGAAAATAATTATCGGAATAGGACGTCTCAGTAAAAAGTTATGCTTGATCATATATAAAAAAATAATGAAAAAAATTAATATACGCTTCGACTAGAGAACCTCCTCCTTTTTGTTTTCGTCGGTTTGGAAAGGAAACATTATTCTCAATTGAAAAAGGAAAAACACAAAATTAGAAAGAATCTACGATGAAAAATGTAAGTTACTTTTTGTAATATCTAACAGAAAACAACTATTGTGCAAAATCCCTCACTTTCAAACTGAAGAAATCTGATTTACATTTTGTTTTTTTTCAAATATCATAATGAAAATGCAAATATTCACTGTAGGTGAAAATTTAGGAATGTTTAGATATTACAAAAAATAACTTAAATTTTTCATCGTAGATTTTTATCTAATTCTGTTTTTTTTTCCAATTTTCAATTGAGATGGTTTTTTTATTTTTTTATTTATAAGAATATTCTGTACAACTCGTAAAGCGGACTCTTGAACACCTTGCCAGAAGCACACCAAGCGATCTTACATAGATCTCAACAAAAGCAGTTGATGGGAATTTTCCAAAGAACTCGCCAAAAGGCTGTATATGCGAAGTCCCCACAGAACTCGCCTGAGGTACTACAAAAAAAGGGGGGAAAAAGAGGGTCCCACCTCCACCCCTGCTCCTGAAATGAGCAGGCCTCTTAAAAGTTAATAGACGACACGGGATAAGTGAAGCTTACTTTTTAATCAACTGATTACTGGGGAGGAAGGATTCTTTAACAAAAAGACGCAACATGGCGTCCAAACAGGAAAGGACCTACCTCTCGGTTTAACTTTCCATAAAACTACAGAAGACTTGCGTGGACACATACTTTACATAATATATATAATTTAATTTAATTAACAATCTAGTTTTTAGTATCGCCACTTATCTAGTTATTCTAATTACTAAGCAAAACAACTAAGAGCCTCTATGTCAGGGCCCAGTCTAACTATGACTTCAGTAGGGTCTTCCGGGATAGCTGTCTCCAGCAGGTCTTCTAACCGGATCCTCTCCTGTGTAAACCTTATACACTTTCTCAATCTGTGAGCGGGGGTATCTTCTTCTCCACAGATATCGCACTCTGGGCTATTCCTCTTCCCAATCCTGAAAAGGTGTGCGCCGCAATTTCCATGGCTCGATAAGAAAGAGATGATGACCCTGCTGAGCTTGTTATGTCCAATATCGGTCCAACTGCTCAAGTTGGGGATCAGTTCGTAGCAATGTCTGCCTTTGGACGTGCTATTCCATAGTGCCTGCCATGCTCCTACTAGCCAGGCCCGAACCTGCAGTACTGCCGCTACCCAGAACCGATATTCCCTCAAGATTACTTCGTGTCCTAAATTAATCGTTCTTCCCGTTTTCCTCAGTTCCGAGAACGCTAATCTTCCTTTGAGCTCGAGGTCTATTGGGAGTTGCTTCGCCAGGACGCAGGCTGTCTCATTTGGGACCGTTTTGTAAGCTCCCAGAATAACTCGAAGACAAAAACACTGCATACTGCGTAGTTTCTGCTTGTTCTGCCTAAATTGCGCCTTGTCGAGCCAGACTTCAGAAGCGTATCCCACGATAGGGATGATCGCTACCTGATATATCTTCTTCAGCGAGTCAACGCAATTGCACCATCTCGGTAAAGCAAACTTCCTCAGACTTTGGAATATGCTTCTAGCTTTATTCGATATGTATCCTATATGTTCTGTGAAACTCATCCTTTCGTCTAAGATTACTCCCAAATACGCCTGAGGTACTGTCTGCAATGACCACACAACTAGCTTTCTTGCGAGCTCACAGAGACCTCGACATGAGATGTAAATGAGAATTTCCCAAAGTACTCGCCACAAGATTTCGCAGAGTGTATTGTTCGAGGATTTCCACGTCGGATATCGCTAAGACCTCACTGAGAATATCCCGGTGGCGGACATTTGACGGAGATATAGAGATCTCAACAACCTCTCAGAGAAGTTACAACTTTCCTCAAAAGAGTTCGCCAGGATATCTTCACACATCACACATTGGATACGAGACGCGTGTTCTGATTGGTGGAATATTAATACCTGCCACCTATTCGGCAAGTTCGACTCGTGGCACTTCTGCCACCTCGTTAACCTGCCTGGGAGGAGGTCTCACATAGCTACTACAACGAAGGTGGGATACATAATCCCGTAGATTTTATACGGATAATGCAGCATACTCTGGGTGTGCTACGCACCACAGGCCGTCTCTCATTTCGTCTGTATAAGTATGAGTTTTGCAGTTGAATTCAGCAACATCTATTAACACAAGACCCCATTCGAAATTCACTCCAGTGAAACTACTAGTGAACCCTTCATCGGTTATATTTACTTGACTTTTATCGTCCATTTGAAATCAGTTTCCAATGGAAAATTAGAGTAATTTCTCGTCACGAACCAGATTTTCCCGGTTTCCACGCTCTAAAAGACATCGGCGATCCCCACAGCTCATGCTGAATAAGAATGGATCAATACCCCCTCTGATGGGGTAGTGAGTTATTTCAGACTTAGTTATTCACAAAATTTATATTTTCGTGTTCGACAGTAGTAAAAGATGTTATCTACGTTTATATCTGCTATTATTATTTTTTATAGGGATTTCGGGACTGATTATTGCAACAATAACAGTTCTTCTTATAGTTTGGTAACGTAACGAATTGGAAAATATGACATTCAACCATGAAAATCCCCTGAAATGCATGTTCCTGCTTCACTATGATGCCTATCACGTAACGATTTCTTGCTCTTCACGTTATTACAGAAATGACTTTCCCAACTGTTAAGTAAAATGAATATTGATCTATTGTAATATATGTTTGTGAAGAGTACCATCGTGAACTCCGCTCCACCCCAATGTAATTTATTAGTATTATTAGTGTGTGGATGCCGCAGTATTGCAGAAATCTTAGCCAGTATGATTGAAGGACCTAGTAATCACTCACCCAGAGTTTGTGGAAGTGGTTATTGAGTAAAAATAACCAAGTAAATAGATTGTGACTTAGGGCCTGACTGGAAAGAACCGCGACTGAAAAATTATAAAAATAATATTGATAATAATGTTTATTGACCTAAAGAGAAAATGTTAACAATAAACATGGGTCAATCAAGATGATGTTTCAATCATAAATTAATTTTTGGGGTCCATGAAAAAGTGTTTTTTTTTTCACGATTAAAATGTTCACCTTTATTTTTTTAGTAATTTTTTATGTAATCAGAGACAAACCTACAATATGTCCAGGGGATTGCATTCCGCAAACCTTTGCTTTCATTACAGCATCGTGATATTACGCTCTTTTTTACAATTACAAGCTTTTATTTAACTTCACATTTGTATGTATGTAAGTATGTTAGTTTAGTTCACATATTCCAGTTGTCCGATCAACGTGGAATTTGGCAGGTGTTTATTATACCGGTGACAATGCATTATGAAATTTTTGTTGGAGAAAAAACAAACTGGCGGCTTCATTATGGAGGACGAGTTTTGGGATTATTCAAAATTAGTAAGTATGTGGCGGTTTTCGGGGACAGATTCCACGAATTTTTTGCCAAAATTCATAAATTTAAGATGGCGGTTCCAATATGGTGACGAGATTCGTGGTTATAGACAGATTACAATAAAAACTGGTATGTGGAAGTTTTTGGGATCGGAGCTCATGATTTTTTTGTCAAAATGCATGAATTCAAGATGGCTGCTTCAATATGGCGACGAGTTTTGTTATTACAGCCCGATTCCAGTCAAATTCAGAATGTGGGAGGTTTTGGGGTCGGACATCATGATGTTTTTGTCAAAATTCATGAATTCGAGATGGTGGCTCCAACTGCGACGTGTTTTGTCATAATGGCCCGATTCCATTCAAAATTGGTATGTGGGTTTTTTGGGGTCGGAAATTATAAATGTTTGTCAGAATTCAATGAGATGACGGATTTCATGAATGACAAAAAGAATTGATTCAATATGTTTTTAAAAAAATGAAGACAAGCTTTTATACAAATGCACTGAAAAAGAAAAAAAAATCTTCAATTGTTTGAGCTAGGTTATTCTATAATAGCAGATTCAAAAACTGACCGCGAATATAAAATAGGTATCCTTGCGCGGCAAGATTTTGAATCTGTTACTCACTGAATAACCCAAGTAAAACATCTTTATTTGTATTGTGGTTTGATTTGACTGTTGAAAGATAATATCTCTCTTTCAAAAAAAAACAGAATATTCCAACAAGAAAATTGTCTCTTATCGAAGAACTGGATTCCCAGATATGTTATCACTTGGGTAAGTATCAGAGCTGTCCCAAAGCACTGTGCTAAGTGCTCGTGAAAGCACTTAGAGCACATTTGTGCTCGTAAGCACTGTGCTCCCGAGCACTTTTTTGAACCAGTGCTTAGTGCTTAGTGCTTCGATCATTTTACGAAAAGGCTTAGTGCTTAGTAATCCCGAAAAGTGCTCCCGAGCACTTAAGTATTCCCAAGCACTGCAGTGATCGGCAGCACTTTTCGGCATTACTAAGCACTAAGCACTAAGCCTTTCGTAATTACTACTTCGAAACATGAAAACGTGGCCGGTAGCGTAGCACCCCCACTCAAGACGAACTCTTGATCGCTTCCATATACATCTTCTACAGATCACAGTCTTGTTTTGAACACAAAACACATACACAAAGAATGGAAAGAGGGATGACACTACTGGGAATCGATTTTAGTTCACTGAACGGATCCCTGCAGCGCTGATGCTCGGGATAAAATTAATTAATGATAGTGAAACTAGATAGATAGCGAGAGTAGGTAGTCGTGTTTATGTTCTTTGGATATTGGTTAGAATCACATGTGTTTTGTGGTTAGAATTTCAATTCCAGATTTCATTTCAACGGTTAGTGTGGTCTTGTGAAGAGTGTAAAATTGAAAATTGTTTCATTCTTTTTGAACATGGAGAGTGAAAATTTTAACCCCAAGAAGTGTTGCGTTCCTGATTGTGAAGATTTGTACAGTAAACGCCATCGTTTTCCAAGACCAGATCGGGAAGTAGAATTATTCAAAATTTGGGTTGATAAAGTCAAAAACCCATTGTTCAATGGTAAAACCGATGAACAAATTTACAAGACATATCTTGTGTGTGATGTTCACTTCAGAAATGACTTCAAAGTAGTTAGCCACAGAGGACTTTCCAAAATTGCTTTTCCTACATTATATCTGTTGGGTAAGTTGATTTTTTTTATTTCTTAGTTGAATTTTACATGGAAATAGTGATGAAATCTCTTGACACCATAATGATTGCATTTTTTTACAATATAAGTCATTTATTTGGATGCCTGAATATTTCCATGGAAGCTTCTTGAAAAAATACTCAAGAAACAAAGTGAAAATAATTCGAAAGATTAGGAAATATTGTTTGAATTTCCAGGACCTTCTTCTGATTTGAATCGAAACACAATAACTAAGACATCTGTAAAAATTAATACTCAACGTAATGATTGAGTTTCTTCTATTTGGATCTTCAAACGTGATACAGATTCAAAATGCACCACTATTGAAGTTTTTGATAATGTTAAAATTAACTTTTGGATTTCCAGAATATTCAAATGAAAACATTGAAGATAATCAAATTCCTGTCAAAAGAGCGAAAGTGGATAACCTTATTGATGAATTACGATAGATCAAGAACAAGGATCGGAATTTTTAGTACCAATAATAAACCCTGGGGAAGGAACTTCAACATCTAGACTGGAGCTACATGAAATTCATAGCCATAATGCTGTTGGTAATAGTTCATCATGTGCATCTTTAATAGTTGGTAAGTGTATTAATGAATTTAATATATCACTGAAGTACAAATGGCCTTGTAAGTGTATATATATTTGTATTCGAAAATATGGACAGGATGTTCATAAAATCAGTTGTGGTATCATCCGTGGCTGAAAGAAAAAACTAGTCACTATTTTGACATCTTCAATTTAGGGTCCATTCACAATATCTATCAGATATAGTTCAATGTCAAGTGTGGCATTAGCCGGGAAAGTAGTTTTTATCATAGGATTGTTTCCATGTCTATATATGAATTGTTCGACTGATGATCTATTTATTTTGTGGAAATTCATATTGAATGTGAGATAAAAAAAATAACTTTTGTCTTATTTCCACTATAACTTTTATTCCTTAGGACCTGTTTTGGCTTACCAACCATTAACAAGTAACTATAATACAGTACCTATCAACTGATTTGTCCATTCACTTGTCGAAAGAAAATATGATGGAAAATAGATAGATATTCTTCATTAGTTCCTTCAAAAATACCTTTTCAGGTGTGACCACATACCATCGTAACTACGCCACTGGTTCACGAAAATTAAACTGTAAATTATCACGATGATAAACCTTGATTAGTGTACCAAGTTTCAAATGTTTTTCTACAGAAATTTTGGAGACAAGAATTTAAAACTAATTTTTTTTCGTATTTCTGACACCCTGTATCTCAGAGGGCATGCATTTTAGGGACATACCTTGATAGAAACTTTTCAGCTCAAAATGAGATGAGGAATCTGTAGTCAGAGTTTGTCAGTCTTATTATGTCTCACCCTGTATGTTCCATCTCGGGTGCAATTTTCACCACCGTCAATTGATGAACAAATTTCGTTTCAGGTAAAAGGAAGAAATCGATTTTACAAGAGCTGAATTTGAAACGTAGTCAGTTAACTGATCGTGAACGTTTTATGTATCGTAAAGTGATGTATTGGAGTTATAGAGTGACAAAGTTACAGACTCGAATAACATCAATGAAAAAAAAAATTGAAATAGCAGAAAGGTTAGCAGCAAAACCAAATTTTCAAAATTTGTTGAATCACGTATCTGAACCAACATACAACTTTATTCTTTCACAAATAAGAAACCAACGAGCCAAATCCAAAGGTAGACGATTCACACAAGAAGATAAAATTTTGGCATTGTCACTTCGGAAAGCAAGTGGACGGAGATATAATCTACTATCAAAAATATTCGCTTTACCATAAGAAAACACTCTCTTTGGGAAATTCATAAAAAATATTTCACACCTTACAAGAAACAGTTTCCAAGATGTCACAAAAAGAAAAATTCTGTATTATGATGTTTGATGAAATGGCATTAACTGGTGGTATGCAGTATGATAAAAAAACTGATGTGATCAAAGGAGTGCCAGATACAGGTTCTCTTAGAACACCTGACATTGCTGATCATGCTACGATTTTCATGCTCAAAGGTATTCATAAACAGTGGAAGCAACCAGTTTGTTTCACCTATAGCAGTGGACCCATGAAAAGTGTTGTTTTGAAAAATACCATTAAAGACGTCATACTTGCATGTCAAAGAGCGGGATTCAAAATTAGGTGTACTGTTTGTGACCAAGGAGGTGCCAACTCAGCGGCTATCAATGCTTTGTTGAGAGAGAGAAAAGAATATTGCCTGAGAGAAGGAATAGAAGATAAACATTTTGGATTTCTCATAAACAAAGAAGAAATTATTCCATTATTAGATGTACCACACCCGCTAAAGGGAATCAGGAATAATTTATTAACAAAGGATCTACATTTCAATTATAAAGGAAAAAAAAGAATAGCAAAATGGGGACATATTGAAAAATTTTATTTCTTGGATTCCTCAGAGCAGGTCCGCATCTGCCCCAAACTTACAGATCAGCATATTGTGGAAGGAAAAATAAGAAAAATGAAGGTATCATGTTGCACACAAGTATTCAGCCACCAGGTGGGATCCTTGATGAAGAGAATCTCACAGTGGAGTGAGTATACAGTTTCATTTTATCTATTATCGATACTGTCAATTTCTTGTTTTTTTGCAGCCTTATATCAACCCTTTCACTGCTGCTCTTGTTAGGATTATATGTGTTTTTAATATGGCTGCTGGAAGTAGGTACTGTCAGGAACATTTGTGTTCCTTATAATAATTAATTAACAGGGACCAACTCATCTTTATTGAATGCATGCTGCATTTTATCAACAATAGTAAGCTAATGTAGTAAGTTAATGTATAATTAGGCCTGTCCTCTTAGCAAATATATGTCATCATTCTGTTCAAAAAAATAATTACTGTAAATAACTATACAAGATTCCATATATGTTATTTTCAAACTAACATATTGGCTATATTCAAATCACCCAGTAAACCCTCATTTGGGTAATGGAAAATATCTGCTTTCTACACTTTGATTATGGTTTACATTTGTCACCTTGCCCACTTTCAAGGAAAAGGACAATTTTTTTTTTAAATACAAAAATCTAATAGGTGTCACTTTTTGTTCTCAAATGTTTTCTGGGAATTATAACATTCCTCAACCTGGAAAAAAATCAAAATGAATGAGGTAATCTATACAAGTAATTGTTTCAAAAAAAGTGTTTAGTATTCCCTCACAAAAAGTGAGTGTCAACCAATTCTAGCAATTTAAATTTTATGTTACAGACATTGACAATGAAAATAGGTTGCCCCCAGAAGCCGAAGACACAGCAGAGCTAATCTTACTGATGGATGAACTGTTTGACAGTTTGAATTCAAACAACAAGTTGGCTCCAAGTGGTAAACCATTGAAAGGGGGTGTGAAGAAGAATTCATCACATTTGGAATTTTGGAAAAAATGTATTGTCATACTTTTTTCAAGAAAGAAAAATTGTTTAGTTACAGTACCTTCATTAAGGAATTTAATATATACTCTGAGGGGGTTTTCAAGGCTGACACAGACACTTTTGTCTGAACACCAATTTAATTATATTTTGATGAGAGCTTTTAATCAAGATCCTCTTGAGAATTTTTTTGGGGCCATAAGGAGTCATGGAGTGAGACATGTTTCACCAGATATTTCTCATTTTGAAACATCTTTCGAAGCATTGTTGATAAATAATTTTCTGTCCCATCATTCTCCCAATGCAAATTGTGAAACAGATTTTTCAAAAGGGGCACTAAATAATTTAGGGGCATTGTTGGAAAAATCATCCCCAGATGAGGTTGGTAGCAGCTCCTGCAGCTCTACAGAAACTATTGATATGTCTTCAATTCCAGCCCCCGTGAACTTGAAGCGAAAAACAAGAGTGGGAGAGTGTACCTTAGTGTATATAGCTGGATATTTTGTGAAAAGACTTGTAAAACTTCTGAAATGTCCAGATTGTCAGCAAAATTTACAATTCTTTAATGAAAATTTGGCAAATGTTGATTTTATCGAGGCAAGAAAATATACAGCAGGATCAAAACTGGTAAAACCAGCCAGTTTCTTTTATTATCTTGTGAGTCAATGTTTCCCAAATTTATATTATTCAATTCCTAGATTGTGTCATGTAAAAAACATTAGCATTGTACTGAGAACTATTTTGGAAAAGAATGTTAATTTCAATCCGATCAACTGTAAGAGTCACAACACTTCTGGCACAATTGCTTGTGAATTGATTGTAAGGTGTTGCCTCTATTTTTGGTGTGAACAAGTAAATAGAATAATTAGGGGCAGGGATTCAAAATTTAGTATTTTTTTTGAAAAAAGTACGACTGCAGTTGATCCAATAAAGATAATTGCACATAAAAAATATCTAAATAATTGTAAAAAGAATTAAAAAAAATAAAGAAGTTTTCTCAGACCATTTCAAATGAGTTTTTGTTACCAAGAAACAAACTTCTGCCCATCTGCCTTATTTTTTCGAAACATTGCCTGCCAGAAGGTTCAAAATGCATGAAAAATTAATGGATTTCTGTTTTACTCCTATTTTGAATATCAAATGTAAGGAAAATGTTGAAAAATACAATATTTAGGTACTTTCAATTTTCTCCTTTGTTTTCATATTTCGTTTTAAATTTTCATATTGTTCCAAGATGTAATCTTAAACAGATGTCCAGTATATGTTTTTCATGTAGTGAACTTTCTAGTGGTATTCTGATGTTTAGAATGGATACTACTATTTAAATATTGCCGCGCACTGACTTATATGCTTGTCGGAAGATGTCGCCACTGAAGCAATAATAGTTCACTGAACAGACACGGTGTGCAGCACAAACAGTGTTTCAGACCTTATCATGGCAGTTTTCTTTCTATCTGTGTGTGTTTTGTGGTTTCGAATGTTGCGGAGTGTATCAGGACTCGGCGCAGTACGCAGTATAATAGATAGGTTAGTTCTATAAAATAATATTTTATCGCTGCATTAAAAGGTGAAGGTCAAGGCGACTTATGGAGAATTGGGCTACAGAGAAATTTCCCAAATTTTTGTTATGATGCAGTTGTCGACTTCTTGAACAATAATATCCATTGACACAACTCAATCCTTTGTCTACTTTCAGAAACACAGGGTATTGAACAACGAATATGGTTCTCATTCTCTCAAATGTGTGAGAGATATTGAATATTAATCCTTTACAAGAGAAAATTTTATTTGTTGAGGGTTTACTCAAAAATTAAATAAACGAATTCTTGACTCAGGTTGGTTTATGAAAACAAGATATTCAAGAAAAATTTACAGGGCGTGTCGGAAAGTTGACCATTCCTGTATGTTCTTTTGACATAATTTAAATCACTTTGTATGGCTTGGTAGTAGTTGACATTGAGTTCGATTCAGAGGGCCATTCAAAGGATATGTATGAAAGAAAATAACAAAAATTATTTTGTTTTGGAGATCTTCCTCAAATTCAATATTTCCTTGGTGAATTTCTGTGTTTTTTTTATTGCCTTCACTTCGAGTTAATTGGTCAGGTGTAGAAGATCACTGAAAAACCTTTCGAATGATATACCATATCAAGTTGACAAAACATCTATATCCGACCAACACATTCAAGGTGAAAGTAATGAAAAAGAATCACAGATATTCAAAGAGGAATTATCGTATTAATGAAAGATTTTCAAAACAAAACAAACTTCTACTTTATTCGATTGATGTGTAACATTTAGTTTGTTAGAGAATTGACGTTATGTTTTTCTGTATTTTGTTGGAAATATATTTTTATTTATATTAAATGATGTTAATAATAATCATGCGAGTTCATTCCACCTCCACCACATTAGTTCATTTGATGCCACACTTATAAATAATGAATCATAGGCGAAGCATTGCGTTCAACATCATACGCCGTTTTGTTGATGTTTTGGATTGAATTAATAATTGATCTACAAAACATACAAAAACCATGTCAAGAAGTAATTCAAGTGTATAACAGTATCATCCTTTTGAAAAGTGCTTAGTGCTTAGTGCTCGCCATGTCGAATTACTTTTTGAAAGTGCTTAGTAATCGCGAGCATTTTGTAAATAAGAGTGCTTAGTGCTCGAGATTCCGGAGCACTTTTCAAGAGTGCTCAGTGCTTAGTGCTCGAAGCACTTTTCGTCAGTGCTCGGCACAGCACTGGTTAGTATGAGTCTTTTGATGAATAATTTTCATACTATATTTCTGTAATGATTTTTTTTTAATAATGATTATTGTAACTGCGATTTAACCAGTGCATAATATTCTTCAATTTTGTATACCCAGGAAATTTCTCGAATATTTGAATTTGCACGGCATCCCCCTCAATGTTTACCTGACTACGGCAAAGCATAAAAGAGGGTTATCATTTTCTCAAGCAATGTATGTATGTTCATCTGTTCCCGCATATCTCCTAAACTACTTATCATAACTCAACAAATAAGATATCGTTCGAAGCGTCTTGATTGTCCGCTGGTTATAATCTAGGTGGCGTCAAACTTGGTTCAATATGGCGTCCTCTAGAGGACATACAGTCCAGTATTGAAAAATAAATATGATTGAAATGTGCCGTGTTGGGTATCAAATTGAAGGGCTTCATTAGCACATTTCAGAAATATTCATATTACTAGCTATTGCTTGCTGCTTTGTTTGCATTAACTTGATAATTGCGAATAATTAATTCATAAAATCACGTCTCACATGTTCGTTTAGGCTATGAACGTGATGGATGGTCAGTTTCTTTATATTTTCTATTTTATTTATATAACCCATGTCGCTGGATAGACGACGTCGAAAAAAATCAAAATAGCGGATTTTGAGCGAAACATTTTGTCTTTTCACACAACGTTTGAAAGGTGAATAATTTTATTTTCAGCCTATTGGGTTCGAAAATTGGATTGGGAAATTATAATAAAGTAAAGAAAACAATTCCGAAACATATTATTACGGTTTATTTCACCTTGCTTTGAATTTTCGATGCTTTGAATTGTACTGGAAAGAAATCAATATGAATATTATCACAGAGCAAAAAAATATATATATAATAATTAAAACAAAATAAAACCAAAAACAATAATTGATTGTACAGCGGCACTGCATACACTTCCTCGCCAAAATATAACTCCAAAATAATTTGAATAAAAAAATAAGTTCAAAAACCAAAACATAACTAAGAAAAAAATCACGCTCTGAAAAGTACGAGACAAGAATATTCTTCTCGGAATTTCTTATCCAACTATTCAAATATTTATCGTCTTATGAGTAGACAACTTCAAATTATCCCATTTACCTAAATAATATAACCTCAAATGTATTGTTAAGTAAGCAAACCTCTGGGCAAGGTGGCATAGTACCACGGCTTTCCTCTGATCATTACTATATCTATGTGTTAAATTGAAATATTGAGTTGTCTATTGATTAGACGATAAATAATTGAATTGTTGGTGAATAAGAATTTCGTACTTTACAGAGCGCGATTTTTTTCGTAGTCGGGTTTTAGATTTTGAACTTACTTTTTTATTCAACTATATTTTCAATTTGCAAATTCCATCACAAAAGCCGATCGAAGGTCAAGGTCAGTCAATTCATATCTCTTTCCGACGTAGTATATGTTATCCTCAGATAGAAATACTAAAATAATTAAAGTCTTTGATGTTGAAACATCACACCCTTCCTGATTTGACACAATATTTTCATACATCGTTTCCATAATGAATGATAAATCGCTAAACAATATTTCAACCATTGATATTTCTATTTCGACTCGTAGAAGTGTTATTGAAAGTGTGTGATATAAATAAATTGGAATGTCTGAATAGTTAGATATACTTTATAGGCATTACATAATTTTCAAAAAAATATGAAAATACTATTTTAAATTATTTATAATAGTTGTACTATTGACGTCTTTTGAAATAATTTCAAATTTCCATTTTTGGTTTGAATTTCAAAGTTTTCAGTTTCGACCAATTGTCTATTTTATTTTTCGTATTTGGACAACGATGTTGAAGTAGATAAGCTTCATGGCTTTTCAAATTTAATTCTATATATTTTCTTTAAATGTACCTAATGCATTCGGAAAATTTGTGATGCGTTTGGTTTAGCCAACGAGTTTCTCAACATTTTTCTAGAAACAATGAACTCAAATGGAAAAACTCCAAATGTGTAGTTATACCGGCAAACAACATACTTGAATGCCAACGGCAAGTAGAATATACGATGAGACAGGAATAATTTTATTTACAATATTATCGAAAGGTATAAGCGTTATAACCTCAGAACCGTCCCGAAAGAGTTGAACATTGTCTTGGTTTCCCAATTTACAATTTCATAAAATATAGGGGAAATTGAGTGAAAAATTTCCACAATGAAGATAATTTCCATAGTAGGTACTCTGGAATTCAGCATACATATTCCTACAAATAAAAGACAAGAGAAGATTGAAAATGAGTTCTGCACATATAATTTCAATCGAGCAAATTATGATGCTATTAATAATTACTCGTCTGGAATAGATTATGTACATATTTTTGAAAATAAAAGTATAGAAGATTGCTTGACAAGTTTCTACACTTTGATAAACAAAGCAATTGACAACTATGTTCCAAAAATTGCCCATCTGGAAACGCTTAAAAGGTTGGTTGGCACATTGGTTTACGCCGAGTACTATGAAAGTGGTGAAAGAAAAAGACAAATATCATGCTCTATGGAAAAGATATCAGAATGATATGGACTACCTTACATTCAAAATTCTGCAAGGGCGTTCAAAATACTTAATATCTTCAGATTACGAGAGGTACCTTGAGTCGTGTGAAAATAATATCGTTTTGGAATTAAAACAATTCTGGCAGTGTGTATAAAATAGAGAAAATACCTCCAATCGAATCACCTCTATATGTCACGATAATAACAAGAAATTTGTAATTTATTCTTAGATCACTTTTCGTCGACTTTCAGTCAACCATTGACCATTGAATTGGGGTTTGTTCACGACTAACTAGGTAGATTCTGTCCCTTTAATGATTGGAAACACTTTGTAAAAAAATATAGAAAAATATTTATCGAAAGGACTACAAGAATTAAAGGAATAATACCTGAAAAATGAAACAATGAATCCCTTCTAGTACCTAGTTATGAATTTTAAATGTATAGAGCGGATATCTTTTACTTACAGAAATAACTGTGGACTAATTCCAAAAACAATAATCTTCAAATTGATAATAGGGCTTCTTAACCTTTCAAGTCTCTAAGTGCCCCCATTTCCCAATCTAGCTTTGGGCATGGCAAAAACCCAACGTTTCCGCAAATTATAACGCGTCTAACATCGATAACTATCATATCACAAAGGACAAAATTTATGAAAACATAAAAGTTCTTCCTAACAAAGGGCCAGGACCACATAATTTTCAACAACTGATATGATCAAAAGCTGTGCTAAAAACTTAGTTACACCGCTGTACATAGTTTTCAATAAATCTTTGAAAAAAGGATATTTTCCAGGTATATGGAAACAGGCATTCATCTGTCTGGAAACAAATAAATAAATCAGAATTACAGACCAGACCAAACTCTGCATCCTCGCCAAATTATTTGAATCAATAATATTTGAATTCCTTAGCTATGACATTATCAATTCTCAACATTAAAAAAAGGTCACTGGAAACGAACCTATTTAGCTACACTGAGTACATACTCGAATTCCTAAATAACAGATATCAAGTGGATGCGATTTTCACCGACTTCAGTAAGGCTTTCGACAAGAAAGAACATGGTTTGCTTGCCTTCAAGCTTGCTGAAGACGGTATTAGCGGAACACTTTTGAGCTGGCTCAAATCATATGTCAACAACCATTCTGGGCTACAACTATAGGTAATTATCCACTACGTCGGGCGTACCCCAAGGCTCACACCTGGGGCCCCTTTTTTTTCATACTTACCTAAACGATATTTTGAAATGCTTCGAATTTTCGAAGTTCCTAATGTACGCTGATGATTTGGAGATCGTTCATAGTGTTGAGAATCCGCTGGATACTTCTTTGATCCAACAAGATTTGGACATATTCTATTCATATTGCGCTGAAAACGCTTTATATCTGAATTTCAGCAAAACAAAATACTTTCAGCAGAAACAATGACCCAATTATTTTCAATTACAGATTTTCATCATTTTCTCGACATTCGCACTGAAGTAAAAGTCTTGGGAATAATTGTTGATACAAAAATTTGTTTCATAAGCATATAGCCTATATTTCTAGAAAAGCAAATAGAATGTTAGGGTTCATTATCAGAACATGTTACAATTTCAAACATCCTATAACTGTTCGTACCCTTTACATGGCTTACGTAAATAGCACATTGAGTTATGCCTCTAGAATATGGAACGCTCACTACATTATTTATATAAAACAACTGGAAAATATTCAAAACAAATTTATTCATTATATCAAGAATAAATATTTTCGAGGCATGCCTCATATTGAAAATAACTATATAAGAAATAAATTTAATCTGCTATCTTTCGAAAATAGAAGAGATATTGCTGATACAAAATTTTCTTACAAATTGGTGAATAATATCTTAGACTCAGTGCCAATTAATTATTCCATTCGTGTTATCGTTTTGTAATATTCTACTCATAGTGGACAATTATTTCACACAACAATAGCAAACACAAATTATTACTTGAACTCTCTTCATCATCGTTGTTTCAAAAACTATAATTCCATATCAAATTTGATCAACATAGATATAGTTCATAATTCATTCACCACCTTTGTTAATAAACTAAAATCTTTTTTTTTCTAATCTCTGAATATTATTAGCATTATGCACATTTCCATGTTTTCATGTGTTCATGTTTTTTTTTGTTTTTCTTCTTAGATTATGTACAACATAAATGTTTCAATACCCCACTGAATGTCTTAGTTCAGTACTTATTATACCATGTTATATCTTCCTGTGAATACTGTATTGGGTTCGTCCAGTTTTTATTCCTAAAATATATAAATAAATAAACTTGTTTGGCGGTAGAAAATCCTCATTTTTGACGATTGGAGTGATTCTTTCATAATTCGTTTTCCCACCTGCATCAACTCCAGGTTGCTTCTTTCGTATTTTTTTCAGACACTATTTTTGTCTGTACCCGAAAAGAGTTTAACAGAGAACCAGTTTTTGTACCATTATGTCTTACCACGAGAGAATTCGAGACCCAAATACAGTCATACATCTATGAGCAAGAATATTCCGTCTGAATCACTGACTACTAACTCATCGACGAACAGAAAAATTATTGAAGTTAACTTGAAACATTTAGAAGAATCGAACTTTTCGTCAATTTTATCTATTTGGCAGTCTCCCGAATTGCAAATTATTACTAGGTTATGTTCTATACAAAAATCTTGGACTCGAGTCGAATAAGTTTCAAATCCGCTTCCTTCCTCATATTGATTGAAGCACACCGCATGACGCAACGCATCGCAACCCCAGTCTCAGGAGTAATAGCCATCATTACACGGTCTTTGAAAATACCATTATAACTCAGGCTCTCCAGCTCAAATGTTTATGTTTGCCACTTTGGAGTACGGCGTAGTATTAAATTTAATCTTTCTATCGATAACGACTACAACTGAACTGAAAATAGACATTACTGCAATGTGTATATCACATGATATGTAGGTTCATTGGACATTATTGAATGTAATTGTGTTTACGTGTTAGAACTACGTTGCGTAGGTCATGCCGTTATTACCCATTTAATTTGATCATAAAACATTCGTAATTTCTGGTGGAGGCTGAAAACTCCTTGTATAAAAAAGTTAATCATTTAACTAGGCAATCAAATTACATTACAGATTCTTTGCCGCGGCAATTCACTAGTCGTGGGGCACCCTTGAATTGAAAAGAAGATCGTATCCTATTCTCAGAATGTACTCACAGCATTGTAGAGTTGAAGGAAAACATGAAATCATACATGGATAATAATAAAGGAGATTTCTAACACCGAATCGAATAAAAATCTTATAGAAAATATCAGTAGTATTAAAGAGAACAGCGAACCTACAGTAAATAAAAAAGAAAAAGCTGATTTATTTAAAGAATTCTTCACAAATCTAGGATTGGATATGGCAAAAGAAATTGAAAAATGTAATCTACCACAGAATTTTTTGAAAGAACCTTAAGTGACGGCGACCTTATTTTTTGAACCTATTGTTGAAAACGAGGTAATAATATTAATATCAAAACTCAAAAATAATTGTTCTCCAGGTCCAGACGGAATAACATCAACCCTCATTGAAAATATTCACCCCTATATATTGAAACCATTAGTACAAATGATCGACTTATCTTACAAAAACTCAAATATACCGCACCAATGGAAGGAATCCAGAGTCACCTCCGTCTTTAAATCTTGAAATCGAAATGATATGAACAATTATCGTCCCATCTTTGTTATCAATCCTTTATATCAAAATTTGAACGATTACTCAAAAAACGACAATTTGGTTTCATCAACAATTCTAACACATAATAAACTCTCTACATTCCGTAGGATTTCGAAGCCATGCACTGGACTTGTTGCAGGACTATTTGTCACAACGGACACAAAAAGTTAAAATCGGGGACCAACTCAGTGGGTCATTAAATTGGTGTACCACAGGGAACAGTTTTGGGCCCAATTCGGTTTCTTGTATACATTAACGCTATATACCATATACAAAATCTAAATAGCCATGTCATTTGTTACGCTGATAACACAGCTCTAATATTCAGAGATGACAGTTGGCATATCTTTTGAGCTGAGGAAGACCTACAGAAATTGAAAACCTGGTTCAACAATAACCTACTGAGTCTATATGAAAAATAACTAATGAGAAACCTTTTCAAAACAAGCTTTTTTCAGAACCGTGTAGTAAACCGTATAAAATAAGTTTTAGTCATCGCTGACAATGATTTAATGATTTTTTGTTGAATTATTTGGTTTCGAAAACCTTTATTTATCATTAAATCAGAATGTTGTATGCAGATATACAGTGCGCGGCTAAATGATGGAAACAATTCGATATTTCGCAAGCAATGTACTTTCGACAAAAATCCTGGAAGAGGTCGATTTTTGTTTTTAAATGCCGATTTTGTCATGTATGTTCTAAAGAGGTTGCGTCACTGGTTTTGACGTGGTGACGTAATCGGTTACTTTCAACCTCCATTTTAGCTCTTCAGGGTTGAATTTTCAAAAACCCTGAAACACATTTATCTTTGTAAGTATTGAATGAGTGTGATTTTTAGGAATTATAATTTGGTGAACGCAGTAACTTATCAGGGTGAACTGATTAGTTTTCCTTTCTACAATTGTATTGATTTTCCTGATTATATTTTCATTTTCAGACTAAGGAAGGTTACCCAAAGAACCATGTCAAGGAACATTTATTTGTGAAGAAGAGCCCAAATACTGATTTCCATTACTCTAATTTCGAAACCAGCTGTACTGTCACTTTCAGCCCCCTTCTCATCCAGCTTTTCACCCTTTAAGGAATGATATATAAAAAATAGCGGGTTGATCTGGGCGTTGATGTATATCAGTCAATCAGTGAGTCAGTTAGCCATGACATGTCAGGACATGTATATATGTTATATTTGTACCGTCTCAAAATAAGTAACATCAGTTTAGGGCTTAGTTAGACTAGAAGGTTCATTTAATTTTTTGCTTTTCAGTTTCTTTTTTTGGCGGTTTAATTTTTGTGGCTAAAATCTACTAATTTTCGAATAATTTTGAAATGTCACTTCAACTATTCACTGTTATAAAATATAAATAATAATAGTTGTTATATAATATAAATACTCATAAAACAGCAACCTTCCTATAATAACATGGGCAGGCCAGAAAAAATGCTGCCCGAATGAGAAAACGATGTTCAGAAGAATCTATTAATTTTCAGGTTACACTGTGGACATTTCGAAAACGATAAATCATATTGAGTTGGTTGAATGTGAAAACTTCTCCAGAAACAAATATTTATAATGATGAATAACATGCGGGATTAATTATCTGATTGCATCCAGAAAAACAATACACAGTGTGTCTCAGTCAGTAAAACACACTAGTATCTTTCGTAATTATCGAGGATGAACCATAAAATACTTTATCTGGTGGCATGTCATAATGACAACGTTATGTCACTCATTTTGATGACATAAGGAAGCTCATCATGGTACTTAGTCCCATAATGAGTTCATTATGGTACTAAGTACCATAATGAAATTCTATATGAAAAACATGTGATGGTGAGATCAAAAAAGTTTATTCAAAATGCATAACTATGTACAAAGCTATTCATCATAAATGGTAGAAGAGCAATTACTACAATTTGCAATATTATTATTTAAATTATATGCAATTCTACGTGACAATTGTTTTTGACAGCAGATAAATAAATATTGCCGTTACAACCTGACGTTGTCAAGGGAATGGCAAAGCACAGCTCACTAACCTACTAATATTTGGAACTACACATATACTTACTCCATTAAAAATAGTTGTCATTGTGACATGTCAAAAATGCAGTTTTTAATTTTTCGAAAATGTATTTATATAAATGCCATCAGATAAAATTTTGTAAGTAATACGAATCATAAACAATAATTATGGCTCACGTCGTGTTATCGGACTCGGCTACGCCTCGCCCAATAACATTCACGACTTGTACCATAATGATCGTCTTTATGATCCTTATTACATAAATAACTATTACGTTGATGGAAATGTTGAAAATGCACTTACTGACGTTGATCTGAGTAAAATAAACAAATCACCCATTTTTCAAAAAAATCATATGAAACGGAAAAATACACTTTAAAAAAAAACAGTTTCGGAAAATCCGAATTTGCCTCATTCTTCATGGAAACGCTCTGGTGTATTTCGTTATTATCGAAGTAGAATTATGAAAATCTCAGAATTGGTGGATATTCTGAAAAAGCACCCATACTAGTTCATTCTATTTCGATAATTACGAATGATACGAGAGGTTTATATGAGAAATGAGACAAATTAGGGCCTTTCAGGACAATATTCTTCAGATAAATGGTGTATTGGTATTAAATTAGGGATCTTGATCACGAATCTCAAGGAATTTTGAGCCTATTTACACCACTCTGATATAATTCCGGAAAAATGAGTAGTTCCATCGCGACTGGCGTGCAGTGTATCTCACTCAGTACAACACCACTGACTCAGTAGATGTATTTTTATTTTGTCATTCTACCTTCTACCTAATTACCAAAGAAAACCCTCGTAGTTTCCATGACACGTGAGGCACACTATTTACCTACTCACTTCAATGACAGAATATGTTCAAGTGGTATTGAAAATCAACGTTACCGTTTATTTGAGGAAGAGTTTTTATTTCTCTTGAATGATTTTTATTTGCCTCGTTTTACTTTTTAGTGTTCATTTTTTTTAATTTTGTTCTGATAGAAATAAATATGATTAATTGATTATTCTCATGGTGGTATATTTCCACATAAATTAAAATAGAATATTACTTTGTTCGACTCTATGTGTGTTGCAACGCCTTTAATGAATCTATATGTATTTATATATTAGGTCACCTTTCTCGTTTTTTGCGAATAAGGAAGGCCACCTCAAATAGTCCTGAAAATGAAACAATAAAGTTTCGAAACATCGACCAAGTGGCATTTGGTTTTCTTCACCTCGACCGAATTGCTGCCAATTCAACAACTGATGAATTAGAATTATATTATAATATAATGAATTCGGATATATTTATTCATCTGATCTTTCGTAGCCATGGATTTTTTGTCACTAATTTTATTGCACTGCAAATTATGTGTTGTGCGAGTTCACTCTATACACTCCTTACTTTTATTTATTGAGTGCGCCACACGTTTTTCGTTTTAAACCTTTTCATAGCTATTGGAACTTCACAATTACAAATTTTCATAACAATCTGTATCGGGTTAGAAATCTGTATGGAGTTATAACTCTGTATCAGCTGGGAGAAATAATTTTATACCTTTTAGTCTGTTTTGAAACCGTGGTATATTGACGAAAAATATTTCAATAATTATATGTGTCTGTGAAATTTTTTAATTGACTGGCCGCCAATCGGTTTTTCCCTTACGAAAATTTTATTATGTATTGTCGCCGAAATTATGAACACCACCAAACCACCAAATTTCAAGTTAATCGGACGACTAGAACATTTCCGAATTTCTATATATGGGTCACAGCGTCAAGTTGGTGACTCACAGGAAAAACTCGAAATATCTCTGAAACTGAACAAGCACAAATCTCATAACACACGGCACAACTTGGCACGAAATGGGCACAAAATACCCATAACATTTTGATAACAAAATTCTGGGTATGGGTCACCAACTTGACGCACCTGATCATTTGTTGGTTGCCAGCAACAGCATTATCACCCTTGGGAGAGTATAGTACTCAAATAATAATAATTTCAATGGATGTTTTTGATTACTAACATAATTTTTCTTTTCTACAGTGCTTCTCAAAAGTCCCCTCCTCCCCTCTTATTTTTGGAACGATTATACATAAACAATTGAAATTTGGAAACTGAATATTGAAGGTTGTAAACTTCCCTACTAGTGATGATAGATGACGAAATCGTCACAAGGCCATTGTGACCGATAATTTTAAATGGAACCCTACGGCAAGCAACACCTCTTTTAAAAGGTATCGAAAAAACCTATTCGATGATACAAATTGTGTTTGTGTTTATGGCAGTTTTGGCAACTCGCTTTTGAAAAACGCAAAGCTGTGATGAATTAAATCAGTTAATACTAAAATTCCAAATTCAAACTCCGCCTCTGGATAGTTGTCAAATAAGCTGACGTTTTTGTTAGTCTCCCTAATTCAACGTTTTTGTAATTGTCCAAGTACATTTAATAATTTGTGTATTGTTGATCGAACGTTTAACTGTTTTAGCAGCTTTTGATACTCTTAGTATTTTTGTATATTTTAATAATTTGTTGAACTGTTGTGAGCCGAACGTTCAAGTGCTTCAAGAAGTGAAATGGTACGTGCTTCAGGTGATGAAGTAGCAGCGATCCTAATTCTTGGTGAAACTGCAGCAGAACGCATTTTTAATGAGAGGTTTCCCGATCGCCCCGTTTCGAGGACCTACTTAAGGAAGCTTCTTCGTAAGTTTGGAACAACGGGTAGTATTAATGATGCGGAACGATCTGGCAGACCACAAATTTCTGATGAGAAAAAAATTGATATACTGGCAGAAGTAATAGTTAATCCTACTTCTTCAACAACCCACGTTGCATCTACCTGTGAAGTCAGTCGACATAGGGTGTTCAAAAAAAAAATTTCATCCATACAAATCAAAAATGATTCATCAACTCTCAGACGACGACCCAGACCGAAGACTAGAATTTTGTGAAAATATGGAAACTAAAATTAACCAACAGCCAGACTATGTCAAAACAATTTGTTTTAGCGACGAAAGAACTTTCTATCTAAATGGAAATGTAAATACACAGAATTTGAGGTATTGGAGTGACGCAAATCCTCACCTGTTTCGTGAAACACATACCCAATTTCCCCAGAAGGTGAATGTATGGGCAGGTATCCTGGGAAACCACATCGTTGGGCCTCTTTCCTTAAATACTAATTCAACTGGTGGGGTTTATCTGGAGCTGTTGCAAAACGCAATAGAACCGTTAATCCTTGGAATTTTGGAAGATAATCCAGATGAATTCGGCAATTTGGAAATAAAATTCCAACAGGATGGTGCTCCTCCATACTATTACGGTGCAGTAAGACGGTATTTGGATGAGGAGTATCGTGGTAGATGGATTGGACGACGAGGTTCAACGGAATGGCCAGCTCGATCACCGGACCTCACACCTTTGGATTTTTTTCTGTGGGAGTACCTTGAATCGAAGGTTCACGCCACTGAACCTGACAATATTGACGTTTTAAAACAACGTATTGTTGCAGAATGTGAGGCTGTTTCCGCCGACACATTTGCAAAAGTACGAGAAGAGTTTAAAAATAGGATATTTCACTGTCAGGAAGTAAATGGAGGTCACTCCGAGCAATTTCTTTAAGTAGATACTGATTCTTAAATCTGTAATTAATATCATACTGAATGGAATTTAAATTTTAATGTTTACTAATGAGCCATTAAAACTGCCATAAACACAAACAAAATTAGTATCATTGAATGGGTTTTTTCGATACCTTTTAAAAGAGGTGTCGCTTGCCGTAGGGTTCCATTTGAAATTATTGGTCACATCTTTGACGATTCCGTCATCTATCATCACTAGTAGGGAAGTTTACAACCTTTAATATTCAGTTTCCAAATTTCACTTGTTTATGTATAATCGTTCCAAAAATAAGAGGGGGGGGGGAGGGACTTTTGAGAAGCACTATATAAATTGTTTGGGAGAGATTGTGAAGCAGAAGATATGAGCTACCATTACAACTTTGGGAAGAATGAATATCATACCCAATTGATAGACAATAACGGCTGGTCATTGAACTCATATACATGAAAAAAGCCTTGGCTTCAGTTACATTCGAAAAATCACATTGAAACCATCATAAACATCATTTCTCGACAGAGCTGGTAATGTTTGAACAATACATTGTCGAAAGTACTCAGTCGTTTGACAATATTTACACTGCGTTGGTGCTCAAACAGTTCCGGAATAGAAAAGGGCTGTTTGCGAATTCAAGCTTGCGGCGACATTCTACATAATCCTCGGGTTTCAGTTCGAGATTCCATTCGCGATTCGAGTGCAACTTGTGCATCATTTTGATATCTGCATTTATACACCCTTTGTTACTTGTCACTAGTATACATGAAGAAATTGCAAAGAGCACAAATATTTCATATTTCAATATTTCCTTAGATAACATTTCTTGAATTGTTCGAAAGCCATTTTTGTCGAGGAACTCAATTGTAATATACATGTATTGTTTCTGTATTTTTTGCTTAGGAATGTTTCTTCATGTGTGAGTTCAACACCCCTGGCTGGTGAAACTACCCCTTTTATAAAGCGAATTCTATCTCAAGAAAAGTAGAATTTTGCATGAGGGTTACATTCCAGGGGTAGGTATGAACTAGGAACAGATTTCAAAACCTAAAATTCCAAGGGGTTAAAACTACCCCCTGAAAAAATGAATAATTTTCATATATTAATATATTTTTATTAAAAAAACCGCAAAACACATCATTTTTAGTTTTGCTTAGATATATATTTTTTTGTATACGCTACCCAAAACGGCAACTTTGAGGATTAAAAAAAAACAGAATAAAATTTTCAATGGTTGTTGTGGCGGTAGGTATAAACATGATGACTTTTACACTTTCTTCCTTCGAACAATCGCAAACAAAATGATATCAAATTCAAACAAAAAATGATCCGCTTACAAGAATATACGAATAATCAAAGTTAGATTTTTCACCAAAACCTACATACATTTATTGGATAACAGTTTATATTTCATTTATTCCAAATGTGACTTACTATTCAGGATTACCACGAAGTGGGCGACATCTAGCAATCACGATTCGAATGTCAAACTAGGGAAAAACAGGATTTTGCTGTATTAGACCAGTGCTGAAGCCTTTGAAGATGGGAAAAAGTGAAAAAAAATAATAGTGGGATGAAACCCTTTACAAAAGGAAGAGGATATAACGAAAATGAAAGGAAAAATAATTTACTGGCGATCTGTGGTCGGGAAGTGGAAGGGGGTGAGTTTTTGAGGGTAAAAAACGGTTTATCTCGATTTCCGGCAAAACTACAAGTCCTATTGAAAAAACTTGAATGGAAAAGATGTAGGTAATAGAGGGATCTACAACTTTTGAATCGACACTTTTTTCACATAACCTCAAAATTTGTGAAAAATTCAAATAACCAAGTTTTTGGTTTTTTATTTTTATCTTCTACAACAATTTTTTTTTTTAATTTGGTGAAAACCTCTTTTTTCATGTTCCAAACACACTGTAATTTTTTTGATATAAAATATTTATTTTTTCACCTTATTTTGACTTAATATCGAAAAAGCACCCTAATTTTCAATCGAAAATTCTCCCGTCAAAATATCAGTATTTTCAAAAAAGTCGGTGGGCTTTTTGTTCGTTGGAATCTCTACTTTCTGATGGTATAAAAAAAAACATTACTATGACAGAAAATGCAAGGAAACGAAAAAAACTCGAATCCGAATTGAATAAGACATCTACAAAATTTTGAGAAAGTTGTAGAATCTTCTTTAAATTATATGCGTAGATGCCCATTTATTGCTATTTCAAGATAACTCATATACCTGAGTGACCTACGGAAAATTTAAGCCCATCAAAAGGTATTTCATAGAGAAGTGGGGAAGAGGCTAGGAGGGTCTGGTCTGAGGCATTTTCTGAGAACATTTACCATAGTAATGTATATTTTTTTTCACACTCTCAGAAAGTAGAGATTTCAACGAACAAAAAGCTCACCGACTTTTTTGAAAAACCTGATATTTTGACGGGAGAATTTCTGATTGAAAATTAGGGTGCTTTTTCGATATGAAGTCAAAATAAGGTAAAAAATAAATATTTTAAATAAAAAAAATAACAGTGTGTTTGGGACATGGAAGAGTAAGTTTTCACCAAATTTCGTCAAAAAATTTTTTTTTTTTGTAAAAGGTAAAAATAAAATACCAAAAACTTGGTTATTAGAATTTTTCACATAAATTTTGAGAACATGTGAAAAATGTGTGGATACCAAAATTTTAGATCTTTCCATTACCTACAACTTGGCCATTTAACTTTTTTCCATATGACTTGTAGTTTTGCCGGAAATCGAGATAAACCGTTTTTTACCCTTAAAAACTCACCTCCTTCCACTTCCCGACCTCAGATCGCCCGTAAATTATTTTTCCTTCCATTTTTGTTATATTCTCTTCATTTTCCAATGAGTTTCATTCTACTATAATTTTTTTTGGTTCCAAAAATTATCGACCCTGGTCTATATACTGAATGCATTTACAATTTTCTTTCAAATTTGGAGTATCTTTCTGAATGGTTCTCATATTTACTTACAAGTTTATTATATTCAACTATATTTATCCCCATAATACGTTAGTATAGTTGGATCCTGGAAAAATCACTGAAAACACAATTAGAGAACATAAAAACAAACGCAAATGTTATTGATATATTTGACATTTGACTCGTCGGTTATAAGAAATCTGATTCGATATTTCACACGGCCTTCTACCGGTGCTGCCAAAAAATATATTTGCGTATTGATAGCAGTAATAAAATCATAGTTCCTACATGAAACATTCTTTGGAAAGTTTATACCAAAAAATATTGTATGCAACACGTACGCAAATGGCTTTTGCGGACTCATCTTCATATTACGATTCGTCCGAAAAAGCCTTATTTTGAGTACTTGTTACATGAACTACTATTTTTGTACACGCTCTGCAAAATGCCTACTTTGGATACTGACAACAGTCCGCAAAATGCCACTTTAGCGGACTCGTACTGAACGTCGTCCTGGCAATACATTGGCGGACTGAAATTTGTTTATTCACAAAGCTTATTATTATTTTAAACACGTTTCAGGAGAAGCAATAAACTATAGATTATTTGAAATTTTGTAGTGATAGCACACGTTTTCTTCGCAAAATGAACCCTTATATTTGACAAGTATTCGAGAGATGTGTCATTGGTAAACAATCGCTTGTCAGTATTTTGCGCAAGGTGGGTAATTGAGAATGTATTTACGGCGAAAAAATGTGTGAAGTATTTCTGTTCTGTTTAATTAAAAAAGCTATTACAAGAAAATGTTGTATGCAACACGTTCGCAAATGGCTTTAGCGGACATCATTTCTATAATCGATGAAAGAAAATTGTATTTCGTGCATAAAATAATTTATCGAAATCGTAGCAAAGCGCTTTCGACCCCTCATCAGTGCGTACCTGGAAGTAAGTATTATTGATAAAGAACAAGTTACTGAAGAGTTGTTTTGAGAAAGAAAATTGAAATATTTTAAATGTGAGGTTACTTACTCGTCAGGGGTACAAGAAGCCGAAAAGACCATAAAATATCTCATGATCAATGAGTGTTGCATAAGTTCACGTGACGAACATGTTGAAAAAATAGCCTAGGCCAGGATGAAAATTGAGATTACATTTAGATATCTTTTATAAGCCATTGTTTAGGTGTGATAGCTGGACCCAAGTGACAAGTTTGTCAAGTGAACGCTGAAGTAGATTGACATGGAACACAAAACCATGGAGACATCAGAATCATGAAAGGAATATCCCTGTCATACGAAAAACACATTAGAAGATGATCAATCTAATGAGGACTGTCATCTGTCAAATATATGTTCCAGTATTCCAAGGAAGACCAGACAAGACTCTTAAATTCTCACATTTAAGTCAACGTAATTGAATATAAGTTCAAGGGAGGAGTCTAATCAGACCTGTCCTGATCAAAACAAACAATTGAATAATTCTGGTAGTGTCCATAGACAATGAATTTAAATTTTCCTTAATAAAAATAAAAATCCCTGTCCACCATGGCTCAGTTGAACCGCAACTGGGGGATAAGAAGTGTGATACAAGTCTAATGGGAACTAGACCCAACTTCACAACTCCCAGAGCTGGAGTGAAACAGAGTCTAAAAGGTGATAATCCAGAACATGACTTGTGTTCTCAGTATGGAGAAAACTGAAAAAGAGGCTGGCAAATCGCAAAGAGATATAAGTAAAATCATCATAGAGAATGGAAATTGAGAATTATTAGCATGATTAACAAAACAATTGAAATGTGAATTAGAGTAAAAAGGCTGAGAAAGATCAATATTATTTAATTTAGACGTCTATGATATTGAATAATATTGAACTTTCTCAGCCTTTTTACTCTAATTCACATTTTAATTTTCTTGTTAATCATGCTAATAATTTTCAATTTCCATTCTCAATGATGATTTTACTTGTACCTCTTTGCAGTTTTCTTCATACTGAGAACACAAGTCATGTTCTGGATTATCACCTTCTAGACTCTGTTTTACTCCAGCTGTGGGTGTTGTGAAGTTGGGTATAGTTCCCATCAGACTTGTTTCACACTTTTTATCCCCCAGTTGTGGTTCAACAGAGCCATTAAGGAAAATTTGAATTCATTGTCCATGGACACTAGCAGAATTATTCAATTGTATTGTTTTGATCAGGACAGGTCTAATTAGACTTCTCCCTTAAACTTATATTCAATTACGATGATTCAAATGTGAGAATTCAAGAGTCTTGTCTGGTCTTCCTTGGAATACTGGAACATATATTGGACAGATGACAGTCCTCATTAGATTGATCATCTTCTGATGTGTTTTTCGTATGACAGGGGTATTCCTTTCATGATTCTTAGTTCATGGTTCTGTGTTCCATGTCAATCTACTTCGTTGTTCACTTGTCAATGTTGTCACTTGGGTCCAGCTATCACACCTAAACAATGTTTTATAAAAGATATCGAAATGTAATCTCAATTTCCATCCTGGCCTAGGATATGTTTTTTTAACATGTTTGTCACGTAAACTTATGAAACACTCATTGATCATAAGATATTTTATGGTCTTTTTGGCTCCTTGTACACCTGACGAGTAAGTCACCTCACATTTAAAATATTTCAATTTTCTTTCTCAAAGAAACTTTTCAGTTACTTGTTCTTTATCAATATTACTTACTTTCAGGTACGCACTGATGCTGACCTAAGGGTCGAAAGCACTTTGCTACGATTTTAATTAATTATTTTATGCACGAAATACAATTTCCTTTTATCGATTATATCGATACATGCACACAGTCATACTTTTCACATCATTTTTATATTCCGATTCGTTCGCCGAGTCCTCACTTTGCGTACTTTTTCATGAACTACTATTCTTGGAGACGCTCCACAAAAGCCCACTTTTGATACTGAAAAAAGTCCGCAAAATGCTACTCAAGCTGACTTGTACTCAATGTCATCATGGTAACACTTCAGGGGACTCTTTTCGTTTATTTTCACTTATAATTGATATATCCAGCGATTCTGAAAGGATAATTATGAAATTATTTTTTTTTATTTATACGTGCATGGGTCTGTCCGACCTTTGCTGGAATTTGCACCTGAAAAAATTCGGTATAGTGTTATTCTCCACGAATTTTCCAGAAAAACATATAATTACATGCATCTTTAAAGAGTCTTCAGAGGCAAAAAGGTCTGCTTCGCCGTCTTTTTAGATGTGGGTCAGGCATAAAGCTACAACTACAGTCAATATTCAGAAATTCTATTTTTCAGACATTTTCCAGAACGAAGCACGAAGGAGCTTATTCTGAAGAGAAATTAGCGCAGGAGTACCTCAAGAAAGGGTATTAGGTCAAGTGCTTTATATCAGTAGTATTCCTTACTTTGAGCATAATACTATTGCAACATTTTCAGATGGTACTGCCATTTTGGCAGTTAGAAAAGACCATGAAAAAGCTAACATAAAATTGCAAATTGCAAATTTGTAACATCTATGGACCAGATTATCACCTGGACCAAAAACTGACGTATTGAGTTTAACGAAAATAAATCTATCCAAATCGACTTCACCAATGGAGGAAACCAACATATTCCCATAAGAATAAATTACGCCCAAATGCCCTGTGCCATTTCGGCAAAATATCTATGAATAACACTCGATGCTAGACGCCGCTCGAAAAAAATGTGGAGAGCTTGGTATTCAATATAGGAATATGTATCAGTGTCGAGACCTGAGGAGTAAGCATATTGAGACCCCAGCGTCAAGTCACAGAATCCCAAGTGATTCAGGCAGATTTAGGCCTCAGTAGGAAATCACATTTTTCCCGTCTTAAATGACTACTCCTGAGGATTTAGCAGATTAGGACCTTGGGATCTTCGTGTGAAAATCACCTACTTTCTTCAACGTAATTGAATTCTCTTCAGATTTATTGAAGAATGGATCCAAAACGAGAGCCAGCTTGAGGAAATTAGCAAATTTTCAGTCGCAGTTCAACCTAAACTTCGCTGGTTCAATATATGAATAGACAAATAAATAAATATGACAAAAAATAAATAAATGAGATTCGCGCTAATGCCTTCAACTAATCTGGTGTATCGCGAAGAACTAAACTTCTTCTCCTTTAATAGAGTGGTAACGAAACGCACAACAAAATCTGGCTTGGTACGGACCTGGTTTCAGTCACACTTCAACATAGTGAAAAAATAAACTACATGACTTGTTGACTACATATAAAAATATTTCGAATGGCATCTATCACCACCGACCATCTACAAAATACTAGCGTTCTACGCTGTAATCCTCAAGGACTTGGATAATTGGAAGGAGCCAACGACTGGAGCTGTATACTCACTAGCGTATCGTTGAAGATTCTGATGCAGAAAAATTCCAATGACTCAGTTCGGATTGCTCTAACATAGGTTTCCCACAAAGAAAATGGATTCACCTTTTTTCATATCTTACAATTCTCAACTTTTTGTGGTATTGGTCCTCAAAAAGTCCGAATTTACGACGTTTCGGAAATTGTAATTCACGTAACAAGTTCCGAAAGTGATATTTTACGGGATGAGCAGGAACTTTCCAGGACGAGCTTCAGGCGAGTCCCGTAAAATAACTTTTGGATCGTGTTACGTACAATATTTTTTCTGTAGCCGTTTCGTATGTTAAAAAGGATATCGATGGATAATTCCGTATGAACTTTATATGGACAATTACATTCAACAATCACCCTCATGATTACATTACTTATGAATATTAATTACACAATAATGACAATTACTTATTTTAATATTATCAGGTGTTGAAATTAGAATTAGACGCATCAATATTGTACTAGTTTTCGAGATATTAATTTCGTTACGGCCCTTTTCAATCTGTGAGGCTATGTGAATTTTGTTTCTCAAAGAATTTTCTATGTATCCCACTGATACATTGGTTGATTACCATCCTCCGTGTCTCTTCAAGTTGGTTATACTATCACCACTTTAGGAATGGTGTAACAGAGAGAGCCTAAGGGCAAATCCGAACAAAACAACACTAATTCCCTTCACCCGGAGAAGAAACATGGGAGATCTCATACCTCCTAGACTATTCGGTGAAACATTACAAGTAGTAGAGCAGGTGAAATATCTAGGGCTGATTCTTGACAAGAAACTAACCTGGAACCCGCATCTTCAACATGTAACCAACAAAAGCAAGATAACCTTCATGATGTGCAGGAGAGCTTTGGAAAAACCTGGGCTTAAACCGAAAGCCATGCACTGGCTTTACACAGCGGTAATAAGACCAAGAATAACTTATGGCTCACTCTTATGGTGGCCAAAAACAAATCAAAGACAGGCAAAAATCAACCTTGGGAAAATCCAGAGGCTTGCCTGTCTCTGCATCACGGGTGCAATGAACAGCACTCCAACAGCTGCAATGGAAATCATCCTTAACCTCGAACCCCTTGACTTACATGTCATTGGAGAGGCCAGGATGAGTGCATACAGACTGAAACAAACGAAAACTGGAGAATCCGAACAACTGGACATACCAGAATCACTCATGTAACCAACATCGAAGAACTCGAAATGATTTCAGATTACATGCAACCCTATACTCATTCGAAAACCATTCGAAACACGAATTGATGAATCTGGATGGGCCCCGAGTATAGAATCACAATCAACTGCGGACATAGTCTGGTATACAGACGGTTCAAAGACAGTTGAAGGAACGGAGCAGGAATACATGGGGTAAGGCCAAGAATGGATTACATAATACCACTTGGTAAATACTCCACGATATTCCAAGCTGAAACACATGCTATCATGGTATGCATTCAGAAGAATCTAGAAAGTGGTTATAGGAAAAACACATCTACATTCTATCTGACTGTCAAAGTGCTATCAAAGCACTCAACTCTACACAGATAAAGTCCAAACTGGTCTGGGACTGCCTCCAGAACCTCATCGAGCTGGCAAAACACAACAAGGTCACCTTGATGTGGGTGCCAGGTCATAGAGGCATTGAAGGCAACGTCAAAGCGGACCAGCTAGCTAGACAAGCATCTGAAACGCTATTCACAGGGCCAGAACCTGCACACGGGATTAGCAAAAACCGATGCAGGACCCTGATCGCCGAGTGGATAAAAAGAAGACACCAACAATATTGGGATCAAACTGTCGGGCAAATACACAGCAAAGTCATGGTAGGGCATCCAAACCGGACCCTGACGGCTGACCTTCTGAACCTGAACAGAACGAAGGCTCGTATAATAATAGGTCTGTTGACTGGACACTGCGGCCTAAGAAAACACCTAAACACCATGGGAGTACGCAGGGAAACCGTGGAGTGTAGGCTGTGTGATGAAGAGGAGGAAACAGCCTCTCATATCATCTTCGACTGTGACGCCCTAAGTAGTAGGCGACACAGAACCTTTGGAGAGATCAGCCCGGAAACAGGCATGAATCCGAAAAACCTTATCAACAGGCTTCTTAACCTAATTAAAGGCACAAACCTGTTTGAATGAGGAACCACTGACGACAGAGTGATACAATAGACCCTAGCTGGTCGCAGTGTCAAGGGAAGCTAAGTGCCAACCCTGTCTCTGGCTCGTCAGTCTCAAACCAACCAACCAACCAACCAACCACCACTTTCAGCGAGTAAAGTGACTGCGTAAACGGTACCCGGTGTATTCTTTGGGATTCGGTAATTCAAAAGAGTCAGCAAGTGTGCGGGCGATTTTTCCAAAAGTGTGAATACCAATAGGTTGTATAGTATATTTTCCGTTTTTATAATAAACAAATAATCTACGATGTGGTGTGTTTCCTTGACGTAATGACAAATATTTTCTGTATAAAGAAATATTATTTTCTCCAATGACGACAAAGGTTCTATCCATATTCGTTTTAGAATTGGGAATTTTAATCACTAACATGGTTGTCTTATCTTCTATATCATCCAAATTCATTTCAAAAAGCTCTTCACGACGACAAGCGCCTGCCAAACCAATTATTAATGCAACCCAAAGAAAAAATAAAGGAAGAAGAGGAATCAGATTTAATTACATTACCTTTGTCATAAGGTAGATATTATCTCCAGCTTCTGATAAGAAGTGATCTATTTTTTCTTCATTCAATACTATTGATTATTTTGGTTTATAGCCAATGGATTTTCTTTCAAGGAATGCAATAACTTTGGGATAGAGGCTTATATCTATATGATTTTCAATAATAATTGTGTACTTAAGCATCGAGTAATTGCTCCAGAGGCTTGATAGCTTCAATATTTTAGATTTTTCCATTGAATATACAAGAAGCACCTGTTCATTCATAGTATGCACATTTTTATCATTGCTCCATTTTTGAAATGAATTATGGGTCAACTCTCTCTTGACTTTACCGGCAATAATTCATAAGTAGCCGCTTTAGCAGATTCACTAATCTCATGTGGAATCATTTCAGCCTCACTTTCACGACTGATTTCCATTTTTTGTATTTAAAAAGCGAAAAAACATAACCAATGTTACATAATGTTGTCATAATAAAATACAAAGTTCATGTTATTGTCGAAGCCGCCTACATAGATACCCAAAATCGTCCCGAATGTAACAAGAATTGTCCCGAAAGTAACAAGAATCGTCCCGAAAGTAAAGAAATCGTTTCGAAAGTGAAAAAAATCGCCAAATGGTACCAAAAGTAGCTAGAAAATAGCTACTTTTGGTACCATTTATGTAAAGTGGTATAGTCCGTCCAATATCAATTGCAGAAGCTGTTTCTATAGGGAGCAGATAAAAACTCACTTCGCTAACACGAGCGTATATGCGAAGAAACGGAACGAAAAATAATCTGTACAACGTTGGCACAAAGAGCCCGCTGGTCAACGTGGACTTGAGTGACTGCTGTCTGTTCTACGACCGATTCGTCTGGGCCAATCAAGTCGGACATCAATGCTTGCAGGTGTGTCTATACGATGGGAGGTCATAAATCACGCGTTATATTTGTGTTTTAATAGTTCTGAAAGATTAAAAACCAGTAGCGTCTGTGGTCTTGGTGTGTGCCGATCGAAATACGTTTTAGGATATCAAAATATCTAAATAAACAGGATTTTGCCGCAAGACTTTTTTATGCTTCTGCAATTGATATTGGGAAAACTATAATACTCTCTATTTGATAAATAATACCAAAAATTTTATTTTCGAGATGACTGCAAAAAACATCAATTAACTGACTAATTGAATTATTTTTCTTTAGGAAATATAATTTAGTGAACGCAGTAACTTAGCGGGGTGAACTAATTAGTTTGCCCTTTTTACACTTGTATAGATTTTCCTGATTATATTTTCATTTTCAGACTGTGGAAGGTCACCCTAAAAACCATATCAAGACACATTCATCATCTTCAGGTGATTTCTCGAACTCGACTGATCCCTTCTCAATTTATAGTGGTGTATGGTCACACCTGGAAGCACATGACTGTTATGTCTGATCGCATTTCTGAGCACCTGGCTCGCTTCGTATAGCCCTGGTAGCATGTTACAGATTTGATAATCGCTGGGAAGATTCAATGATTTTTTGTGTGAATGAATTTCTGTGCGTCTCGCTTCAGGTTTGACTGAAAAACTTGTTGATGTATCCGTTGTAGCCGCAACTCCGTTCTGATTGGATCTCTGCGAAGTGATTCTTCGTTTCACTCGTCGATGAGCCAAGATAGACTTCCAGGTTGTTTATAATTTATGGCTGTCATTCCTCTATTTACACTTTGTGGTCGCTTTTAACTTTCGATGAATTCTCTAGTAGTTTTTCAAAGAAAGTTCACGCACTACTTCTGATAATAAATAAACTTTATTCCCAATATAGATACATTTACAAATGAACGGTTACATATCATAGGGTGAATAGAGTATCATAGTGATAAGAACAAAGCACTTATTTTTCCAAAATAGGTAGGAAAAAAATACATGAATGGCATGCAACAATGTTCATGAAAACGCAACATTTATTAAATCAAATATAACCTGATATAAAGAAAATAAATTCAAGTTAATATAATTCATAATAAAAAAAATATCCAAAAGTTAAATGATAATTACATTACTCAGAATGGGAAATGGATGGAATTACTCATATATACAAAATTTAAAAATAGAACATAGTACCGAAAAAATAATAGAGATAATATAGAAAAAAATTCAAACAAAGATATATTTGACGAAAAATTGCAATACTATACAATGAAATGAAATTCGTAGGAATACTTAAAGGATATATCAAAAATGAACGTGAAAGTACATGAAATATATGTATAAAAAGGAACATGATATTCGATGAAAATACGTTGTTAATAGATATGTGTAATGAATAGTATTTTCATCGGTATTTTATCGGAGTGACATTCTAACAAGCTTGTTATGAATTGACTTTCTTTTTCTAGAATATACATTTTATTTGTTTCTTGAAGAGTGGTCTGGAAATGAGGTTTTTATGTTTTCACGTCACATGTTATGAAATTTTCGCTGCAGTTAGGTGTCAAAATTGTGACAAAGTTGTGACCCATGCTACCTACCAAAGGACCATATGAAGGAATTTGGTCACAAAATTAATATTCATAATTTGAAATTGACCAAACCGGTCAACAGTAGTGGAAAATTCGACAAATTAATTTTTTTAACAATTTTTTAATGATAATCTACCACGATGTAACAATTTTGTGCTCACTACTAGTTTCAGATTAATCGAAGTTTTTCCTGTCAAAAAATAGTAAGTAAATGATAAAAAAAAGTGTATGATACGAAAATTCATCGCATTTGGAGGTTATGCATGTCAAGTTATAGATATTTTGAATATCAAAGTAATGATATGTCTGTGTAGTTTCAGGTACGGCAAGTAATATGCTAGCTCGTTTGTTTATTAAAGCCGCAGATTCATGAGGTCTTGAAAACATAAAAAAGTGGGGGCGCCAATAGGTCAACAAATTAAAAAAAGTACCCATATAACCCTGGCTAGCTTTCACCTGATGGGAAACCACTAAATAATATCAGATTCAACGCAAAACTATTTAATGGAGTTCTCAAGTAACATAATAATCAGAAAAGGAATAAGGTTCACAATTTTAGTTGAATATGGGATCCCACTTTCATCCTTGCAAGGATGTGAGAACGTTGAACGGTCCCTAAATAATATTACACATTCATCACTCTCTAACACGTATAATTCTCAACAAAATATGGCGTATTGCTTATACAGTACAAGTAACGATGTTTACTCTTAGTACTTAAAGTGCATTACATTAAACATTAGTTCACATGAAAGGCCTATTGCTTTTGTAACCGAAACCAGTTCGTGAAAATCAAAACACAAATCCTCTGCGAGGTGCCCATTTATGTTTGTCCTGATAGAATGCCAGTGTATGATAGACAACTGGGAAAAACATCAAAATATTTCTGTCCCCTGTTCATAAGGCTGATCAGTTAACAGGCGTTCCCGAACTCGCAGTTTAAGTCGCTATTTGCTTTTTATCACCGGCTCAACACCGTCCCACGGAACTTGGTTATACTTTTACTGCCCACTTCTAGGCGTCAAATGGAAAACGAAAAACATCTCAAATATTTATCGAAAGAAAACCCTCACGTCGCTGAATTAGAGATTGAAATATCGTGAAATGACAGAACACTTATCTGTTTGCTGCAACTTAGTGATGCTGTTGGAAATGTGTAAAATTTGCAAGTAGCTACTATTTTTGGTACTATTTTCGCAATCGACTACACATCAATAGCGATGGCTCATTGTTATTATATGTAAGTTGCGATACTACCCAAACGTGACCGATGCCCTCACGATAATAATAATAATAATAATAATGTTCATTCATCTGAAGTCTGGTGAAATATTTTTGAGTGATTTGTAAATAAACGGGGAGACAGCAGAAACTGAAAGTTTTAAGCTTCTGCTTGTGATTACCAGGATTATCAAAAGTGTATGTATGATGAAATTAAATACTCAGAATCATCTCCACGAAATTTTCGGAGCTTTGAAGCTCCATCTTCAGCTGATACTCAAAATCTTAAAAGGAGGGATAAGCCTAACATATAGATTAAACAATTTACATCAGAGGATGAAAGTTTGGTTGTGAATCATGGAGGAATGACAACATAAAAATGAAAATATATTATGGACAGCAAAGCATTATAGCTTTGACACATACTGACCAGCAATTGGGATATAACAATACCACTCCGTATAGAAGAGGCATGGTAATCGTTTAAATAACATAGTTGGCATTTTGAATGAGCTCAACATTTTTATATTTTTATATCTTAATGATAATTGACAGAAGAGAACAGAGGAGAAAAGTAAGCGTTCTAAGTTATAGTAAGGTCATCTTGTGTATAATTGTTGAACCTCCAGTGAGTAACTGACATGAGAGGGCGACATCTATTATTATGGGGATAAAACTAAGTTGTAAGGTGGAACAAAAGGGTGAAGGAGAAATACCAAACTGTGGATGTTAACTTGGACTAGAAGTTTAGTATCAGCTGAAGATGGAGCATTAAAGCTCCGAAACATGTCTTAGGTCAATAAAGTTCATGGAGATGATTTGGAGTATTTCATAATCCACCTAATCCTGCTACCATGAGCGCTGTCATAGCGAATAGTAATTAGTATAAAATAACCCAATAAAAAATACCAGGTATATATAGTAATAACATGTATCAATTTGTGTAATGTACTGTATAACTCAATCACTATGTCGAAGACGATAGTTGAATCTAATGATATGAGTCCACATTTCTTATTGATATATAGTTGTAACTGGATATCTGAAATATATCCCAGAAAAATCACATCGATAATTTGTGAGACATTGTCCCAGATATGAGGTTTACGAAATTCTTTTTCAATATTGAACTGATCCCAAGAATATATTCTGTAGGGCTATTTATCAGTTTCCTGAACTTATTCTCAATAATTCTCGAAGCACCAATATTTCCAACACAAGTATAACTCACGACGAGTTGACACAGCCTCAAACCGGGTTTTTCATTTTGCTTTTATGCAAAAAAATTGTTTGTACTTGATTGTCATTCTGCATCTAGACAGTTTTAAACTAGACGGGAATTATGATAATGGATGTTTACATAGTAGATGAGACCTTAAAAATTCAACCGTTCATGTTCCTTTTCCTTCAGAAGTAACGCCACCACAGTCACGACAACGACAGGGAAAGGCTTGGGAATATTCGCATTTTTATATTCGTTCTTCCTGATTCTTATGTTTATTTGAGCGTTAGCAAAATACTTTGTTAGATTGGACACGATTCTAGGAATTTTATATTACTTGTAGCAAGTCGAGAGTTGAACTGAGGTTGAAGTATTTCTTTCTGAAATATTCAAAACATCATCAAAAAACCATATCTACAAATATATTTCAATACAAAATGATTTGTTTTCAGAAGTGGATTTTAATAGGTAAATCAAACTGAAAGGAACCCAGTTTTGTTATCCTTTTTTTTAAATTTGAGTCAGAAATATTGAAAAAGTTTTTAGTTCGAATACAAAAGCTTTTAAATCTATAACTCCTACGTCACACATCCAAAGTGATTATTTTTCAGTTTTTGGTGCATTTGAATAAAAGCTTGTCTTTGAAAAGGTTTTTTATTGATTATTTCATTTGTGCTTTTTAGTACTTGAGTACGCCTTAATCTATGCATTTCTGTAAAAGCATCGTTACCATGAAGCCTTTTCCCTGTAAGTTCTGAGCTATCTAGTCCTTCAATGAGGAGACCATCTCAAGATTAACTCATCCGCCATCTTCGAGTTGACATCTTCAATTTATGAATTTTAACTGAAAATCAATAATTTTCAACTAAATTCTTAATCTCCGACCCCAAAAACCCCGACATACCAATTTTGAATAGAATCGGGACATAATTACAAAACTCGTCCGCCATCTTGAAATGGTGAATTTTGACAAAAAATGTATAATATCCAACCCCGAAAACCCCTACATTCCAATTTTGTATCGACTCGGACCATAATCACAAAACTTGTCCACCATCTTGAAGCCGCCATCTTGAATTTATGAATTTTGACAAAATCATTATCTTCAACCACGAAAACCCTCACATACCAACTTTGAATCAAATCGGACCATAATTACAAATCTTGTCCGCCATCTTAAAGCCGCCATTCAGTTTTTTTCTCTAACAAAAATTTCAGAATGCATCGTCACCGGAATTATGAAAACCTGCCAAATTTCAGCTCAATCGGATGTCGCAAATGCTCCAAAAATGGATTACAAATTTTGAACCGGAAAGAATGACAGAATGACATACGAACGAAGCAAGTTGAATAAAAGCTTGTAATAAGAAGAAATGCTGTATGGGTATTCGATGAAAATATGTAAAAAAAAATCTGACATATGAGTCGTCAACTTGAATGATGGTAAGTTCAGAATAAATAAGTGAATTCTCAATTTTTTTAATTCACCGGAGAGTTCGAAATGGATACTTGGATGCTATAAAATATTATTTGTTTTTTTCGAGTAGTATGTAGCCTCTAGCACGTAAACTAGTAGATGATATATTGTCAAGGCAGTCTAGCTGTTGCCTATTTCCAAAGCTCTGTTCATCCGAAGAGGGCGCGAGTTCATTTTACCCTATAACCAATCACTATATCGGAGGTTCGAGGTCAAATAATAAAAGTGTATGAGAAACTATTATTGTTGATTGTGAGTTATAGCTATTTATGTACCAAGTGCGTTATATAGATCCTAACGCCCGGAGGGTAACATTCACCCGAGGGCCTTTGGCCCGAGGGATGAATGTTGCCCGATGGGCGTTAGGATCTAGTAACGCTCGTGGTGCATACAATATTTTATTTTTCACGAAAAAATTATCTTAAACGACGTTGTTTACTTCATAAATTTCTTCTCATAGTATTTACTGCGTTCTGGTCGACAACTGAGCACAAGTGAGCTTCTGTGCAATTGCCATGGAAACATTGAAGAGGTTGTTTATTTAATAAAACGACGCTGCATTTTTGTGAGAATTGACAAGCCTGTTAGTGGAGGAAACTAAAAACGGTTGTGTTCATAATAATTATGGAGATCCCACAGAATGTGACGCTCAAAGCTGAAAAGGCGTTAGGAAATTTACTGCCTGTGAAATCCAAACACTCATACGAGAAGGAGTATGACCATTTTCTGAAATGGAAAAATGAAAACAGAGTGAATACCGTAAATGAAACTGTCTTAATGATGATCTGGTGAGTTTATCTCATGAAAAATATCAATATTTTTTATTTATTTTACATTATTTCAGTCTGAACAATATAGTGCAAATAGTCTATGGATCAAATACTCACAGCTGAAATCAATATTGATTGTTAAAGAAAATATTAATATATCAGCATTCAGTCAACTGATGGCATTTCTAAAAGTCAATTCAAAAGGATACATTCCTAAAAAATCAAAGGTATTGGAAGGTGGACAAGTATCACTTTTCATAAGAAAAGCTCCAGATGATACTTTTCTGCTACATAAAGTTGTTCTGGTAATGGGCGTATTTGGAGGCTTAAGACGTGATGAAATGGTCAAGATGACAGTTGATGACATTGAAGACAGAGGAGCCGTTTTACTGATCAAGGTACCAGAAACCAAGACCTGCACCTCAAAAAGTTTCACCATTGTTGAAGGTAGCGAAATAGGAGCCTTGAACTCAGTTAAAAAGTACATTGCACTACGACCAAAAGGATGTAACTAACGTAGGTTTTTTTTAACCTACAGAAATAATAAATGCATTGGGTTACCTGTAGGTAAAAATACTATAGGAAGTGTTCCTTCTATCATAGCGAAATACCTAAATTTGGAAAACCCGAAAGGTTTTTCAAGGTGGTGCTTCCTTTGAAACACTAAATCTACATGGTAAATGGAAGAGTAGTACGGTAGCGGAGAGCTATATTGAAGAAAGTATCTCCTCGAAGAACAAAATTGCTACAATGATAGCCCATTCCGTTTCCGAAAAAGAAAATGTTAACGTTTCGAACGAAACCGAATGCACATTGAGGAGTTCATCATCGGTCAACTCACAGAACTTCAAACTTGGTACTAATTTTTCAGGAACATTTGAAAATTGTTATTTCTATTTGAGAGAAAATAATTAGTCCCTTTCTTATGTACAGTTATAAATAAAACTTTTCTGAGTAATTAATTTATTGAACTACAGAAAAAAACATTTAGCGGACGTTATGATTCATAATGCCCTCCATAACGCCCCGGGCGTTATGGGTCTGTTAATAGCAACCGTTGCCAAGGTATCATAAAGCAGTAACGATCAAGTGAAAAATAAAATTGTTTCTACAATTGATTTTAAGATGAAAAGAACTTCAATGTATCCGACGTACAAAAAATATTTTCGGCAAAAGACAGATTCTGCTGCATTATTATCATATATACCTATGAAAAAGAGAATTTTCATGAGATGTCGTTGTTTTCGAGAGCACCATAGTTGAAATGAGCGCATTAAAACTTTCGAGCAGAATGTATTTTAATTTCATTAGAGTTCCGCGCCACATAAAAAGTTGATGTTAATTCCTAGAGCTGCGGCATTTTCATTTTCCTACAGCTATTAATATTTTTTGATATAAAGTCGGTTCATTTCCATTTGCATTGCAGGAAGTTCTGAATAACTTAGTTTCATATGTACGCTGGATTTTAAAGTGTTCAGGATACAAAGCCAGTGCTTGAATATAAAATCCATCCACCCTGGGATATCATTGCAATGTTCGTCCGCAAATTCCAAAAGTTATTGCAACGAATATATCATATTATATATCCGAAGAACTACTACTACTACTGTCTGAAAATGAAGAAGGCGAAAAAGTTGTATGAAGCACCATATCGATTTCAAAGTAAAGACAAATGTAAATAAAATCTGAAAATGGAAATAATTAAAAAAAAATTTCATGTACAAGAGCGTGAAATGCTTGATATCAGTTACCTTAATATCATTATGAAGAGTGAGTGAAGAGCACCCCACGCTTTTTTTACATAAGAGAAAATTTTTTGGTGAATGAATTTATTCCTATTATTCTCAACTTTTTGGTCCTTATTATCATATACCGGGTTAGTGAAATTCGAGTAGATGCATGGGGTTCTTGGAAACGGTAAGAGCTACAGAGAGGGTTGAATGGAGGCAAAGTTGCGTGTTATGGAGCTCTTTACTATGATGTTGATAAAATCCGAGCTACCCTCTCACTTTCAGAGATTACAGGAAAAAACGAAAAATTTGATTTTTGTTTTTCACTTATATCTGCTTTAATACAATAGATTTCCATAAACTGTTTACACTTTGTCATTGCAGCTTTCAATGGGCTGTACAAATATGTATACGAAAGTGTTCTACAGGGTGTTGTTTTCCCTGGGCCACCCCTAACTATGAAATTTTAAATACGGACCAGGATTTTTTATCACTTTTTTTAGGCTTCAATGGTCATATTTTATCATGATTGTGAATACTACTTGAAATTTTCAGTCGTTTCATCAATAATCATTTGAATAAGAGATGTCTCGAAACGCATGAATTTTTTCAAATCATCCAATTTTCACTGATGATGACAGATACCATCGAAACGACTGGAAATTTCGAGTGGTATTCACGATCATGATGAAATATGACCATTGAAGCCTAAAAAAAGTGATAAAAATCCAGGTCCGTATTTAAAATTTCATAGTTAGGGGTGGCCCAAGGAAAACAACACCCTGTAGAACACTTTAGATAACATATTTTTACAGCCCATTGAAAGTTGCAATGACAAAGTGCAAACAGTTTCTGAAAATCTATTGTACTAAAGCAGATATAAGTGAAAAAAAAAAATGTTTTTTCCTGTAATCTCTGGAAGTGAGAAGGCTAGCTCAGATTTTTCAACATCATAGTATTGAGCTCCATAATACGCAACTTTGCCTCTATTTAACCCCTCTCTGTAGCTCTTACCGTTTCCGAGATCCCCATGCATCTACTCGAATTTCACTCACGCGGTATACGTATTTTTTTATTTTTTTCACACTATAAGTTTATTTTTAACTTTTCAGTCCATATTGGTGCAGAAGACTACAAAAGACTACGGGAGAAAAACTCTTCGATTGATTCATCCACTTGAGAAGGAAGTTAATGATAACTTAATTTTGACGAATATGCTGAGAACCAGTGCATTCACCATATCTTTGAACTGTACATTATTCTGACAACGGTCTCTGTGCATTCACCACCACCAATCACTAGTAGCCACTGAAGAATTCCATGAATCACCTCCTGGCTCAATCATTAGATCATCTCCAAGATACCAAATCTTAGTATTGTCATCCAAACTAGATAAACAGTGCTTCTCAAAAGTCCCCTCCCCCCCTCTTATTTTTGGAACGATTATACATAAACGAGTGAAATTTGGAAACTGAATATTAAAGGTTGTAAACAAGCGACACCTCTTTTAAATGGTATCGAAAAAACCTATTCAATGATATTAATTTTGTTTGTGTTTATGGCAGATTTGGCAACTTGCTTTTAAAAAACGCAAAGCTGTGATGAATTAAATCAGTTAATAACAAAATTCCAAATTTAAGCTCCGCCTCTGGATAGTTGTCAAATAAGCTGACGTTTTTGTTAGTCTCCCTAATTCGACGTTTTTGTAATTGTCCAAGTTTTTGTACATTTAATGATTTGTGTATTGTTGATCGAACGTTTAATTGTTTTAGCAGCTTTTGGTACTTTCAATATTTTTGTACATTTTAATAATTTGTTAAACAGTTGTGAGCCGAACGTTTAAGTGCTTCAAGAAGCGGAATGGTACGTGCTTTAGGTGATAAAGTAGCAACGATCCTAATTCTTGGTGAAACTGGACAAAATATTCATGCAGCAGAATGAGAGGTTTCCCGATCGCCCCGATCCGAGGACTTATTTGAGGCAGCTTCTTCGTGAGTTTGAAACAACGGGTAGTATTATTTATGCGAAACGATCTGGCAGACCACAAATTTCTGATGAGAAAAAAATTTATATACTGACAGAAGTAATAGTTAATCCTACTTCTTCAACAACTCACGTTGCATCTACCTGTGGAGTCAGTCGAAGTACAGTGCACAGTGCACAGGGTGTTGAAAAAAAAAAACAAATTTCATCCATACAAATTGAAAATGGTTCATCAACTCTCAGACGACGACCCAGACCAAAGACTAGAATTTTGTGAAAATATGGAAACTGAAATTAACCAACAGCCAGACTATGTCAATACAATTTGTTTTAGCGACGAAAGTACTTTCTATCTAAATGGAAATGTAAATACACAGAATGTGAGGTATTGGAGTGACGCAAATCTTCACCTGTTTCGTGAAACATATACCCAATTTCTCCAGAAGGTGAATGTTTGGGCAGGTATCCTAGGAAACCACATCGTTAGGCCTCTTTTTTTAAATACTAATTTAACTGGTGAGGTGTATCTGGAGCTGTTGCAAAACGCAATAGAACCGTTAATCCTTGAAATTTTGGAAGATAATCCAGATGAATTCGGCAATTTGGAAATAACATTCCAACAGTATGGTGCTCCTCCACACTATTACGGTGTAGTAAGACGGTATTTGGATGAGGAGTATCGTGGTAGATGGATTGGACGACGAGGTTCAACGGAATGGCCAGCTCGATCACCGGACCTCACACCTTTGGATTTTTTTCTGTGCGGGTACCTTGAATCGAAGGTTTACGCCACTGAACCTGATAATATTGACGTTTTAAAATAACGTATTGTTGCAGAATGTGAGGCTGTTTCCGCAGACACATTTGCAAAAGTACGAGAAGAGTTTAAAAATAGGATATTTCACTGTCAGGAAGTAAATGGAGGTCACTCCGAGCAATTTCTTCAAGTAGATACTGATTCTTAAATCTGTAATTAATATCATACTGAATGGAATTTAAATTTTAATGTTTACTAATGAGCCATTGAAACTGCCATAAACACAAACAAAATTAGTATAATTGAATAGGTGTTTTTGATACCTTTTGAAAGAGGTGTCGTTTGCCGTAGGGTTCCATTCAAAATTATTGGTCACAATGGCCTTGTGATATCATCTTTGACGATTTCGTCATCTATCATCACTACTAGGGAAGTTTACAACCTTTAATATTCAGTTTCCAAATTTCACTTGTTTATGTATAATCGTTCCAAAAATGAGAGGTGGGGAGGGGACTTTTGAGAAGCACTGTACATACCAAGATTCAATTCAATATGACAATTAGAAGTAGGTTAAAATTCACTTCCAAGATTTGATTACATTGTTTGTTAGTTATAAGTGAAGCTAATAAAAGCGTGTTATTAAAAGAAAAATTAGAAAACAAAAAACTCGACTGCCTTAAAAGTGAACCTTAGAAAAGATGGTAACAAGGTGACCAGAAAATATTGTCAGAAAATTATGTTTTAAGCGGTTAACTATTAAACTCAATACTGTAAACAATCTCACGCAGTCGGAGGAATTTCCTTTAATTTAACAATGAAGATATATTATTGCCTCCGACTGCGTGAGATTGTTGACAGTATTCAGTTTAATGGTTAACCTATTGAAACATAATTTTCTGAAAATATTTTCTGGTCAACTTGTTTCCATCTTTTTTAAAGTTCACTTTTTACGCAGTCGGGTTTTTTGTTTGTTTTTTTTTTTTCATTTAATTTACACTTTTTAGTTAGTTAGGATAATACGGTGATAATCTAATATCATAGAGCCGTTCTTTATAGCCAAGTTTGACTGTACTTAATAAAAGTATTCAAGTGATAGTGCATTAAAAATGTAACGAAAACCAATTACTAATGTAAAGTAGAACCAGAAATCTAAGAAGGTCGTAAATCAAAAGTAGCTGACGACTCTCATTATTACCTATTGTTCGAAATATAGATGAGCAATGAAAGTGTTTGTCCCTTCAAAGATTCCCAGTCCGAAGTAAAATATCTCATGAAATAGTTCGGTATTTTAATAATAGTGGGCTCTCCATTATTTTTGGCTTTTGTTGACAGTTTTGTTTTTGAATTTATGTGATAATAAAAAATCATCTCGTGAGGTTGATTTAGCCCTTGATAAGGATATGTTTAAATGTGTATACATTCACTTACCTGACCACCACACTTTCAGTACTAGCGAGATTATAGCGATAATGGTCTATTTACGGTTACAAAATAAATTACCTACCAGATTTGGAAAACAAGACCGTTTTGAGAACTGACCGCTTTCCAATTTCAGAAATAAAAGGGGGAAAGTTAAACAACATTTAGTCATTACCTACCTATTATTCCGTTGTGTCAGTTGTGTCTATTTTAAAGTGTCTTTTCGATTTTTGTGTCGTGAAAACTGTGGCGTCCATGGGCTCATCCTGAAGCTAGTACTTCAACTGGTGGTCGTAGTACCACTAGTCGACAAATGTTACACCCTCATGAGAAACAAATTATATTAAATGTTTATACTTTCTTTCTGGAACGTGGAATGTCCAAGGAACAAGCTGTGCAAGGAAGTGCTTCTTAAACAGAAACACAGTGTTTAAAATAGTGAGTAACCCTATTTTAAAAAGAAAGAAACGAAAAGACTCTGGCGGTTCAAGGAAACTAGATGGCTGTGATGTAAATATAATTCGAAGAACAATTTATGCCTTGTTTCGAACGCAAATTGTGCCTACATTAGATATTTCAATGCAACGGCTTAAGAAGAATGAAACTGGTATCCGGTGAAAGGAAATCTCTTTCACAAAACGGATTTGAATTTAGGAAACTCACTAGTAGCAGAAAAATCATAATGGAGTCTGTGCGCCTTAAGAAATGGAGATTTGAATATTAATTTTCAATAAACGAATTTAGAGAATATGGTAGAACAGTAGTGTATTTGGATGAAACTTGGTTCGATACACACGATATTCCAAACAAAAGTTGGGTAGACTCATCTGACTTGTGCCAAACTAATGCGCCGTCTAATGAAGGGAAACGCATTACGATAATTCACGCAGGAACCGAATAATGGTTTTATACCAAATGCGTTGTCTTTATCGGCAAAGAATATTAAGGACTCTTTAGTCGATTATCATGATGATACTACAGCCGAATCATTTGAAGAATGGTTCCAAAATAAACCCATACCAAATATTCCACCCAACAGTATTATCGTCATGGATAATGCGACCACAGTCGAAGACTAGATAAAGCAACATCTTCAAATGACACCAAAGCCACTATACAAGAACATATGTTAAATAATGATATGTACTATGAGGAAAAGTACACAAAAAACAGTTACTAGAAGTTTCACGCAGTTATTCGATAAAAAAGAAATATATTTGTGATTTATTGGCTGAAAGCTTGGGACATACGGTGTTCAGAGTTCCTCCTTATCACTGTATGTTTAACACAATTGAACATATATGGCATCAGCTTAAGTCAGCAGTTCGAAAAAATAATATTTCTCCAACCTTAAGTTCAACTGTGGTAGCTCTTATTCAAACAGAAACTGCAAACATTCCTGATAGCAGCTGGGCCAAGTGTGTTTCCCAATTAAAAAGGTGGAAAAGACATATATGGATATAGAAAAAATTCCCAAAGAAAAGTTTATCATCAATTCAGATGACGACAGTGAAACTGATCTTCGTGAGTATTTTGTTTATAAATCGTTTTTATCGAGAATCTGAACTTTCCATAAAGTTTGACACTTTACATTAAGTAGGTATGTCATATATTATTAAATAATATGGTTATATATATTATATATAATAAACAATTCTCAATTATATTCAAGCGATTTTTCCTGATAATTTAACCCAATATCATTATACCTACCTATAAAACAAAATTTAATGGATAGGGCAGGTACAACTCTGCGTAGAATCCACCGCCTGCTGATAATTCAAGTGGTTGGTGATTTACGACTGCTTAGATTTCTGGTTCTACCATACCAAGCTATTCGCTAATATAACTTTTTCACAATACGGCGTCTGGTTGTTGCCATATTGAATTTTGATTGTTGTCATGTCTTTAGTGACACATGCAAGATTAAGACAATTCGATTGACGTAAGACTCATCAAAATCGGCCCACGCGTTGTCTCTAGAGCGCCACAAAGGAACAAACATACATACATGATAAACACATTACCCTCCTTTGCATCGCGCAATCGGGTAGAAATAAGATAAGCTTCTATACAAATTCACTAAAAAAAAAACTAATTTCTTCAATTGTTTGACCAGGTCATTCTGAGTAGCAGATTCGAAATCTTGCGGTGCCAGAATACCCATTTTATATTCGCGGCAAGGTTTTGAATCTGCTACTCACAAAATAACCTAGGTCAACCAATTAAAGACATTATTTTCTCCTGTTCAGTGGTTTTGAATAAAAGCTTGCCTTTAACATTCTTTCAATGATTTTTATTCAATTCTTTTTAGTCATTCATGATATCTGTTATCTCATCGAATTCTGACAAAAATGTATAATCTACGACCCCAAAAAACCCACATACCAATTTTGAATTCATTCAAGAATTTTCACAAAAACATCATGATGTCCGATCCCAAAAACCACTACACACCAATTTTGAATGGAATCGGGCTATAATCACAAAACTCGTCACCATCTTGAATATATGAATTTTGATTCGTGATCTCTGCATCCGAATACCCCCACATACCAATTGTGAATAGAATCGAACCATGATCACAAAACTCGTACGCCATATTGGAGCCGCCAGTTCGTTTTTTCTTTAGCAAAAATTCCATAAGGCATGGTCCTGGGAGAAACTCAGCCAACTTTTTCCAAAAAAGTCAAATATTTGGGCGTTATAATAGACTTCAAAGACTAACATGGATCAGTCACATCAATCTTATCGTTTCCAAAGCTACAGCAGCAACCTGGACGTGTCGCAGAGTATTTGGCAAACATAGGGTTTGAAGCCAAAAATCCAGAAGTGATCGGCACAAATCAAGCTACAAAAAAATCAGCAGTAGCCTCGCAGACAATCACCCGCCCAATGTTCACATCCCCGACTGATTGCACTGTGTGAATTGAAGGAAGTGACAATGAGTTAATTCAGACTGCACCAGACATCAAACTTGACAGCCGGAAATTTGACTGGACATCTGAAAATTCTAGAAAATACTTTCTAGAATCTGGGTACAAACCATCAGATATTATGCCAGCTGGGCACGACTTCGAAGTGCAATTTGAAGTGGTTATAAACAGTCACCAAATATCCACAACAAACGGAATTCAACTAGAAAGGGATGCATCAGTTTGGTATACTGGATACATGGTGGAAGGAAGGGCTGGAGTGGGTGTAACAGCTCCTAGTTTGAGGCTTTCTGAGTCCCTAGGCATCTAGGAATTCTATTTGGCGGGGGGCATAATGACATAAAAAAAAGTTATATACCTCTACTTATAGGTACAGGAAAAAACTTTTTTTTTTCGAATTCAAACAAACTACAAAATTTAATTAAATAAATAAATATATGATAGTTTGAAAACTAAAGAACACGCTTTGATAGAAAACTAAACTAAAAAGTAGGAAATAATTTTAAATGAGTTTGAAATAAGAATACAGTGATTAACAACATATTTATTTCATCGTAAAAAAGCGTATGGTGCTTGATGTCAATGGACCTTTACATTTACGAAAAAAATTTTCCAAAACTCATATAGGTCGATTATAATTCATATGAAACGTCCAATTGACTTAGAATGCCATCATATATTTTTTATTTCGAAAAGATATTGCGTTTCAAAGTGTACCCGTGACGTCACGTTCATCGAAAACTACCCCCTCCATAATCCACGTTCAGAAACACGCATTACTGCTCTTGTCAAAAATATAGCTCACTGCTTGATATACACCATTAATATATAATTAAACACTGTTTATTGATAGACTCATTAACAAAAAAACCCATTTCAACAACGGTTTTCTTTATTTAAAACATTCAAAGTTTCTGAACCGGCCTTCCTTTTGATGAAGAGCGACCATTGGCAACACCGCAAATATTAAAGACAGTTCCCATTAAAGTCATATTGACATTTGAGGTTATGTTTAATGTTTATTTTTATTAACTTATTAATTTCTCAATATCATAAACGATTTGGTGTGTTTATAATGAAACAAGGCTTCGTAAAAGCAGGTTCGGAAAATTTGCCAAGGGTGGATTATGAGATGATTGACTCTTTTTATTTATTTTTATGCTTTGTTTATGCAACGTTCCCAAGAACTAAGTGAACTAATAACTAAGGATTCAACACTAGCAAATCAATGAGCGCGTTTATGGAACCCCTAGTACAAGAACTAAGAACCATGACTAGAAAGTTGCCCAACTTTTGTTCTTAGTTAAAACGTTCGTGATTGTTTAGATATAATCAATCATAAATGCATTATACTGTGAATATATATGTAGGCTTTGTCTGTTTGTATTATAATATAAATAAATTCATATTCGGTACCTGTTAGTGTTTCCTTCATGTGATGAGTCAAATATTTATCAAGTTTGAACTACTGAAAATATAATTAATAATTTAGAATGAATAGACTTGAAGTATGCTCATACAAATTTCGTAAATTTTTTGCAAAATTATTTACTTATTTCACACCAATTCTTTGTTGAGGGATACTAATCTATTTTTACAAATACAGGCTTACATTTTCTATGGTAAAAATTTTCCCTATGGTTACAAAGCTATGGAAAAAAAAATATTTCTGAAGATATTGGCATTCATGAAGAGAATGTGACAACAAACCTTAGAAAACTTTGACATAATACTGCACATTCTAGTTATTCAAAGTATTTATGAATTTCAATCAATCAAAATAAAAGAAATTATTCTTATCGACAAAGTTGTTAAAGAATTCGTCCACCGTATGCTCCTGAAATGAATTGTATTGTGCCATTTGGAGTAGCAGATATTAACAATTTTACAGTATTGCATTTTTTCTATTCTGACCAAGTCATAGACAGACGAACAGGATCAGAGGGTTTTCCAATTTCCAGACAATAATTGAATTAACTTTCTTATAGCGAGCTCTGAAAGGGATCGGCAAATTTCTTTCAATTTCAGATATGTCAGGCCAATATATAAGCTCTTATAAACAATTTGCCATCATAGGCACAGCTTTTGTGAAAATCTTGTGAACACTTGATTTACTCATATCAAAGTCATCAGCCAATCGAGAGTATACATCCCCAACCCGTATCTTTTTTAAACTCATCAGAACATCCATATATTTAATTTACTCAATTTTGGTAATGTATTTCACAATGTGGTAAACATTTTCAGGGAGCCCCAAATAATATTACTCTTTTTTTCTATAAGTGCACTAGATAAGCGCTGGCGCTGCTGTCCTTCGATATTTTCACAATCAGGATCGGATGAAGACTGACTAGGAATATATTTTTTTTGGTGGTGTTATTTTGGTGAATCGGATAATGTACTAGCTTGGCTACTGCTAGGAGAAGAACTATTCGAAACTCTTGAGTAAATATTTCCCATGGATGTAATGTCACTCCACACTGTTTTACTAGCTGAAGGAGTGATGTTTTCATTTAGTTTGGGTTTCTTCATCGTTGGTAGGTCATATACTTATGATGAAACATTGTCAGACCAATGTCATTTCAGGTTGATATGTGGACAGACATCTTGCTTCAACATAAATTTGCATCCCCTTGTTCTAGCATATTCCTAATTCGTAGTATCTTCTTTCAGCTGGAACCAAAGAACAATATGTTTATAGGACTGGATATAAAATACAGTACTGATCGATGATTTTGCAAACTTGCATTGAGTGAAATTGAAGATCGTTCCTTGATGTACTCACCTGGAAATGTTCTGCACAAAAGCATATATTTCCGCTTTTTACAAAAGTTTGATTCACTTTCACTGGTGTTCAGACAACCGTGCACATAGCACTTTTTAGACATTTTCATAGTTATTAAAATTAGAAAATAATTTCCGAAATTTTTCAATACCAAACATTCATGGCGAGCTTGTTCATTTGCAGCAGTTCTCTGCATATCTCGTGTCTCGTATCAGTCGTATCAGATATATGCAAGAAAAAGAGCTGAAGAGAGAAAAACGATTGATAATATTCTATTCCGTGAAGCAAATGAACGAACCTATCAAAGTATCAAATAACAAATGTCATTACGTCACAATTCCATGATTCGCAACTCATACAACGATGCCAAATCAACTTTTAGTGAATGTGACGTCACGAAACCACTTTTTTCCGGATTATGGAAAAACTACCCATCAGAAAAATAAAATAAAAAATCCCAAGTGATATTAGCACATATACTTTCTAATTACAGTGTTTTCACATAGTGCATAAAAAGGTCCATTGTTGTTGATATTTCATGGACAGATATTGGTAAAAGTAGAATCATTATGAAAATATCTTAAAAAGCACCCCACGCTTTTTTACGATAAAATAAATTTGTTGTTGATCACTGTATTCTTATTTCAAACTCATTCAAAATTATTTTCTACTTTTCAGTTTAGTTTTCTATTGAAGCATGTTCTTCAGTTTTAAAACTATCATTTATTTTCAACTTTTTAGTTTTGTTTTCTATTAAAGCGTGTTTTTCAGTTTTTCAAACTATAATTATTATTATTTAATTTTTTTGACTATTGTTCTCTAATTTTGAATAGAATCGGACCATAATCACAAAACTCGTCCGCCATTTTAGAGCCGCCATCTTGAATCCTTCAATTTTAAAATAATCATGATCTCCGACCCCAAAAATCCCTACATACCAATTTTGAATAGAATTGGACCATAATCACAAAACTTGTCCGCCATTTTGGAGCCGCCATCTAGAATTTTTCAATTTTTACAGCAGAATCATAATATTGGACCTCAAAAACTTCCACATACCAATTTTGAATAGAATCGGACCATAATCACAGAACTCGTCCACCATTTTGGATCCGCCATCTTGAATTTTTTAGTTTTGACAAGAGAATCATAATATCTGACCACGAAAACCCTCAGATACCAATTTTGAAGCGAATCGGACCATAATCACAAAACTTGTACGCCATATTGAAGCCGCCATTTTGTTTTTTTTCAAACAAAAATTTCTTAATGCATTGTCACCGGAATTATGTACACCTGCCAAATTTCAAATCATCCCTACGTCTGGAAGTGGGTCAAAATCGCGCCCAAAGGAGTCGGTTACAAACAAATATACGGTTACAAACATACAAGTGAAGCTAAGGTAAACGCACCAGCTATTGACAGTGCTCCAGTAATTGACATTTGTTGATATTTTTTCAAAAATAAGGCCATTGAAGTGAAGTGAAGCAATTTCCATGGATACTCTGTAAGATTGGAACATCTGGCAACCTTGTAGCTATTGGGCGGGAAATTGGGTGCTTCCATAGTTTGTTTATACGTGATGAAAGTTCAACGTGTCTGATTTTCGAAATGATTTTAAGTACATTGTTAACGTAGGTCCATTCAAATTTTGTTTTTTTCATTTTCGGTGTGCATGTTAATCGAATTTCAACTATTTGTTAGTATTCAGTAGGCTGTAAAGTTGATTTTGTGTATAATATTCAATCACAATAAATCACCTGACCCCACTTTTTCTGGAATGTCAATGACTGGATCAAGGAATGCATATGTGTACCAGTCATTGACATTGGGTGTCAATGACTGGTACATTGGTAAATATTGAAAGGTGAATGCCAAAAAGCACAAGAAGACATACATAAGCTCTCCTAGAAATATGGGCTCGAACAAATTTCTGGTTCTAGTCTTTGACAGGGGGTGTCAATTATTGAAACATAGAGTGTCAATTACTGGAACATCAATTGTTACAGATTGGGCCAGGGAAGAAGTATAGTCAGGATCAGATGAATGCAGCTCTAGAAGCTGTAGCAAGAGGAATACCTGTAGCTACAGCTGCGAAAATTCACTCTATTACTAGAGTAACACTGATGTATAAATCTTCAGGTAGGCTACCTACAGAGTGTAGAATGGGGCCGAGTACCGTTCTTACCACCAACGAAGAGGACCTTTTAGAGAAGTGGATCCTTTCACTGGCTAAGGTATACCACCCAGTCAATAAGGAGCAGCTACTGGACAGTGTGAGTCTGATAGTTCAGGAATCCAAAAGACCAAACCCATTTGCCAACTCTCGTCCTGGTCGAAAATGGTACGATTCCTTCATAAAACGACATCCAAATCTGAGTGAGAAGGTCGCCCAAAATTTAACGCCCGCTCGCGAAAACGTTTCTGAACCGTAACTTCGACAATGGTTTTGAGAAATGAAGGAATATTTGATATCCAAAAACCTATTTGCGATAACAAACGATTCCACACGAGTTTTTAATTGTGATGAGAGCGCTTTTTTTCTTCAGCCAAAGGGCGACAAAGTGCTGACAAAAAAAGGTAATAAAAGTGTGTATAATGCAGGATCAAATGACGAAAAAGATATTCTTACCGTTTTGGTAACTGCTAATGCGGCTGGAGAATTAGGTCCTCTTATGATTATTTTCAAATATGAAAGGATTCCGGGTCATATAGCCCTTAGTGTTAATAAAAGTTGGGGCATAGGACGGTCCGAAAGTGGTTGGATGTGTGGCTCCACATTCTATTGATATATATTTGAAGCCTAGCTCTTTCAAAATGTGTTTCGATTTTTATTGTAATTGTTTTTCTTTGTAAGAAGTTCATTTCAAATTACTGATTTGAATAAATGTTCTTTTTTTGCGTGTCAATCATTGGTGTGTCAATAACTGGTACATAGAAAAAATCTGGGTGTCAATAACTGGTGCATCAAACATATATTTTTGTTAAATTTTTACAAATAAAAAATATGTTTCATTCGATGAATCTATTTTGGTATAGTGATTGTCAAAGTACAAACTACCGGAAAAAAAATATAAACTAAATCTGAGGTCATAATTGTGACCCATGGAATTGTTTTAATGCAATTTATCCCTAAAAATGTCAATAACTGGTGCGTTTATGAAGCTTGTAAAAATATACATATACATTAAGTAGGTACAAAAACAAAACAGAGATATCCTTCCTTAAGATACAAATAAAAATCACATAATGAAATCCAGTATCCTGTGTTTCTCATTTGCTAACCCTTTCAAAAACACTTAAAACATATATTTGCACATCTCTATGAACATGAAGTAGATCTATTCCAACCAACCCCTGTTGCATCATTGATCGCAGGTAAGTTTTCAATCGCTTCAACGAAGAAACACTTCATTCAGCGGATGCCACACTAGCAATGTATTCAAAATATGAAAACACTTTTTTATCAAGGGAAATATGTTAGCGTCACAAGATATAGAGAGAAAAATAATTTAAAAATTCAAAAAATGATAGTATCAGCACTTGAAAGAATGTGATTTCGTTGGAAAGTAATGTTTTCATTGAATTTTGATAATGTGAGGCTATTGTTAATCAAGAATTTTATTTAAACCCGAATAGTTGTTCACAGAATGACTACATAATTTTTTTGCTTCCTGGAGCACATTTTACATGTGTATTCCATAATATCACGCTAGTAAATTGTTTAAAAATTGATTATTTTGTTAATTATAAATTTCTAAAGTTCACAAAATATGAGAAATTTTTGTAAATATTGTCACAATTTTTTCATTGATATTTCACATTATTATCAGTTTTATGACTGACAAAGGCATTTTACAACGTTAAAAACGCAGTTTGTTTAAAAAAAAATTTAATCAAATGGATAAACTGAATATTTTTCGAAAATTGTTTTTTTGCATGAGGTTGCTATTATGTTTAAAAAATACATTTTTTTTTCAATTGTATATTTTTATTTATTATTTAAATAATATATTAGGAATTGTTTTTCTTCTAAATTGATTACTGGTTATTCTCTGCCTAATAAATTTTTCTTTATTAATAATGTAATTGTTTATTTACTCAACAATTAGTTATAAACAAACTTTGATTGACATTATACTTTGAAAAATCTTCCTATTCAATATTCAATTGAGAATGTTTCCCTTTTCAACATGAATACCCCACAAGAGGTTATCTTGGACGATGGAAGATAGTGACTAAAGTTCTTCTTTCAGTCACAGATGATTCCACATCTGATTTTATGAACATCCTGTTCATATTCTCAAACAAATCATAACAAACTCTTAACAACCCAATGCAAAAAAACAATTTTTCAAAAATATTCAACTTATCCATTTGTTATTTATGAATATTTCATAATCCTATAGCGTATTTTTCCTAAACGTTATGAAATGCCTTCGTCAGACATAGAACTAATAATAATGTGAAATATCGATAAAAAAAATTACAATATTAACTCGATTTCTCATATTTTGTTAACTTCAGAAATGTATAATAAACATAATAATCAACTTTTAAACAATTTTATAGCGTGATATTATCGAGTGAACATGTGTGCTCCAGCAAACAAATTATGAAGTCGTTCTGTGAAAAATTCATTCGGTTTTTAATAAAATCGGCGGTTCCAAAAAAACTTCATAGTTAACAATAGCCTCACATCATCAAAATCCAATAAACATTTTTTTTCTAACAAAATTACATTATTTCAAGTGTTCAAATGATACTATAATATATTTTTTTTTTATCATATGTAATAGTAAAAAAAAATTTTATGTACATTGCTCTCACGAAAGGTGCTGTACTCCTGCATTAACCCCCCACGCGGAGCCCTATTTTCAACGTTGCATTGAAATCATAAATAATAGAGATAGAAAATTTCCTCCTCTTCCAGAACCTGTTTCTTTACTTTCTCTATCTTCAATAGTTTTTGAGCTATTACCAAAAATGTAAGGCTGTTTTAATCTTATTGTTTTTTTTTAAATAGCAAATTCTCTTCGGCGGAAAAAATGGGAAAATACATCCTTCTCAGCATGACATCCCCAATCGAATGAGCCATCGCTCATATTTTAAGTACACTTGGAACTATTTTTCGCAGGGAATTACCCCTATTTTCCTCCCCTTAAATACGCGCTTGAGGCACCAACAATTTTTCAAGCCGAAATCCATGCTATAGAAATTTGGGCCAAAGAATTCTTCTATATCAGAGAGCCAAGCAGCCCTGAAAGCTCTGAAGTCACACGAACTCTCCCTAAAACAACTGGCTACGAACAATCAGGTTACTCTGATGTGGGGGTCGAGTCAAAAGGAGATAGCCTCGCCAAGAAAGGGGTAAATAGTCAATTTTCTGACCCAGAACCCTTCTGTGGTCTTTCCAGAGCCCACATTGATTGAGGAATAATTTCGGCGTTCGGAAGCCCACCAAATCAAAACCCACTGGAATAAAGATTCAGGACCAAGACAAGCGAAAAGGCTTCTGAGCCCACCCTCAAAGGAAGCTGAACAGCTTCCCGAGTTGGACGAGTAAGACTTGAAACTTGTAACGGGACTGCTCACCAAACATTGTCCTCTGAGGTATCACAAAAAAAAATTGATGGATTAGAACGTGAACTGTACCGTTACTGCGTGAACTTTGCTGAAACTGCAGAACACCTGCTTTGCGACTGCCAAGCGCTATTTCGCAAAAGGCTCGAATCGCTTGAAGGAATTTCAATAACCGCCCCTTATTCTGCGACCTTCGCTGTTGTAGCTCAATCCTTATTAAATAAGAGTTCACCCTCAAGTCACGCGCTTCTGACGAAGTAGATGATGCAGCTCAGTGATACCTTTTCCAGGTCTTCAGTTCTAGCTGCCCGTGATCCATACGGTGGAATCTTTTTCATTCCAGACCGTTGCAAAGGTACAAGATGTGCTCTGCTATTTCTTTTTCGTCTTGAAAAAAGCGACACCCTGCACTCTCCGCAAATACGATTTCTTCAAGATGCTTCTTCAGTTGACAGTTCTAACAGGGCAGTTGTCTATCTTTGGTATAAATGCGTTCTAGTGAACTTGTCTCACTGTTTCAGTACTCGGTTCTTCAGTCTTGGTTATGCTCTTTGATATTCCAAAGAAGGGCTCTGGTCCTATGAACTCCTAGTGTCTCCTTTTGCCAGGAGGCCAACGTTCTTATCTCTTTCGGAGAACCATGGCAGAGTTATTTTGTTGTCAGATATCAGGAACTCAGCTCCCAGGAAACTGATTCACTTCGCAAGGAGTCTTGGAATCCCGGGTCTTGAATAGATAAAGGTTAACTTTAACTTACGAAAAACATCATAGATCGAGGTACGTAGAGGCTGAAGAGCCATACAATCTACCATCTACACTAAGAGTATCCTTCCACCATCTTGACCCTATGGCTTTCTTGAAGGGAAAATTAAACATATCATTTATCCTTCTTTGATATTAGTATCGTGGGTGAAAATCGAGGACTCTATTCTCTTTTCAATTAGTTGGAATATCAATTTTTGACATTGACATAAGTTTTTTTCTCTTAACTGATGTCAACAAAGGGCGTGTGACAATACTTATTCACCCTTTGGAGGTGGTTGAGATTCAAATAATGACATGTATTTCAGATAAACAACTTGCGAATTTTTCATATAATTCGACCAGAGACTTCAAAAAATAAGAATCTTATCCGGAATTTCAGTCACTGTAAGAGTGTCATATAAAACCTCCTGACCCATGATGATATTTCTACGGACTAGCATCTCAAACTGAGATCCACCCCCATTTACATATCGAATTCAGCAAAAGGAGCAAGTTGGAAAGATACGTCGATGTGCAGCTCTTGTTATAGGCAAGAAATTCAACCCCAATTTGGTTACCTCATACATTGATGGAGCAAACAAGTGAAGAATATATAATTTCGTGTAGTGAATCGGAGTTATGACAAAGAGTACCACAAAATATAACATGGAAACTATGGAATCGTCGTGAAGAATAGCTTGGTGAGGAATATACGAAAGAATAGTAGGACTTCGAACGAATCTGATTTTCTCCAATTCAAATTCATTTATAGCGTGAGGCTTGATAGAAAGTGTAACGGTCTTAAACAATTTGATTTCATTTTGTTCAAATGCAAATGTCACGTCACATTCACAGCTCATTTGTTATTGGAACATTATGGGGAATGAGCAAGCATTTATTTAAGGTTCTACTTTTCGAAACAGACTCACCTAATCTTGATTTTGATGGAAATTATCATACACTAGCTTATAGGCTTTGCTCACATACATTCTGAGGGGTTGATATTTGATATTTTTGTTATACCCCCTTTGGGGTTGTATTTTTTAAAACCCAGGAATACATTACTAACATTGACAACTAATTAATAATTGAGAAAAAAGTTAAGAAAGTGAAAATTATTAATCAACATGTGGAAATCGTTCGATAAAAATATTGTGTGTGAAATCCAGTTTCTGCAACAGAAGAAATGGTAAGCTGTATTTTTGTGGTTTGTGTTAGATATCCTTCAAATATTATTCATTTGAATAGATTATTCGATTATCTACGGAATCTCGTTCCAAAGTGAGTATGAGTATGGTAATTCGTTTTTTTTTCAAAACATAAATTAAATTAGCTTTGACTTTTGAACTCTATAAAATCTCCATGCTCTATGAATGAAAACTAGACTTCTATCACTGCGGAATACATTCCAAATTTTTTTTATTATTGTTTCAATGCGAAACGGTACCTGGAATTATTTCTCAGTGTTATTATTGAATCAAATTAATTTTACATCCAGTGTATGTGGAGAATTACCAAATTCTTGGAATCATTCATCCAGTTTTGTGGAATGATACGTGCTCTTTCAACCAATATTAATTTTTTCATTATTATTTTATTTTCGCAATTAGTTTCAGATATTTTCTTCAAGAATATGTATAAGCATTTGACGTTTATAAATTGTAAAACTTTCCTACAATTGATTTGGAATTATATTTGTTCATTCAACATAGTTTCCTTACTTTTTTGTAGATTGTTGAATTAATAAAATATTTGATATTATATACAATGTGGTTGGAAAAGCTGAATTTATTTTGTAACTGGTTTAGACATATTATTTTCTATGGAAAAATTGTTGTTCATCTTAAAGTCATTTTGACAGTGTCAGATTCTTGAAATCTCAGTTCCTTTATACAGGGGCTTTGGAAAATTGATACAACCGTCAGTTGTAACGCAATTATTAATCAGGTTGTATTACTTATTTAGAAAATGTATTAAGTACTATGGGAGAACTGTAGTTGTATTGATTAGAATGGCATACCATACAGTGTATATTTGTTGTAACGAAATAATTTTTTTTTTGTTAATTTTTATAAGTGCTTTAATTATTTGCATAGTATCCTTAACTAGATTGGCGAGGTACATAACTTAAACGATTCCAGCTCTCTAAAAATGTATTACATCTATATATTGGGAGGACGATCTGCTGTTCGATGAAAATCGCCAGTAAGTTTTTATAAATTATGCGCACCCAGTATAGCCCTTCATAAACTTGGTGACATCTCAATCAAGTAAAATAAAGTATGCAGGGCTGGTTCATGATAATAGACTAATCGAGTTTTAACATAGCCTGTTTCCTTCAACAACTCGTGTTTCAATAGAATAACTCTGTAAGTGTTCTTTAGTCAAGATAAGTGTTTCTGAATTGGGACATACAGATAGTATTTTTGTTAAACAGACCTAAATCGAAGCTGTTAGCGCCGCCGTGGCGACTGATGTATAGCACCGGGGTCTCGAAAGAAACGGTGCCGCAACATCACCTCCGAGAAACAGGGCGGAATCTCAGAGTAATCAGCCTTAAATCTGTGCATGTGGCACCACAGGGCTGGACTTACTCCCTTTTCCCCCTCACTCGTGGAAGCAAATGACCACCGAGTCGAAATACTGAAAGGGAATGAAGACAACTCTTGGCCTCCTCGGTTTCTTTTAAGGCACTGAAGATGATGTGATTCCGAGCGGTCTACGGGATCGGAAGAGGACTCTTCATGATGCTGAACAAACGAGAACCATCCAAAAAAAATAGTTGAACCTAACAAAAAAACAGGTGGCATTTCAGAAAGGTAAAGAGATATGTATTTATTATTTGTATACAGGCTGATTCTAAAAACAATTGTCCTATGAAATCAGAAGTAAATGTTAACAAGAATTCCCTTGCGAGGATATTACCTCAATCTCTGATTTAGGTACGTTACCCCATTTCTCATTGTACCAAGTTTCATTCGTGGTCCTTGAATCTCGAGAGGGGCCTTACAGTTCGTGCACTAAGTGATGTATGTATCTGTAAAAGGCAATACAAGTGTTTTGCCAAATCAGAAGAAACTTGCATCATAGATCATTTTAACTAAAACCACGAAATTAAACTCGAAACTAAAACCAGCAGGCTGCACATACAACAAGAGAAAATAAATTTTAGCATGTTCTTCAGATCCAACATTTCAAAATTCTCAAAATATGCAATTTGTGCGTAAACCAATAAGTAAGTAATTCAATATGATTTCCTGGAATATTTATACAGGGTGAGTCAAGCTGAACGCTTCGGACTCTCGTGGCCAAATGGTATTTTTTTCAGTAAACCGATCTGAACTACATTTTAAAAATGATGATTTTTCAACAAGGTATTCGAAAAGAGCGTGACATATCAAAGTTATTTTTTTGTAATGGAACACCCTGTATTATCTTGCATTTTGAATTCTTTGAGGAAAAATAAGCTCAACTTATTTTGAGTAACTGTTTGGAAGGCATTTCTAATCCTCACTTTCATATCTCCAGGAGTGGTGGTTGTACTGTATACAATATCCTTGATATATCCCCATAAAAAAAAGTTCAGGGGTGTGAGATCAGGCGATTTCGCTGGCCAGTTATGAGGACCACCCCTCCCTATTCATTCATCTATAAATTTTCTGTTCAGATAGTTCCTGACAACACGTTTGAAATGTGCCGGAGCACCATCTAATTGTAGCCACATTCCTCACATTCGAAGGAATATCTTCTAGAAGATCCCAACAATCTGTTTCCATGAATCTTAAGAATTTCCTTCCATCCAGATACCCATTAGAGAAATAAGGACCAATTATGGTTTCTCCTATGATTCCACCGAGTTAACACTCCACCGGTTTTCGGTGTCATAATAATGAAAGTTATGTCGATTCACTAGACCAGTGTTATGGAAGATTGATTCGTCTGTGAATAAAATATGTTCATAAAAGTTCATTTCTTCGCCAACTCGTTCAAGATACCATAAATAGGAATCTAGCCTGCGTTCAAAGTCCCTTCCATGTTGATGCAGCTGAATGTGGTATGGATGATATTTGTGTTTTCTTATACCTGTCGCATTAGCAATGGCTCTTGTACTGGTATTGGGATTTTCAATCACATATTGCAAAACTTCGAAATTGAATTCCTCATTCCCAGTCTCGAACAGTGTATTCGATACTACCAAATCTCGCTAATGATCTCTCAAATACATTTTCATCAGGACGCTCTTGATCTGGGTACTCTTGTGCATAAACCCTCGACGCTAATAAGCAATTTTCATGACACTCTTCAATCGTTAAAATCATGTTGATTCTTTTTTCAAGTGTAAAACTTTTCATTTTACTTCTCAAATCTGAGAATACGAGAGCAAGATGAATTCAACACAAACTAATGACAAAATATTACGCTTTTTGACAGGAGTCTGTTTGGACCAACAATTGAACAGAGTTGAAAGTATTACTCACGTATATGATATCAGACTACTAGATGAAATGATGTTAATTCAAAATAATCTTCGTATTTCGAAAAGGCTTCGATAACTCCTGAAGCACCACATTTAGGTATGGGGAAATATTATATGGTTCGAAAGGAAATGAAAAGGTGAATCTTGTCACGTGGAAAAATATGGGGTGTTCTATTTGAAATAACAGAGTTATTGGAATTCAAATATGCGGTAAGTGTTTCTGATAATATAAAACACACTGTATACTATCGATCGTCCACTCAATCCACAGAAACTTGTTGGGAGGGATTTGAGTGACCGATCAAAATTTTGTATACCTGCCGTGGCTAACTCCAATGTTATTGAATCTCTTTGACAAAGTTACATTTTGTGAAAAAGTTGAATATCTTACAAACGAGGAAAGTTAGGTATAGAATGCAAGAAAATACAAGGTGTTCCTTTTAAAAAAATATAACTTTGATATGTCACGCTCTTTTCAAATACCTTGTATAAAAATAATTATTTTCAAAATGTAGTTCAGATCGACATACATATACTTCCCCAGACCGTTTACTGAAAAAAAAAATCCCATTTAGCCACGAGAGTCCGAGGCGTTCAGTTCGACTCACCCTGTATACGCAGGGTGTAATCTAACCTCCTGCACACCCTTGAATGACGAGTGTATAATGCCATTTTATAACGAATAACAGTTGTCAAAATATCTGTTTCTTTAAACATGTTTTTTTCTTTGTTAAATTCGACAAAATTTTGGGCAGCGCCACCTACCTAATTTCAGGTGACCTGCTCAGAGGAAAACTTCGGCAATTGCCGAGTGAAATGAACATTTAACTCGACATTTGCATAAAGTAGAATGTTGAACTGATTGTGTGGTAAATGTATACATTGCAGGCTGTCTAAAATTGATATTCAATTTCAAAGTGGAGAAAACATTCACCTTTGGTATATCCGAACTGGTGATGAAGCCAGAACTAGTTGACTTCATACTCTGCTTTGAGGCATTTGTCATGATTATCACAGTCGCTCGTAAGGAACAAACGACGCAAACACTATTGAAGAGGGAAACATTCGCAATTGTATATTGCTTTGAAAAATCACGGTCATTGAAATGATTCAGGTGAACTGAACATGCACGGTTAACGAACAAAAGTTTGATAGATTCTACTATTGTTTTCTGATTGGCTGGTGAACAAAAGATCGTAATTAGCAACCAATCAGAAAATAGTACGCGATGTGCAGGAGAATTAACTTGGACATTATTGCTTTATCTTTGCTTGCTCCTTAAACTAAATAACGAGGTATTCCGTGCGAATTTTGAGGAGTAGAAGGCAAGATGAATCATTCGTCGCATTTATGAATAAAGTAGTAAATTTACATTCTGATTGGAGTCGCCAATCACTGTGCGGGCATTTCACTACCTACCTAAGCGTTATTAGAGTCTTTGAGCATGAACATTTTTCTCGCAAGGACGCCTGAGTGCTGTGAAATGGACGAAAAGAAGTCCAACCTGACCTGCTTACTCAAGCTAAGCAACCTAAACATTACAACCTGATGTGTTCGTGTGTGGCAAGGTACACCCAACCGTCACCCAGAATGCAATGTCGCCAGTTGTCATTGAAGTCATGAGAAATAAAAAAGAGGCAGAAGCTGTAGCGGAACAAACGTGTTGTTACAGAATACCGAAACTATTGAACAAGAGATGAAATGGAAAACGAGTAAACACATAATATGTTTGAATACTTCCTTCCACTATCTAATCATTGGCAATATGCACGAATTTGTTGTTTTTCAGATATTATTAGCAGGTTACGAACCCTTGGAACTGAAATATATTTTTTATCACTTCACTCCCATTCAATTAACATTACAGCATTGAAAATCCATTTTTTCTCTGTGAAATGTCCTTTGATCCAATTAGATTATTGTGCAATTTTCTGAGTCCACTTTACGAGCTGAAATTACATAAAAAAGGAAGATTCATGATACCCTTATACTCTGGGAAAATATCAATAAGTGTATAACAATTGGGGGTGGCATTCTCGCCTAAATAGAAAACCAGAAAGATACGCCGGAGTACAGACCTTATTATGAGAGCATTGACTGTTTTGCAAAAGGAGTACATGTTTCGCTTTGCTTGGAATATGCAATTTAGAAAAATATCATTTGCCTCAAACCGTGTTTTATGTTCGACGGATGACGAGGAAACTAAATTGCGCCCTTTGTGATCAAGGGAATGAGGCATTCTATGCCAAGATTGCAATTAGGTTGCATACATATTCACGTGGCCTTGTTTATTTCGCATCCGACTACGTCTGAAATCATGCTATAAATGAAAATATTCACCGGTAGGAAATTCATTCATCCAGAAATCAACACGCTGGATGGAAACAAAGGGAATGATGCACGAATAGACACGGAAAAGGTCTAACACACAACTCAATTGATATGAATAACAAGTTAATGTTACAATGCCAGGCTCTTGAATGTCAAATTCATGTCATTTGTTGGAAATCTAAAATAATTCAATAATATTTTGAAGTTTCCATCATCATTAAAGAAAAACAATGTATTCCTCCAAACTAGAACTTGACGACAACTAGATTGAAAAAAGATTGTTTCTTGTTAGATTTCATAAATTGAGAAAGCCAAATAAAATGTTTTTATCTTAGCGAAAATATAGGTAACAGACAGAAGATTTTTTTGAAGTATTTGATATTGCCCCAAGAATAAAGAGACCCGTATTTAGACAACCGATTTACTTAAACCCAGCTGGGTGACTTTGGCTCATTTTAATAAATAGACATCATTAATTATAAAATTTAAATCTTGCCTTTTTGAGCCTGTTTGTTTGTCAGATTGAATTTTCGTGATTCTTTCTACTGTAAATGGGTATATATACCTATATGATATGTATTATATACGTGCAACACTGTATTCCATTCAGGAGTCATTTGCAACTAAATTCAACCTGCATAAAATTTGTCTGCAACTAGCAAAATGTTTTTTTACTCAGTTATGATGATTGATTTTTTTTTATGTACAAATTTCTTTTTTTATATATTATTACATCCGTCGGGTTACTTTGGCCAATGTACATGCTATAAAGAGAAAATCACGCAAAATATAAGCAATGGGTCACGCAAAATATAAGCAATGGCCCTCAATATGCGAGGGATTTTGCACACCATGTTTTTTATACTTACAAAGTCTCAATCACAATTTGACATAGCTAATTTGAAATAGACCACTATTTCAAATCAGCAAAGATCAATATTTTGGTATATAATGATTCCAATTTATTTTTACAAATTCATCGTAGACATTCAAAGTAACCCGAAATTACGGTACCTAGAAACCATTTGGAAGAATGGACAGAAAAATTTTTTGAAAACCCCTCAAATTACTACAAACGAAAATTAAAAAAAAAAAACAAAAAAAACTCTTCAAACTAAATTAAATCATCAAAATTCAAAATGAAAAACTACATGATTTTTCCTCAGGAATCTCAAGCAAATGTTGATTTATTGTTAATTGATGAGTTATGTTCCAAAGATAACACCGGCCGACTTGATTTTCCTTGTTTAAAATATTATTGATTTTTTCTATCAATTTTGTGGTGCTGACGACGGGGCCAGATCACATTTTTTCGTATCACGTTAGGTTTTTGATAAAATTATTATTTTGGCAATTTTATTTGTTTTAATAAAAATAAGTTAAATTATTAAGTTTTGGCGCTCTTTTTTCGAATTTTGCGACCTCTCGTGAGAAAATCTATTAGTTGCAACAGCGGAGCACCCAGTTATTAAGGCGTTACATGAGAATAAGCCGTTACCGTAACTTTGTTTACAAAATTTATGCTGAAATATTAGAGTGTTTATTTAAAAAAGTGTTACTGTTTTACTTTTTATATTTATTGAATATTATCAATTATTTGTGGCTGAACAACATTGCCAAAACAAAATGTCTTCAAGAAAGTGTCGAAATAGTGTGGATACATTTTGTTACATTTGTGGAAATTTTATGATTTGAAAGCAAAAACAAAAAATTGCTGATTTCGTGCAAAATGCATATAATGCTTACTTTGGCTTTAAAATACAACTCAAATCGTGGGTATTGTAACGAACCTAGGCCGGACCTGTCGCCTCACGCGTTGCCATCGACAACGATGAGATCATCCCCGGAGATATTCGAGAACCATCCAGTCGCTCTGCCGCGGAAAACAACGGTCAATATTGGAAACAATTGGAACATGCCGGTCGCCAACTGCCAGAATTCGAAACATCGAGAATGCTGTATCGGAGATGAATAGGCAACCCTCAAGTGGAGTGGGACAGTCTGAACGAGCCCATACGATCGAGCTATACAGTGGCGTAATATAAATTAAGTTGTAAATTTAAGTTTGAAATAAATTAATGAAACCAAGTTAAGTTTATTTACGTTACAATTGGTGTCGGAAGTGAGATTTTGAAAATAAACAAGTGATCGTGGAGTGGATAGTCAGAAAAATAAATTGATAGACCTTTTTGTACGCCCAAAATAGACAGTGGCCCGGTTTTCGCGAAGTGGACAATTGTGCGTGGGAATATAAACTGATACACTGTTCGCGTGAAACAGAAAATAGACAGTGGCCCGGTTTTCGCGTAGTGGACAATTGTGCGTGGGAATATAAACTGATACACTCTTCGCGTGAAACAGACAATAGACTGGTGGCCCGTGGAAAAGAATTCGCGAAGTGAATTTTTAACAAACTGATAAACTTTTCGTGTGAAACAGACTGATACCTCGTCAAAGACAAAATGTGTTCAAGAAAAGTGCGCCTTGCGGACTTGAAGGTAGCGGAATTGGAACAGGAATTGGAGGAAAGGGAACTGGAAACAACGGGTAAAAAGCAAGTACTTCAGGAAAGACTTGCAGAAGGACTTATACAAGAAGGTGAGGACCCCGAAACATTTTTATTCGAAGTTCCCGGAGGTGATTTGAGTCCGATAATAGAATCCTTGAAAGAAGAGCTGCAACAAAATTCTAGAAATCTGGAAGAGAAGCTTGAAGAAAATTCTAGAAATCTGGAAGAGAAGCTTCAAGAAAATTCTAGAAATCTGGAAGAGAAGCTTCAAGAAAATTCTATAAATCTAGAAGAGAAGCTTCAAGAAAATTCAAGAAGCCTGGAAGAGAATCTTCAAGAAAATTCTATAAATCTGGAAGAGAAGCTTCAAGAAAATTCAAGAAGCCTGGAAGAGAATGCTAAGAAATTAAATCTGGAAGAGAAGCTTCAAGAAAATTCTAGAAATCTGGAAGAGAAGCTTCTAGAAAATTCAAGAAGCCTGGAAGAAAATGCAAGAAGCCTGGAAGAGAAGTTCCTGGAAAACACAGAAGGCCTAAAAAAAGAATTGTGTGGTGTGGCTAATTTTCTAGAAGAAAGAATGGGAACCGTTGAGACAGAGATAGATAAAATTAGGGAGCAAATGAACACGGAGGTAGATAAAATGAAGGAAACAATCAGTAAGCTGGAAAAACGAATTAATAGTGCGCCCTCCACAGAGATGGTTAACGAAAATGCAATGCTGGACTTGAGTTTGAACTTGGATAAAGTTCAAGAGGGTATAAAAGATGTCAAGGTCATTTCAGAAATAGGGAAGCTTTCCATGAAGCCGCCTCAGTTCGACGGAAAAACTCCATGGGCAAATTACCGCCGGCAGTTTGAAGCAGCGGCCAAAGCAGACGGATGGAATGCAGGGGAAAGAGCTGTAGCACTGACACTTGCATTACGTGGAGAAGCGACAAATATTCTACAAACTCTCACCGCCCAAGAACAGGAGGACTATGATCAGCTGATTAAACATCTAGAATTACGATATGGCCAGGCCCATTTGGAACACGTATACCACTCCCAACTGAAAAATCGCTGCCAGAAATCGGGCGAATCCTTAAAAGAATTCGAAGCTGACATTGCACGCTTGGTTCGTCTCGCATATCCAGCCACACCGGAAAATGTAATGGAGCGATTAGCGGTTCAGGCATTCTTGGATGGACTCCGTGACCAAGAAACCAGACAAGCGTTGACACTAGCTCGTCCAACACATCTCGTAGACGCACTGGCACGCGCTTTGGAATTTGAGGCAGCAAAGCAATCCTGCAAAAACCAAAGTAAAGTTCGAAGTATTGAAGAAGACTCACAGGAGCATGCTGACTTGGAAGCTGCCATAAGAAAAGTGATGAAGGAAGTTTTGCCTGAGAAAAGACAGATAAGATGCTGGAATTGTGGCAAAATTGGACATGTGCGTAGCAAATGTCCAACATTCGAAAACACGACTCCGATGCAGGAAAACTAAAGAAGGTCGACGAGAAGGGGCAATCGTCGGCCTGTGTCCAGCAAGCCCCGGTAACAACGCATATGTCGCTATCCTGAAACGACAGAACAGAGGTGTTTTCGTAGACGGTCTCATCAATAACGAGCCTTGCACCATGCTGCTAGATACAGGTGCGACTAGGACAATTCTCGGACCTGCCTTTGCCAGAACACCGGAACGAATTGAACCGACAACTTGGAAGCTACGCACAGCAACAGGGGAGCCAGCTACTGTATATGGCGAGCTACCGATTGAAATAATTTTGGGCAGCACTAAAGTGAAACATCAGGCACTTGTAGCGGACATCGAAGACGATGCAATCATCGGAATGGACATCATGAATTCCAGAGGATTTGAATTGGATTTCAAAGACGGCGTCCTACGTGTCAACGGAGAAGAGCTGGTACTTCATGGGAGAAGTGAAGAGTTGATCCGTGTGCTGTTGGCTGAAGATGTAAGCGTACCTGAGAGGGCTGAAACCATCCTGGAGGTTCGCCTGGACGGGAGTGCGAGCAGTGGAGACGTGATGATGTTCGAGCCCAAACTTCATGATGAGAAAATTGGACGAGGGATTGCCCTAGGGAAAACCCTGTTACGTGCTGAAAAATTTGTACCGGTAAGGGTCATGAATGTCAATTACTTTCCAGTGACCTTAAAGAAAGGAACAATTCTAGGGCACTGCTCGTCAGTTTCATCTGTGATCCGGGGCGTACGAGGTACGATTAGCCAACCCAACAACTTGCCCACAGAACTAGAAAAATTAGTTGCCATCTCTTCCAAAGACATAAAACCAGCTCAACAGCCCAAACTAAGAGATTTAGTCAAAAAGTACCAAGACATCTTCGATACCGGACAAGGAAAAGGGGTCGAACTAATTTGGTCCAGCACAAGATTGATACTGGGGGTGCCCGACCGATCCGGCAATCAGCAAGAAGACTTCCTCTTGCCAAGAAGGAAGAGGCTGACAAAATAGTCAGCGATATGGGAAAAGAAGGAGTTATCGAACCATCTGACAGTCCCTGGTCCTCTCCAGTCGTACTGGTGAAGAAAAGGATGGATCGACACGCTTTGTGTAGACTATCGCCAACTTAATAATGTCACGAAGAAGGACAGTTACCCTCTCCCGGAATAGATGACACCCTAGACACGTTGGCTGGTTCCACGATTTTCTCGACCCTTGATCTGAAGAGTGGATACTGGCAAGTAGAACTGGCTCAGGAAGATCGAGAAAGACTGCTTTACCATCGGCTCAGGATTGTGGCAGTTCACCGTTATGCCATTCGGGCTCTGTAATGCTCCCGCCACATTCGAAAGATTGATGGAAACAGTACTGAAGGGACTCTCATGGAACACGTGTCTAGTGTATCTCGACGACATAATTGTGGTCGGCAGATCGTTTGAGGACCACGTGAAAACTTGGAGGAAGTATTCCTGCGACTGAGGAACTCCGGATTGAAGCTGAGCCCTAAGAAATACCATCTGTTCCAAAAGAAGTACGATACCTCGGCCACGTTGTCTCTGGGGAAGGAGTAGCGGTGGATGACCAGAAGATCAAAGCTGTTAAGGATTGGCCCATCCCAAAAGACATTCACCAACTTCGAAGTTTCCTTGGTTTATGCACATACTATCGCCGATATGTGCTGGGATTCGCCAACATCGCTAAACCACTGACCAAGCTCACGGAAGGCCAAACAAAGTTCCAGTGGTCCGAAGAATGTCAAGACTCATTCAGGAAGCTGAAAGGAGCTTTGATCAACGCACCTATACTGAGCTATCCCCTACCCAAAGGGAAATTCATTTTGGATACGGACGCCAGCAACGTGGGACTTGGAGCTGTCCTATCTCAGATCCAGGAGGGACAGGAGAAGGTCATTGGTTATTTCAGCAAGACGCTTAGCAAACCAGAGCGCAATTACTGTGTCACCAGGCGAGAGCTGTTAGCTGTTGTAAAGGGAGTGGAACACTTCTACAAGTACGTGTATGGAAGAAGATTCCTGTTGAGAACGACCATGCAGCTCTCAAATGGCTCTTACAGTTCAAAATCCTGAGGGTCAAGTAGCACGTTGGATCGAGAGACTCCAAGAATTCGATTTCGAGATCGAACATCAAGCCGGAACTAGCCATAAGAATTCAGATGCCTTGTCGCGAAGACCATGTCCAGATGATTGCTCACATTGCCGACGAGCAGAAGAGAAAGAAGCAACACTTTGTAGAACCGCGGCAATGGATGACAACTGGAATGACAGCAAGATCCAGAAAGACCAAGAGGAGACCCCGACCTTGGCTTAGTCGTCAGCTGGAAAAAGGGCAATCGAAGACCATCATGGCAGGAAGTCGCAGGTTACTCGCCGGCTGTTAAGTCCTATTGGGCACAATGGAACTCTCTTATTCTGGACAATGGGATCCTGAAACGTGTGTTGGAGGCCGATATTGGGGGGGAAGACAGACGCCAAATAATTGTTCCCAGAAACAGAAGAGAGGAAGTGCTGCGGGAAATCCATGATGGAGTCGCCGGAGGACATCTGGGAGTGACGAAGACCCTGCAGAAAGTGAGGCAACGGTTTTACTGGGCCAATTGTCAAGCTGACGTCCAGAACTGGTGCAGGAAGTGCGCTGTATGCGCTGCTAGCAATGGACCTCGAATACGACCCAAGGCCCCGATGCGTCAGTACAACGTAGGCAGCCCGTTCGAGAGAATCGCCATTGAGATCGCCGGCCCGTTTCCCGTATCCGACCACGGGAATAAATACATCCTTGTGGCAATGGACTACTTCAGTAAGTGGGCGGAAGCCTATGCCCTGCCCAACCAGGAAGCCATCACCATCGCCGACGTCTTGGTGAAAGAGTGGATATGTCATTCGGTATTCCAAGGGCGACTCGGATCAAGGCGAAATATACCAGTTTGAAATATGTCTACTGCTGAACATCCGCAAGACAAGAACCACGGCCCTACATCCGCAGTTCGATGGAATGGTGGAACGGATGAACAGGACGATCAACCGCCACTTGTCCAAGGTTGTCTCTGACCATCAAAGAGACTGGGACCAGTATCTTCATTTGTTCCTGATGGCCTATCGATCCGCAGTACACGAGTCAACCGGTCAAACTCCTGCTAGTATTATAATGGGCCGAGAACTGCGACTGCCTTGTGACCTGAAGTTTGGGATACCGCCAGGACAAGACACTGCGGGAGAGGACTACGTCAGCAAACTTCGGCAGAGAATGGACGACATCCACGAACGAGTCCGGTTGAACATCCAGAGTGCCAGCGATAAAATGAAGAAGACCTATGACATCAAGGCCGACGCTGGAGGATTTAAGGTTGATGACCTGGTTTGGCTGTACAACCCCAAACGTCGTCGTGGACTATCACCAAAGTTGCGGAACTCGTGGGAAGGCCCGTATAAAATCGTGAAAAGGTTAAACGACCTTGTGTACCGAATCCATAAGCCACCCCGAGGGAAACCAAGGGTCGTCCATTTCAACAGGTTGGCCCCTTACGCTGGAAACCATGACCAAGTTGGCACCCTCAAGCCACCGGAGGATGATATGACGTTCGAGAAGTTTATGTCCTTGTATTCAAACGGGCAGAAAGTTCTACATGGGGTTACTAGAGAGGAGTCACGAGACCTTTCGAGGTGCCTGCTGACTACGCACTAGCGCACTGTGTGGCAGAAGATCTTCGAATGTCCAGGGGCATCGCCGTAGTGTTCTCCAAGAAATTTGGTCAACTCCAAACACTGCGGGAGCAGAATCCAGAAGTTGGTGGGGTGCTACAGTTGAAGAAAGGCCAGAGAAACATCTACTACCTAGTTACCAAGAGGCATTCCCAAGATAAACCGTCCTATGAAGATGTCTGGAAGAGTCTCACCAAACTAAGAGATACTATGGTGGACCAGAATCTGATGGATCTAGCAATTCCAAAATTATCCTGTGGTATTGATGGGTTGGACTGGAGAGTCATAAGAAGTATGCTGGAGGTGATATTCAGATCCAGCGGCGTCAAGATTTTGGTTTGCTGTAACCCTCTTCCACGACCGATCATGAAGACCGTGGAGTGTTACTTCCATCGAACTTCACGGTGCAGATATGGGGAGTCATGCAGATATCGTCACACTCCAAGGATGAAATTTAGGGACGAAATGTCTTTAAGAAGGGGGCAATGTAACGAACCTAGGCCGGACCTGTCGCCTCACGCGTTGCCATCGACAACGATGAGATCATCCCCGGAGATATTCGAGAACCATCCAGTCGCTCTGCCGCGGAAAACAACGGTCAATATTGGAAACAATTGGAACATGCCGGTCGCCAACTGCCAGAATTCGAAACATCGAGAATGCTGTATCGGAGATAAATAGGCAACCCTCAAGTGGAGTGGGACAGTCTGAACGAGCCCATACGATCGAGCTATACAGTGGCGTAATATAAATTAAGTTGTAAATTTAAGTGTGAAATAAATTAATGAAACCAAGTTAAGTTTATTTACGTTACAGTATGATGAAACAATTTGTTAAAGCACTGAACAAAGACAATGATGGTCAAAAATTCTCAAGATTATCTAATGCGAAAATAAAAGGAGGGGTATGGACCACAAATCAGATCTTTGAGGAAAGACGGGGAATTTGATTCAACAATGAATACTACTGAATTAGAAGATGACTGGCTTTTGAAAACGTTGTTAACGATTTCTTAAGGAATCAAAAACACCCTGACTATGAAAATATCGTGGCAACTTTATTGGATAAATATAAAAAATTGGGATGCAATATGAGTATAAAACTCCACTTTCTAGATTCACATCTGGATTTTTTTCCTGAAAATCTTGGTGATTTTAATGAAGAACAGGGAGAATGGTTTCATCAAGACACCAAAACAAGGTACCAAGGTCGATGGAATGTGAATATGATGGCTGATTACTGCTGGTCACTGAAACGTGATATTCCTGATGATATTCACAAAAAAATCACACCCAGACGTAATTTTACAGAAAAGCGCAAAAGAAATCACTCTAAATAGTTCTATAGTAATGATTGTACTTGATATTTTCTTCATAAATGTTCAAATATACGTATTTATAACATAATAATTGATTTCTTCTCAAAATTTTAAATATAAAAGTTTTTTTCCTTTTATAGAAAAGCCTAATGTGACAGCAAATAAAGAGATATTTCTGTGTTCAGAACACTCAAAATTAACGATATTCAACACTCAAATGAAAACAACGTTCCAAAAATTTTTATTTGTCGGTCGGTGTAATTTTTTATATATATATATATATATATATATATATATATAATATATTGTTATGTTAGGAAGGACCAGCAATATATTTTAAAGGTGAAAAAGAAATAATTTCGTAAAGAAACCACAAAATAATGAATATTTAATAGTTAGTAGTTCATGAGATATTGTTTTAACAATTTTTTGAGATTCTATTTCCTTTATAAAGCCTTTGGATAATATTGATAGGTAAAAATATGCAAATACTATAATGCAATCATTTTCATACATTGTCAGAATGATAACAACCTATAATTGTTTAAAATACAACAAAAAAGTCTAGATTTACAAAATCATTCTGAATTAAATAAGATCAACAAAATCATAAACTTGAAACATACAGTATATGAAATTGCATCTAACCAATGGGAGAACAAGAAACTTCTTGATCACAATAGCCAATCAGGGAACAGGATGGTCAGATAAAAGATTTGAAATTGTGGAAAAGGAGAACAGAGAAATGTCAAAAATAATTATCATCAAATATTGTATTTAGTTTATAAGAAATGTAAAATATATTAGTTCATAAGTTTTCTCAAATAACACCAAAATAGTAAAAGTTCGACAAGAAAGTGCGAGATTTTGAAAATTCAAATAAAAATAAAAAAACAGAAATGGTATCCAGGTGAAGAAAAAACAAAGCCAGGGGAGATTAAAAAAAATTTTAGAACGAAGCCAGGTAGAAAATTTGAGAAAAAAGGAAATTGAATTTTTTCACGAATGACAAAGTAGTTTGCCAAAAATAACAAACCAATTCAACTTCTGGATAATCTCGACACAAAATAAATAGCATAAAAGAAGATTACCTTTTTGGACTCCACATATGAACTTGCCCAAGCTGATTTCGGGGATTTTGGATGGTTCCTTTGCAAATGGAGAGTCCCTGAGAGGAGTGGATGAAGCAGGATTTCAGATTATTGGCAGGTATTGCATCAGCGACAGTTCCAGCTCCAGGTATAAACTCTTTTAGTGCACATCACAAACTGAATCACTTTGCAACGTAACTCGTATATCTGAAGAACGCTATTTATTTTGGCATTGAACTATAAAAGAATTCTTCCAACCCAAAAGAAAAAGTGAAGTTATGTTCACAGTATCCATCACTTTTTTTCATTATTTTCTATGAAAATTTGTCAATTGACCATAGTTTTAAGTTATCTATCGCAGGCCAGGTTACCATAAGTTTTCCTGAATGAAGGAAATACTTGTTTTTGATAATTTCTGGTTCATTTTCCACAATGATATGATATGATGAACACTGAACTGAAATAGTTCCAATGACATCAAGACAAGGCAGTGGCTCTATTGCCAGTGCCGACTCCTGAGGCGAAGGCGTACCAACTGAGTTAGTCGTGGTGAGAAAGGGTAATAACAATTGGCAGCAACGTGGCGAGAAAACAGTGACGTTAGCTAGCAATTATTATTTCATAACAATTTGGCAAAATTCGGTAATTGATATTTCATAACAATTAGGGTTCTCAAAGTGGAGCTGAATAGACAAAATAAGAATTAGAAATAAACCAAAATTGAAAACAAAAAATATTTTCAAAGTCAAATAATATTATACAGGGAAAATAAAAGTTGACAACTTCAGAAATATTTTTACATTATCATTACATTACAATTGGTCCTCAAAGTAAGGGCAAAAATAACAGCAATTTATATATACATAACAATATATATATATATATATATATATATATATATAATACATCTCAATCATACGGGTTTTTCTCTGGATTCTATTCCTCTCTCTATAGTTCCAAGAAAAGTTGGTGTTTTTCGTTCATGTGTATTAATTTCAACTTGTGTTCTTCGAATGATCGTTTTTGTAAAGCTACAATATCTTGGTATTTTCTCACCAGTGAAATGAGAATATTCTCCTCACCTTCATTGTAATATGAGTATTTTTTTTTCTCAAGAGACGCCTAAGAATTTATAGAATACACTTGGTTTTTTTTTAATAAATTTTCCTGTATACTTTTGAGAAAACTATGAATTTTTATGTTAAGTTCGATCTAATGTTGATGTTTCTAACGGTCTGAATCATGGTACAAGCGGGAAAAATGTGTTGCCAACTTATGGAAACAATGAATTGAGGAATCCAGGATTCGTTTTTCATTGAAAAATGCATAACGTTCTAATCCATAGTTAATTAATAATCCGAGTTTAGATAATCAACGGTTTAAGCTAGCATTGAACAACTGGGCCTTAGTGTGAAGGTTGGGGTGTGAATGAGTCCAAATAATATCAAGTTTGCTAGTCTCCTCTTAAAAACATCAGAGCATTGGATGAGTATAGAAATATCTACTCCTACAAAAAAGGTTTCCGATGAAGAATGAATGGAGAACCTGGCGACCTAGCATACCTAAGGAACATGTCGAAAGCTTCTTATCCACTTCAGCACATTATTCATACTTCAGCATCATAACCGAATACGATTATAGGTTTGAGTAGTAGAACTTCATGGAAAAAACAAAGGTGAATCTAGACACTCCATATGTATGTTCATCTTCATCTTCATCTTCAACGATATACTGCAATATTCTAATCATATATCTCCGAAAACACAACATCTCAAATGAAATACAACACTTTGCTGATCAAACTGATGATGAAAGTAGAGAAAGTATATATGGAAACCTTATGAGTAAGTAGCTACTATGTTTCCACTTTAACGATATTCTGCAATCTTCCAATCATATTTATCTACTACATTGTAGATTGTATGGGGATCAATATGGCTCTTTAGCCTCTCCGTACCTCAACCTCTAAGATTTTTTTCACATCCCCCTTTTCCTATTCAAGACCCAGGATTCCGAGACTCCTTGCGAAGTTTATCAGTTTTCTGGGAGCTGAATTCCTGATGTCTGAGGGCGTTCGAGTTAAGCCTTTTGCAAAACAGCGCCTGGCAGACGCAAAGCAGGTGGTCTGCAGTTTCAGCAAAGTTCTCAAAGTAGCGGCACAGTTCACCGTCTGATCTATCCATTTTTTTGTGATGATACCTCAGAGGACAATGTTCGGTGGGCAGTTCCGTTACCAGTTTCAAGTCATCCTTGTCCAAGTCTTCCTTGGTGGTGCGCCGGAAGTCTGCCTTAATGTGGGCTTTGGAGAAACCACAGAGGGTTCTGGGCCAAGAAAATGAGTGTTTGTCCCTTCTTTGGCAAGGAGTTTGCTTCCTCATTGCCTTGTGATCTGATTATTCGTAGCCAGTTGTCTAAGGGAGAGTTTGCAGTCCTAAGACAAGTGTGTGACTTTAGAGATTTCAGTGCTGCTTCTGCTATCTGATAGGATATAGATTTTTGTCCCCTATTGATCTACTGATCCAATATCTTGAATGATTAAGTTTTATCCACCTAACGCAGCCCTAGTACCTGGAAATTGAGTTTCAAAGTATAAATTGTCTGGAAGGATCATATGTCAATAACCAAAGTTTTGAGAGTTTCAAATTGCAAATTCATTCGGAAAATTCGAATATTGGCATGTTCAAGTCTAGGAACTTGGAATTATCGGAAACTAGATCAGTCACGGCATTTTCCTTCAAAAGCAAGCCAAAAATTAATCGAGTTCAGCTGAAGTACTGGTCCTCATAGCTCACAGGCTAGTATAACCAATAAAAAGGCACCGGTCTGTAAGGAGTAAAAAAGGTGAATTAATTATCCCTTCAGTTAGGTTTTGTAGTCAAACGTTTCAAGTTATATTAGTCTGGATCTTACTCTTGTAACGAAATAAGGATGGGCTCAATAAGTCATGGCGCAACTGTGAAATAGTAGAAAAAAGTATATTTAGCATGTCCCAATGTTACTTTTTGAAATGAATAAATCCTGGTTCTTCCATCTTGCTATACATCAACTAATAAAGAGTGACCGTAGAAGTAACTGGTGCGCACAAAAAGATCCTGGCCGCTTACTAAGCTTTTGGTCATTGCAAACTCCTTGGTTGGGGTGATGTAAAGATATTCGAAGAATATGTTGGACTTTCAAAATTGAATTTGAAATTTGGAGAAAATATTTGTTATGATGAACTGAGAAGATCTGAGACAATATAATGGTTAAATAGTTGTAGAAATTTCAGTATTGAATAAGTAAATTTGAGGAAAATTTCTATTATAATGGAAATTGAATAAACCCACTATAAAATGAATATTCCCAGAGTATAGTAGTTTGAAGTCAGTAAGCTATCCTACCAAAATATGATCAATCAATAGCAAAATTGAGAAATGGTCGAATTGAATGAGTTTACAGTGCTAAAATGTTTTTCTCCGCAATTTTTATGGATCCAGGTTCAACTACCCCTAATAATCATTCATTCAAGAGTAGCCCAGGATGATAACCCGTTGGTCATGAAAATCTCCTTGATTGTGGTGTTGTGAAAGTACTAGAAGGTGATAGATTTATGAGCAGACACGGGACATATTCTGGTATTCTAATCCCAATTGGAACGGTAATAAAAATAAGAGCACTACTAGGAGTGTTCATATGCACTGCCCAGCAAATGGGAAATTTATATACTACACCAGTGTCTTTACTTTCAAAGCGTTCCTGGTACAATAATAAAAAAGTTAAGTGCTGCCGACTCTAGTTGCCCAGATTATTAGTAAAGGCGCTATCAAATATATTTGAGGAATAAAAGCTCGGCTAGCTGGATTGGACATCTGTTATCTGAAGCCGCATGATTGACCCAGTTCACAATATTCCATAATCAGTGCCGTGTGTTGTTGAGGTTATATAGGAATTATCCATTGAAAATAATTTTATCAATATGGCTTTTTCTGGAGACCTTTCGAAACAAATAATAAAATTCAGTTGAGATAACATGTGTCTACTTTCACATGGGGTGATCAATTGCCATGATTGTAAGAATAAGTAACTGAAAAAATACCACTGGAAAATAATATACCGACGCCTATGTCAAGGCGGCAATTGGAAAGAGCAATCCTTCACGAAACTTTTTATGTCGGTCCAATTGGGATTAGAAATACTATAATATATTTTAGGGATTGGCCGGAGTAGTCAATATGAATATACAGTGCGGTCCATAAGTATGGAAAAATTCATTTTTAGCGTTATTATGTATTTGTTTGAAAAAACCTGAAACACATCGATTTCTATTCTCCATTTGACAATTTACAGTATGAAAATATTACCCCCTTCATGCACCCCTCTGGATTATGAGCACCCCCTCAAAAATTTTAAATGAGGGGAGTCGTGAGGCACCTTGTTTGAAAGGGATTTTCATTCTCTGTTCAGCAATATTAAGTTTTTCAAATTTGGTGCAATCATAACTTAGAAAATGTAAAGAATTTATACTTTACGTACAATGAAGGAAATAATGTTTGGGGAGTATTTTTCAGTTTATTTTACAATTAAATTAAATGTTCAAAATGACCACCATTCACTTCTTGACAATAAGTCGATCTTGGAATTTTCGTACAACATTTTGTAGGACCTTAGGGGTTATGTTGTCAATTTCTTCCATTATCCTAACTTTTAAATCTGCAATATTGTTCGGTCTATTGAAATATACTTTTGATTTTAAATGACCCCATGAGATATAATCGGATATTTTCTTATCTGTGAGACGTGTTGACCACAGTATTTATTATTGAACATTTCACAAACCTCCTTTTGAGTTCTTGCTTTATTACCGCATCCAATCATAATTAGAATGTATATTCTTTGAATTCCAGATAAAAGAGCCATAGTTAAATCAAATACACACACAAATATGTTTCAATACACTGAGGTGTATCAGCAACTGATAAATATCAAAATAACAGTAGTCTACTAGATTGCCATTACATTATTTATGTGGGTTTTGTGAATGATTTTTTGGTGTCGAATTTTTCCGAACATTTAGCAAAACATATAAGAAAATACTTGATTATTTCTTATGGGGTTATTTAAAATCAAAGGTATATTTCAATATTGCAGATTTAAAAAATAAGATAACGGAAGAAATGAACAACATAGCCCCTGAGGTCCTACAAAATGTTGTACGAGAATTCCAAGATCGACTTGCTTATTGTCAAGAAGTGAATGGTGGTCATTTTAAACATTGAATTTAATTGTGAAATAAATTGAAGAATACTTCCTAAACATTTTGTGACATTATTTCCTTCATTCTACGTAGAGTATAAAAATTTTACATTTTCAAAATAAATTTTCTCAGTTATGATTGCACCAAATTTGAAAAACTCAATATTGCTGAATAGAGAATGGAAATCTCTGTTGAACAAGGTGCCACACGATCCCCTTCTCGTTAAAAAATTTTGAGATTGTGCTCATAACTCAGAGGGAGTGCAAGAATGGGGTGATATTTTCATACTGTAAAGTGTCAAATTGACGATAGATATCAACCTGTTTCAGATTTTTCTAAACAAAGACAAAATAACATTAAAAATGAATTTATTCCATACCTATGGACCGCACTGTAATTCTGACACTTGGTTGGTTTGTCGTGAGTTGATAACAAAATTAGAATATTTACATTGTTGAACTAATATACATTTTGACAGGAGACGATTTTAAAATATGATGGACTTAGATCATTTCGTATGATAATGAGAATAAATTATAAGATCTGATTTGTTGAATTTGCTTTTGAAATTCTAATTGTTTGCTTCAATTCATTAATTCCTTTGCACTATTTGTATTTTATTTCTCTTTCGCTATACAGAACTTTGTATCCATCACGTTGTGTAATCATTTTTTTACACAAAGTGGGAAAATTCATATTAATCTATTATAAGTATATTTAATGAAATGTTGGCTTTCTACTCCTCCATTTCATATGAGAACATGGAAATCTAATCGACAATTTTAAAAATCTCTTCGGATATGGAAACCTCAAACACAAATTGTTATAAATTCGGACCGAGAGTTATTTCTCGAACCCCAGCCCATATTCACATTATGAACCCCTTACGATCAAACATACGCATATATCTTATATTCCAAACTTTGCCTCTAATGTTTGTTGGATGATGTTTTTCAATGAATTCATGATTTTAGTTTACCCAGTATCTTCTCCCAAAGGTTTATTTAGTTCATGTTATCCAGCGGGCCATTTTACAACACCTTATGTTTATTCAATTCAAGTAACAATTGTTTTTCTAGAATTGTATCTTAGCTGCTAAGATTCCATAATTCAATGATGATGAGCTGAGTGATTGATTTGTGAGCACTGCATTTTGAAATCCACATTTTGCACGCCATTGCATAGTAATAGATAGACAATTTTTTATGAATACTTTGTAATAGAAAATACTGCAAATAACCGTTTTCAAAACGTTACACGTTGGTTTGGATTGAAATATAACATTGCGTAACCAAACAATGTTCCAATGACGTTTTTATACAACTTTTTTTTATTCATATTGAATCTGGGGCTGTCTATGTATCTTCAATATATATAATTCAACTATGGGGTTCTGGGATGCGTCTCTGATAATACAGAAAGGAGGAAGGAAGTATATTCGAACGAGTTCTCATAAACTCATTATTAGTAACATATCGACAGTTATGCAAAATTGAACTCATTATACCCGTTTATTTCATTCGGAAAAAAAAGTGTGATATTGAAGCAAAAAGAAATACATCGAACAATTATAAAAAACCGCTCGAGTCGGTCGTTCTACCAACCGTGAATTTCGCGTAATCATCCCGTACTTCAATTTTGCGTAGGTGCTCATTTTTTCACTTTATATGAATGACTACTTTCCAAACACTGATAAACCCTTCCCACGCATTCGTCTACGAGCTCTCATTTCCCAGGCGAATTACACTCGAATATATTGCGTAAGAATCGTTGATTACTCCCATCCAACCCCACAGTAATAATAATAAAGTTTATTTATCGAATGTACATATAGATAAAGTTTAGGTACATTTAGAAATATAAATAAACAAGAGCATCACAGAAGCAATAACATAAGTATCGATTGTGCGTGATATAGCCAGGTGATCTGAATACTAATTCTAAAATATATTATATTATATAAGGGATAGTAGATTAAAATTATAATATATAAAATAAATTGGGTAAATATCATAGTTGGGTACGGGTGTCACATACTAATACAAACATTACATTTGTGACTAACAAAGATGAATACGATAAATTAAAATAAATTGGGTGGATATCATAGTTGGGTACGGGTGTCACAGACTGATACAAATATTACATGATCAGTATGGTACTAGCATTGGCATTATCTTGTAAAAAAAATCACAATCAGGTGAATATCGCAGTTGGTGTCACAGTAACGACAGTTTCGTTATCGGGCAAGTATAATCTTTTAGTTCAATAAGCACAAAACAATAAGTATACGTGGAGTGATCGTTCATGTATGAATATTGAAGTACTGCATGGTGTTCAAGTACATATATATATATATATATATATATATAAATAACAATTTCAAAGATATTCAAATTTAGTTTATAAAAGAAAGATATATAGAATCAATTAATTAATGTAATCTTGGAGGAAGGATCTTTCGCTTTCCATTAACCATTTTTTCACTCTGTTTTTGAATATTTCTGGATTTAAGGTTGTTTTTATTTCTTCTGGTAATATCTGGTAAATTCGTGGAGCTATGTATTCAGCGTTTTTTGCCCTATAGTTTTTTCGCAACGAGATCCTTTTAGGAGTTTATATCGGTTTCTAGTATTATGGGGGTGAATTACTGGTTCCAAATGGATATTTCCTTTTTTGCTAGCGTTCATTATACTCAGGCAGAATAGTTGGCGAATATCCAGAACAGCAGCTTCCTTGTACACACTATTACTAGAATAAGTTCTGCCTTTATTCAGTATGATTTTCAGTATCCATTTTTGGATAACGTGAAGGTTTGTGAGGTTACAGTCATTCACTCCTCTCCACCCTATTATACCATAGGATATTTGAGATTGTACAAGTGCGAGGTATAGCGTTCTTAGATGCCACTTATCTAGATAGTTTCTCAAATATTTGAATTTGGAAAGAGTGCCTCTCAACTTCCTAACCGTATTCTTTGTCTGCAAATCCCAGCGTAAATGCCTATCTATAGTGATGCCTAAATATTTGATGGATTGACTTTCAGGAATACAATATGTATCGCCAATCTTCAGAGGTCCCATATTTGGTGGTCCATTGGAGCAAAGGGTAGGTACTTGGTTTTTTCAAAATTAATTGTAAGTTTGTTGTGTGAGAGCCATCTTTCGATTTTTGAAAAGTCGTTTACAGCTGATGTCTTCAATTGCTGCCAGTTTGAGCCTCTATATAGAATGGCAGTATCATCAGCAAAGCTCACTACTTTTCTCTCTGTTTGAAAAAGTAGGAGTTCGTTTAGATAAATGGTAAATAGGATGGATCCCAGTATGGTTCCCTGAGGAACTCCAAATGTCACAATTTCAGGTCAACTTAATTAATTGCCGATGTTAACTCTCTGTTCACGGTAATAATAATAATAATTATCGATTGCACCCCAATCTCCAAAAATGTTTCAACTGGGTGTTAATTTCGCATTAGAAGCATTATGGATAATCTAAAAAAAGTTTTTCCGTTAGGATGGATAGGGACCTATAAGCGCTACCTTTTAAAAATATTTTCATGTTGTACAGATTGTGCCAAAAACACGGAACTCATCAAAGTTGTTATTTTTTAAAAGGAATACCCTGTATATTATTTCATTTTCGGATTTTTCGATCAGAATAAACCCAAGTTTCATAAGGTTTAATTCACCTAAACCTTATGGTTTTTTAAATATCTTTATTTTGTGAAAATGTATCAGTTTTAATGCTTAAATTCTCAACTGCTGTTTTCTTTTTTTTAACCAAATTAATGCTAGAGGATACTAACTGAACAACTTTTATATCGCACTTGTGAAATATTTACTAACTTATGCAAGGTGTGTAAAACTTATGGCAAAATAATAACAATCTTCAAAAAGCAATGGAATGCCCTGTATTTTATGTCAACAGCAGATGTCAAATTTAATTGTCTATCGAATACTAGTATACATTTTCAAATAAAGCACATTTTCATTTTACAAACTGATTTTAAGAAATTTATAATTCATCAAGTTGCCTATGGCGTTTTGACGAATGAGAATCGATTGAAATAAACACCGGGATCTAATAATAAATGCGTTTATTTTTCAATATGTTAAATGTTATGTATTAGTGTAAATTATGATGAAAATTTAAAAAAAATGGTGGACATAAAACAAGAAATATTTTATAACATGTGTTCAAAATGGCGACCATCAGACTCTAAACACAAATTTGTCCTCTTTCTAAAACCTTCAGCAACATTTCCCAACATACCCGGTCTTACATTTAGAAAAGCTGTTTCATATTGTCTGGTGTTGTTGGAGGTGTATTGTTAACGATTTCTTCCATGTATCCCCATAAGAAGAAATCAGGTGACGTCAGGTCGGGTGACTTTGGGGGCCAATTTTGGTATCCATTCCTTTCAATCCATCGATTTCGGAAATGAACATTTGAATATTCACGGACCTCACGATGGAAATGTGCGGAAGCTCCATCCATTTGAAGCCACATCGTTTTTCTTATGTCTAAGGGAATGTCTTGTAATAGGATTGGAAAATGATTTGATAAAAATTCTAAAAACAACATCCCATTTAAATGTCCTTCGAAAAAAAAATAAGGACCATTTAAATATTGACACATTATTCTGCCCCATACATTCACTGACCATCTGTGTTGATTATGGATAATTCTAAATTGATGTGGATTGGAATCAGAATAATAGTGGAAGTTAAGTCTATTAACAGTCGCATTGTTATGAAAGGTATTCATCACTTAACAGAACTGATTTGAAAAAGTTCTCATCATCTGCAACTTTATCTAATACCCACATACAAAATTCAACTCGGTTCCCATAATCGTTTTCGGAAAGTTCTTGGTGAAGCTGGTTTTTATAAGGATGGTAACTATATTTTTTAAGAACTCTTGATACGCTTGCTTGACTGATGCAGATATTTCCCACAATTAGGTTTTGACTTGTAAGGGGATTTTTTATCACAGAGGCAATCACCGCAAATTCAATTTCTTCGTTTTTTGTCACACGTTCCTTTTTAATGGGTTTTTCATACTGAACACTTCCAGTTCGTCTGAATAGTGTCAACAATCTTTCGAATGCTGCTTTATTTGGATGATTTCTGTAGAAAAATTTTTCACTGTAAATTCGTTCACCGTTGAATTCAACAACGTTCATTCGATCATGAAACATCAAATGAAATGAAAGAATAATAGTTGAATTATATTTTACCTGAAGATGACATAAACAATATCGAAACGTCGAAATGAAATAAAAAATATATAGACTGACTAAGGCCCTCATTCCGAGAAAATAAGAATATAAACATAGTGGTCAAGAAATAAAAAAATATATATATATATATATATATATATATATATATATATATATATATATATATATATATATATATATATAGGAGGAAATTTAATGGACATAGCCCTCAGGGAGAAGTGTTAACCGTAGACACGTGTTTCGGGCTCTCGGCCCTCATCAGTACGGTGAAGAAGTGCAAGGATGAACAACACTTGGTAGAAAACGACAAATCAACGGAGTCAACAAACAGAAGCCAGCCGCACATTTGTGGTTTCACGGAGGCAGCTATAGCTACCTGCGTGACATCCGAGTCCAGGATTATAGATACCAGTCCCCACGATATTCTTTCCATTCATATATATATATATATATATATATATATGTATATCATATATCATCCTAATTTCATTTTCCTATGATCGAAAAAAAAGCCATATTTTCTCTTAAAACACAACAGAGCTATAGAATATTTTAAAACCTATTTCAATCCCAGACCAGAGACGCTACTGACTTTTATTTATTCAGACCTCTCCAAATATTAGATTTCTTGGCCTCCAACGCTGGATACACCTACAAGCAATATCATTGGCTTGCGGTCCGTTTTGATTAGCTCAAGCGAATCTGGTGTAGAACTAGACAGCTGTCACTCAAACCCACGTTGACTATCGGCTCTTTTGATCTTTTCCGATCTTCCGTTCGGCGACGGAGAATGTTTACGAGTAGTACACATTATTTTTCGTTCCGATACTTCGCATATACGCTCGGGTAAGCGAAGTGAGTTTTTGATTTGCTCCTTATAGGAACAGCTTTTGCAATTGAAAATATAATTCAATTTTACTTTTAACCATGGATGTTCTACGGAATCACAATTGCGATGAGTAACACGAAATACGGTAAATAGAGGAAGATTCATGACTAAAATAATTTTTCATTTTTGAATTCATTTCATAGCTTAATTATTAGGTACAGATTTTGAATTCATACAATAATCCAATTCATTGATTTTTAATGACCATAATCATAACGGATACCATTTATTGGATTTGGTAAACTGCTAATCAAGCAATTACCTAGAAATGACTGATATGAAGTTGAATTATTTTGTCGATGTTTGAGATCTTCTGATGAATAAATGATTCTAACACTACTCACCTGCTCTTCATATTGAAAACGAATGATCGCATTTGTATTTAGTGAAGAGTTTCCTAGAGTGATTTGCGTAATCACAATTTTTTCATTTTTCAAAAAGTAATGATCAGTGATATCATTCTAAACTGATTTCGTCCTATTGTTCTACGTCGAAACGCCCAAAAATTAACAGGGAGGGGTGCTATAAAAAACCGCACTGTATATAGTTTTTTATAATATGTATTTATTTTTCATTTTCGAACATAGTTCGAACTCAGAAGACGAACTATCAGGATTGGAGCCGTTTCAGAGCACATGTAATAATTGTCGAATATACAGTGCTTCTCAAAAGTCCTCTCCCCTCCCCTCTTATTGGTGGAACGATTATACATAAACAAGTGAAATTTGGAATGTGAATATTAAAGGTTGTAAACTTCCCTGCTAGTGATGAAAGATGACGAAATCGTCAAAGATGACGTCACAAGGCCATTGTGACCAATAATTTTGAATGGAACCCTACGGCAAGCGACACCTCTTTTAAAAGGATTCGAAAAAACCTATTCAATGATACTAATTTTGTTTATGTTTATGGCAGTTTTAATGGCTCATTAGTAACCATTTAAATTCAAATTCCATTCAGTATGATATTAATTACAGATCTAAGAATCCACTTAAAGAAATTGCTTGAAGTGCCCTCCATTTACTTCCTGACAGTGAAATATCCTATTTTTGAACTCTTCTCGTACTTTTGCAAATGTGTCTGCGGAAACAGCCTCACATTCTGCAACAATACGTTGTTTTGAAACGTCAATATTGCCAGTTCCAGTGGCGAAAACCTTCGATTTAAGGTACCCCCACAGAAAAAAATCCAAAGGTGTGAGGTCCGGTGATCGAGCTGGCCATTCCGTTGAACCTCGTCGTCCAATCCATCTACCACGATACTCGTCATCCAAATACCGTCTCACTGCACCGTAATAGTGTGGAGGAGCACCATCCTGTTGGAATGTTATTTCCAAATTGCCGAATTCATCTGGATTATCTTCCAAAATTTCAAGGATTAACGGTTCTATTGCGTTTTGCAACAGCTCCAGATAAACCTCACCAGTTAAATTAGTATTTGAAAAAAGATGCCCAACGATGTGGTTTCCCAGGATACCTGCCCAAACATTCACCTTCTGGGGAAATTGGGTATGTGTTTCACGAAACAGGTGAGGATTTGCGTCACTCCAATACCTCACATTCTGTGTATTTAGACTTCCATTTAGATAGAAAGTACTTTCGTCACTGAAAAAATTGTTTTGACATAGTCTGGCTGTTGGTTAATTTTAGTTTTCATATTTTCACAAAATTCTAGTCTCCGGTCTGGGTCGTCGTCTGAGAGTTGATGAACCATTCTTAATTTGTATGGATGAAATTTGTTTTTTTTTCAACAACCTGTGTACTGTACTTCGACTGACTTCACAGGTAGATGCAACGTGAGTTGTTGAAGAAGTAGGATAAACTATCACTTCTGCCAGTATATCAATTTTTTTCTCATTAGAAATTTGTGGTCTGCCAGATCGTTCCGTATCATTAATACTACCCGTTGTTTCAAACTTACGAAGAAGCTCCCTTGAATAAGTCCTCGAAACGGGGCGATCGGGAAACCTCTCATTAAAAATGCGTTCTGCTGCATGAATATTCAGTTTCACCAAGAATTAGGATCGCTGATACTTTATCACCTAAAGCACGTACCATTTCGCTTCTTGAAGCACTCAAACGTTCGGCTCACAACAGTTTAAAAAATTATTAAAATGTACAAAAATATTAAAAGTACCAAAAGCTGCTAAAACAGTTAAACGTTCGATCAACAATACACAAATTATTAAATGTACAAAAACTTGGACAATTACAAAAACGTCGAATTAGGGAGACTAACAAAACGTCAGCTTATTTGACAACTATCCAGAGGCGGAGCTTGAATTTGGAATTTTAGTATCAACTGATTTAATTCATCACAGCTTTGCGTTTTTCAAAAGCGAGTTGCCAAAACTGCCATAAACACAAACAAAATTAGTATAATTGAATAGGTTTTTTCGATACCTTTTAAAAGAGGTGTCGCTTGCCGTAGGGTTCCATTCAAAATTATTGGTCACAATGGCCTTGTGACGTCATCTTTGACGATTTCGTCATCTATCATCACTAGTAGGGAAGTTTACAACATTTAATATTCAGTTTCCAAATTTCACTTGTTTATGTATAATCGTTCCAAAAATAAGAGGGGGGGAGGGGACTTTTGAGAAGCACTGTATATTATTTTGATTTTTTCAACCAATTTTAAAACGCCTTTTTCACAGTACTTTTTACTTGGTGCAAAATTGTTCTTGGAAAAAAGAGCTAAATTTTGTGATTGAGACCAGATAAATTCACCAATCAATCCATAAAATGCGATTTCCAAAAAAATACTACTACTACTATCTTTGTCGCACATGGTATACTTCCGCTCAGATCTTATATTTTCTTATACCTTCACACTTTCTCTGTATATTACTACCATGTAACCTCATCTAACAATTTTTTTATTGATTATTGATATTTTCAATTTTTCTTTTTTATTACCATTATCATCATTGATATTTCAACATGTAAAATTTCTACTCTTTAGTGTGTAAATATCCTATTTTGCTATTCTGACCAGTAAATGTACTTGTATGTATGTGACATGGTTAAATAAATTCTTCTCTACTCTACAAAGCAAGGTGCCCCTGAATTGTACCTCATTCTCTCAAATTCCTTGCTAATTGAAAATGCATTCAATCTATATCTGTAAATTCTGACAAATTGGAAAAAACTTATTTTCTCTGATCGGGCCAGATTTTGAATACAATTTTAATGAGCCGAGTAGCGCACAAATTATATTTTTATGTTTCGATGATTGATTGTTGAGGGTTGACAGCTACCACGTGCACCATTGAGTATGTGTATGCAAGAGCCAGGTTTTGACAGAGCCGATGTGATTTTTTCTAACTTACCGATATTCTACCATAGTTTAATTTTACAGTGACTCGAGTGGTAGCATGTCTTTGCATAATGATACATCATTAACAAGCTCATATGATGATATTAATTTATCAGAATGAAAAAAACTGAATATTAGTAAACAGGAAGATAAACATTATTGTATTGTGTGTAATGGACACTATGCTAAGAGCAAATAAGAATGGTACCAGTGCAAGATATGTGAAGGGTGGCCACATGATTCTTGTGGCCACAAAGGAGTGATTAATTTCTTCTGCCAAAAATGTTTTTAAATTTTTTGTGTTATATCAGAGTTTGACGTTATATTTTGAGACTGATTTTATGAGGATATTAGAGTTGATTAAGATAATGTAAAAGTATCATTGAGACAGATCAAAAGCTATGATTTTCATAGAATTATGTAAGTTAAATTTCAATCTGATTTTTTTTAAGTCTATCAATATAATTTGATTGTTGAAAAACTGTTTTGTTTATATAAAAAACTCTTTCATAGCACACGGTGGCTCTTTCATTGACATTGTCATGAATGAGTAGATGCATTATAGATTATTAGCATCGGTATCTATTTTATATTAATTTGATAACATTTACTATTGAAGTGATTATTCAAGACAATCAGTTTTATTTAAAAACAATTAGTCTAAAGTGTGTTTTTTCATACTTTTAAAACTGGCTCTTTCATACACACTCTTCCCTACTTTAACTAACGGGACAGTAACTCATCTTTCACAGTCAAGTATAAATGTTACCACAGAGACAAACTTTATAAATGGCTCCTCTTCAAACATCGATGAACTCTTCCCACGCAATCGTCTGCATAAACTCCCATTTCTCCGGCAAATTTAACTCGAACCGATTGCGTAACAGGCTGTTACCTTTGCCTCCACCTCCACCCTCATAAAAATTCATTAGTTGTGAGACAGTTCCCGAAACTTTTCCTTTGCTTGAATAATGTCGACATTTGTCTCAGCTATAGAGCCTTGCCGTGCAATCTCTTCGGTTAGACAAAATATTAGCGGTTCTTGAACGTAAACTATATTTTATCCGTTAAGTATTGCTCAGTGGTGTGGCAAGAGGGCCCAAATTGGAACTGTAATTATCATGTCTAACACAAAGCGTAGAGACATTACACACTTTCAATGGGATTTAACCTTAGCTTGAACTATCAGCGCGCAATATCGAGTATATATTGATATATTCAATTTGTTTTTTTAAGTGTTTTGGATTCCTATATAAAGCTTCACTCGTTTCAATAAAAAGTCACTAACAAAAGACATTTTCAATTCTTATTTTTCTTTTATCATGTCTAACACAAAGCGTAGAGACATTACACACTTTCAATGGGATTTAACCTTAGCTTGAACTATCAGCGCGCAATATCAAGTATTCATTGATATATTTAATTTGTTTTTTTTTAGTGTTTTGGATTCCTATATGAAGGTTCACTCGTTTCAATAAAAATGTCACTAACAAAAGACATTTTCAACTCTTATTTCTCTTTTATAAATCCTGGATTGCAATTTCATATTATTATAATCAATATCAAATGGTGACGTATCTTGGCAGACTTATCAGTTTTTTTATTCAATAAACAACTAGTTTTTTGTTTATGTTCATGTTTTTTTTTTGTATTTCTTTCCAAAGGATTTTTCTTAATTGGTTGTATATTCTTCTGGTTCCTATTCTTAGCTGGTGGATCAGGAAGTGACGAATTGTTCCTGTTCCTGTTTTCTTCCGTACTGGTTATTTAGATTGTTCTGTTGTATTGTTGTGTATAGTAGAGTTGGGAATTGGAAACTATCTGTTTTGGAGTTTTTAGAAAACTTCATAAAATCAAGTTATAGATTCTGCTGACATTTCCCATATAGAATGCAATATTTCTGAAATTAGGATTATGATCATTGATAATATGTTTGTTCAAAGCAATGCTGGAATTTGTCATGTATTTGTGTCCTTTAATTCCATTTTCCAACAGTTTTAACGTAATTTATATCAATGTATACTTTTTTACAATTATTGCAAGGGAAGCTGTACTGAACATTGAAAACTGATATATGTCATCTTGTTGGAACTGTTTAAATCAAAATGGAGTGTGATCGAAAATACATGTGCCAGAAATCAATCTAAATAGAGGAAGGAATTAAAAAATAGAGAGAAGTATGCTTTTGAAAAATGTTCTTTGTTCAGTTGTATCGGAGTCATAATTTCCTTGATTCGAGAAATGTGAAAAGTTTTTCGAACATCAAATGCAAACGTTTTGATTTATGAGTTGTAAAATATATCATAGCACTTTTTATCCCTGTTGGATTGCCAAAAGATATTTGGAAAGTAATTTCACACATTAGAATGATAAGATATCATTTTGACTGCTGAACTTTCGTGAGGCAACTCGAAATTTTTTAATATTATTTGTTGTATTGACAATCATATTCAAGATAACTCACCTTGTATTTTGCAGTTCTGCAGAAACTATCAACATTTCTGGGAAGGCTGGACATTGCTTGACCTGAGTGCATATTCTGAAAAAAAAATAGTTTTATTTCTGTTACGTGCATCTTCGAGAAAACCTGTGAGTGAGTGCTTTGGATAATAGATATTGTTTGGGTGTTATGAAATCGTTAATTCATGATGCAGCTTTATTACCATAGGAAAATGCGTAAAGCCGTCTCTGGTAATAGTAGAAGTAGGGATTTTGTAACGCTGTGAAGACATGGCTCTTTTGTATATCGAATTGTGAGATGAAATGAATTATCAAATATACCCTTTCAAGCCGCGTGCTCACTTAGCGAACGAATGTGGCCGCACGGTCAGGAACGCATGCAAACGTGTCGACAAACGCATGCGTTTGGCTGCGGGCAGATTCGCTCACTTGTCGATACTTCAAATAAAAAAACATCGTTGCACGCTGTCAGAAGTGTGTACGTGATTCCACACACATTCGGTCGTACGCTCTTAGGAGACAGGGTGGTTAATTTTTCATTTATTTTATATTTTAAAACATAGAGTCGAGTTACACAATAATATAACATTTAATAGATTTAGACAGGGAAAATGAGTGGCTTTGGAACCCGACACATAATAATCATAGGAACAAATTGAAGAAACTAGGTGCTTGGAATAAAATTAGGAATAATCTTGAGTGTGGTAGCTGAGGTAAAAAAAATTGTATTTATCACAACTCCTAACTTACGCATACGATCATTAGGGTCGCATTCGGCATTGTTGGAGAAATGTAGGTATCTCAGTATAGTAAGGACGTATAAAACAAAATTTGAAAAAAAATTATACCAACATTTTGGAAATTTTGGGAACAACTTCATTTAATAAATATATGAAATGTGTAATATTCATTCTACAGAAATTTAGAAGTCCGTATCAGCTACAACTCTTGATTGCATTAGGTCTATACCCATATAACGATCTCTACTTTTGACTAATGAGGTCATCCACCAGCGACGTTTTCTTTTTTTTTTCGCACATCCTCACTAAGTATTATATGTGATTTTTTTATTTTTTTTATGTTCTGGTTCCCACGGAAAGGGATATCCTGTAATGTTCAGAGAACATCGTGGGAACCAAGGGAAAGAAGGTAGGAGTTGGTGTTCTTCTTAAATTTCTGGAGGTTGTATGCCTCGGGGAACACCTCCCTAGGCAATGAGTTCCAAAGCCTCGCTGTTCGTTGGATGAACGAGTCTTTGGAAAGTGATGTTCTGCAGGTCTCCAAAGTGACCACGAAGGGGTGTGATGACTGAACTTGACGGGTTAGTCTCGAAGAGACTGCCAAAGCAGGAACGATTGTTGATATTTCAGAAGAGCATCGCCCATGAAAATATCTATAAAATAGAGACAAATCGCCAACTTTTCTACGGTGTTCCAGACAAGTGAGCGAGTTTGTAAGCGAGGCATCACCGACGAGACGAATTGCCCTTTTTTGGACAGAATCCAATAGCCTCAGGATATGTTTAGGTGCCGCGCTCCAAATATGGGAACAGTATTCCAGGACAGGTCGGATCTGTGCCTTATAGATCATAAGCAGCTGAGTGGGGTGAAATAGCTCTTGGCACGAAACAAAACCAAGTTTTGGGATGCACTTTTGGCAATGGACCTCACGTGATTTTCCCAGGAAAGGTTATTGCTGATAGTAATACCAAGCATCGATATGGATGACTTCAGTGGTATGGTTACTCCTGACAAAGTTATGTTAGGCACAGTGAGATCGGCTTTTCTAGAGAAAAGACATGCTTGTGTTTTGTTTGCATTGAATTCTACCAAGTTATTAGATCCCCACTCGAGAATTGTTGCTAAGTCCATATTTATATTATTAACATTTCTTCCTCGTTCATTTCTGGTTTCACGGGCTGATATAGGGGCTCTGGAAGAGAAAGCGGCATGGAGGGTACTATCATCGGCAAAGCTGTGTACTGGACATGAAGTTGCTTTCAACAGGTCGTTGATGTGAAGTAGAAATAGTGTTGGTGCGAGAATAGATCCTTGCGGAACACCAGCATTTATGAGTAGAGTGTCAGATGAAACTCCATCGACCACTACATGGAGAGACCTGTTTGAGAGAAACTAGCAAGCAGAGAACACAGCTGAGGGGCAAGCCATAAGACGGAAGCTTGGCGAGGAGTCCCTGGTGCCAAACTCGATCGAACGCCTTGGAGATATCTAATGCCACAGCTAAAGTTTCTCCATACTTTTCAATAGATAGCTGCCATATATGTGAGACGTAAGCGAGCAGGTCACCAGTTGATCTCTGATGGCGGAAGCCATATTGCCTATCGTTGACAATTCCTGAGTCTTCCAGATATTTCATGAGCTCGATGTTGATGGCTTTTTCCATGACCTTTGAAATGATAGATAGCAGTGCGATAGGTCTGTAGTTGCTAGGTAGGGCCTTTTGCCTTTTAGGACTGGCTGTACTCTTGCAATTTTCCAATTGGACGGAAATACCCCAAATTGTAAGAGTGGTTGAACAACTTGCAAAGAACAGGTGTTAGTTCGGGGCACATTTCTTGAGAACAATCGGCGGGATTCCGTCAGATCCACAGGCTTTGTTGGTGTTGAGACCCAGCAAAATCTTTCTGATAGTACGTTGGCGAAAGGTGATCTCGGGCATGTGACTGTCAATAGGTGTAATGTTCGGGGTTGTTTTCCCGATGAATCCAGAGTGGAATTTCCAGCAAATAGGTGCTCAAAGATATTGGCTTTTTCCTGGGCAGTCGTTGCTAGTGTTCCATCTTCTTTGGTTAGAGGAGGAAATGAGCTGGAAGTGAAGTTTCTTCCCACAGCTTTGGCGAAAGACCAAAATGAACGGGATCCGTCAGGACATTCAGCAAGTTTTGATCTTATTTTGGCATTGTGGGCATCTTTTGAGCATTCTATTATCTCTTTGCATATGCCTCTAGCCTCGACATATGCTGCTCTGGTCTCAGGGCCCGGATTTTTTAGCCATCGATGGTATGCTGCCTGTTTGGAAGCCACAGCTCTAGAGCAGTTTCTGTTAAACCAGGTCTTATCGGATGATGTTCTTCTTTCGGTATTCGGTATGTAGGTTTGCATCCCCAACATGATGATTTCAGAAATTGTCTCAGCACATCGTGTTGGATCTACTGAAGAGAAACAAACTCTCTTCCATGGTAACGCTGAGAAAAACATACGAAGACCTTCCCAGTCGGCCGAATTGTAATGCCACATGAGACGGGGTGGTATTGTGCAGCTCGATGGTAAATGGAAAGAGCATGTTGTGGAGATGAGGGTGTGATCAGAGTTTCCAAGTGGGGCACAAACTTCTATTCTATACGGGTCAGGATTGGTGGTGAGGAAAAGATCTAGTGTATTGGCAGACTGGTTGTTGACATCAGGGATGCGGGTTGGTAGCTCGACCAGTTGTTCTAGACCATGAGTGATGGCGAAGGCCTCGGCTTGACGACCCGCATCATCTGTTTTGTTAGAGAATTTGAGCCAGGCAGCGTTATGTACATTAATGCACTCGCTCTCAAAATTAATTATTTATCAGACATTTTTTTAGTTTTCTAGTGCAATGACAACTTGAACAGGCGAACAACAAACGCATACGTTCGCTGAATGTGGACGTCAAAGCGAATATTGGACCAAATGTCCGCATATTCTACCGTATGCGTGCGATGCTGTTCGTTCTTTCGTGTTCGCAAAGTGAGTACGCGGCTTTATGTGTCACCGAAATAAGGCAACAAACCGAAAAATAATTTTTTTCCTCATTCCAAAGCAATGCATGGTCATTGGGGACACTTTCCCCAAGAAAAAACACCTTTTTATATGTTTCCTCCAACCCATTTTTGATAAGCCCATATCAAACTGACAAGTCTATTGATAATGAATTATATAAATACCCGAAAGACTGAAAAAACCCGAATTCTGATGAAACGCTTCGATGACATGGAAAGATAAACTATCTTCCTGGTTCTTCCGTGAAAAGAAGGATGGCCGTTGTCTGGACGAAGCGGAATACATATACTTCTATACCTCACCACTAGGAATGGTGACATACGGTACGTCTCTAATGTCTAAGCTTATCGTTCTCTCAACGAAACGGAGGCCAATCGAGTACCTGACGCTTGTACCGTAGATTCAATTCTGCTACTTCCAAGAGTGTAAAGTTTCGCATTTTTATATTACTATATATTGTTTCAATTATACTGATAATTTATTTAAAAAACATTGATTATTTGTTTTCAATGTTAAATGATTGAATATAACAGTTAACCAAGGATAACAAATGTATGGTCTTAATTTAGCTACAAATGAATATGTTTCTATCGAGCTTACTGAAAATGCTTGAGTATTTTGATTGCCAGTATTATATGATAGATAGATAGATAGATCTTTATTTAACTACGTTATGTTAAAAAACATTTGTAGCAAGTCAGGTAGCAATTGAATAAATACAGAAAATAATAATTTACAATTGAAATACAATAACAATAAAAATAAAATAACAATAAAAATAAAATATTGCGTGTACACATATGTAGACATTACGATAAACCATACACATAGTATAAGATAAGATAGTTGGATCAAATCACATCCCGGGTGGGTCAGCCATGTACTCAGCGATAGTGTAGTAACACTTTTTCTGCAGTATCACTTTGATAGAGTTCTTGAACGTAGCTTGGTTTTTGTTTTTTAGTGTGGTAGGAAGTATATTGTAAAGATCAACATTTATTGAGTTTTTGAGAGACTTATTATATTTAAATCTTTGAGACCTGATCAGATTCGCGTTGCGTGTATTATAGTCATGGTAATTTGAGTTAGTCAGAGTTTTTCTTTATTTTCATGAATCTCGAGCAAAGTCTGATAAATGAACAGAGTTTGTAGAGGCATAATACTGAGTTGGCAGAATAATGGCCGACAAGAATCCCTATAACCCGCACCACAGATTATTCTAATGGATTGCTTTTGAATTTTAAACAATTTTTCAGAGTGAGAGGAATTTCCCCAAAGGGTCAATCCATAGCTGATATATGATTGGATAAGAGCAAAGTACGCAGAAAGAAGGGTATTTTTATCAACAAACGATTTCAGTTTTCTCAGAAGAAAATTGTGAGTACTCAATTTGGAACAGGTATTTTCGATATGTGGTTCCCAGCATAAACTATCGTCAATAGTTAATCCTAAAAGTTTAGCATGGTCACCTACTGTTACTTTATTGTTTGTCGAAAAAATAATATGTTTTGTCTTATCTTTGTTTAATTTTAATAAGTTGTGGGTAAACCATTCTTGGGCGAGGTTTTCAGCTGATTTCATCGAATTTAATAGCGATTCATAACTGTTTTCAGAGCTTATAAGAGAGCTATCATCAGCAAAAGCAATACCTAAATGAGGCAACATATGACAAAAAAAATCATTGGTATAAATTATGAATAGAAGTGGCCCCAGAACCGAGCCTTGGGGTACGCCTGTTTTAACCAGATTAAGCTGGGAGGTTGTTTCATTGATAGTAACACATTGACTCCTATTCTGGAGATAAGACTCAATTAGTTTTAAAGATACCCCTCGTACTCCATATTGAGAGAGCTTATTCACCAGGATATTGTGAGAGACACAGTCGAAAGCCTTGCTCAGGTCACATAATGTTACACCTGTTAGTTTACCCTGTTCAAAGCCCTCGACTATCTCTCTCACAACCCTTGCTATTGCATGAGTAGTAGATCGTTGTTGACGGAATCCAAATTGATTATTACTTAATAGTTTCTCAAAATATTTGTTCAACCTTTGCTTTAATATGATTTCAAAGATCTTGCCAATGTAGGGTACAATAGAAATTGGCCTATAGTTCTCAGGGTTTTCTCTATCGCCCTTTTTAAAAATAGGTATAACTTTGGTGAGTTTCAGCTCGTCAGGAAAAATACCATCCACAATACATGTATTGAATAAATCAGTGAGAGGATCAATTAGTGAAAAGGAATTTTCTTTGATTATTTTGCTGTTAAGTTCATACATGTCAAAGCAGTAGGTATTCTTCAACTGGTGAATAGCACTTTCTACCTCATGAGGGAATATAGGTTCAAAGAAGAATGAGCCTGGCACTTTGGGCTTCAACGAATCAGGAATTGATCCATCATAATAGTAATTATCATCGTTTAAAGGCAACTGTCTAATAATTATATCAGCGACCTGCGAGAAATAGTTGTTGAGATGATCGGCTGATAAACTTTCAGATACATTTTTGGTGGAGTGTTTGTTTCTTTCAAAATTAATAAGTTTCCAGCTGTCCCTTGTTTTATTAGAAGAATTATTCAAGAAATTATTGAAAGATTTTTTCTTTGTAGTTTCAATTGCATGTTGGTATTCTCTGGTCATTTGTTTGTAAGTATCATCAAAAGTTGTATTATTTGTGGAGTCACGAATGATTTTGATAGTTTGCAGTGTGTTTCTCATTTTCCTAAGATCGTCGTTGAACCATTTTATGGGGTTTCCTTTTTTGCCATACGTTTTAGATAAGGGAAAATGGGACACGGAAAGCTCTTTGCATATATGCAGTATAAATTTGGCTTTGTCAGAGGCCGTTCTACAACTGTAGTATGGGTCCCAACTTGTGTTTTGTAAGGCATTTTTAAAGTTTTCCATGCTAGCAGGAGTGATTTTTTTTCTGAGGTTTTGTTTGGGAGTTACAAAAGAAACGTTTTTAATGGTGATATATTGGGCATAGTGGTCAGAGAGGCAAGGATCAATAATGCCACTCTCGTATGTTTCACTCTCAAGATTGGTGAGGATGTTGTCTATACAAGATTTAGAGCCGTTATCAACCCTGGTATATTGAGATATGGATGCATCTAGACCGAACGAGTTGGTTAAACAGATGAGGTTCGACAAATTTAACGACGATTTGAGAAAGTCAATGTTGAAATCTCCCATCAAAATAACTTTTTCAAATCTTCTGCAGATATTGCTCAGAGTACAGACACATACTTGCAAATCAGATGTGTTTTGAGTTATTATGATGATGATTTTATGACGATTGTAACCTTGAGTATTGAAATTGATATTAGTTTATTTCTATCAACATTCTACTAATATTTTCTCCCTTCATTGACTCATGAGATAAGACTAAATACATAGATAGAACGAATCTTCTTTAATAATATATTGAGAGGTTTAGTTGGGTAGGCCGCTCCCCATATACATCTAGTTGTACTGCAATTAGCTATACGACACTCAGTATAGAACCTCTGGAAACTTTGAAAATACGCCTTTTTACTGTCAATGGTGTGCAAATAATTATAGGTTAACATCAACTCGAGTGACCAAGTATAAATTGAAGTAATTTCACTATAGATTGACATCATTAAGTTGTACATGTAGAAACCATAATATTCGGGTTTCCCAAGGTGTTCCACTCGAAAGTTATACAGGGAATTTAACAATTGACTTTAAGTTGTGGGATTTTTAATTCTAAAATTGTGTAAGTCATAACATTTGATTCTCAGGGGTGGTGTTTCTTTTAAAAACACCCTGTTTGGGGACATAACATTTGGTTATAGGTGTGGGATTTTTTATATTATATACCTAGAGCTATATATAACATTTGGTGTTACAGGCGTGGTGTATTTATTCATAACACCCTATATACAGGGTGTCCACGGAAGGTGGCTCGCCCCTATAACTTTATTTGATTTCGGAGATAATGGAATGAAATTTGGAGAATCTGTTTAATGCATAAAACTGCATTTTTTGACAAGTAACTCACCTTCATGCAAATTCTCGGAAGTGACATAAACTTTCGATTCTTAAATGGGACACCTGTTATATTTTCAGTTTTTTTTGTCTCCATATGACATTAAGAATACAACCATGTATCATTTGTTAATGTTTGTAACCGTTTTTTTATTTGTTCTTTCGAAATAAATGTTTATTCTAGAGGACTATGGATACGTTCAAATAACTAATTTCAGTCCTAAAATGTCTGTGAAAATACAACTTCACTGTTTTCAATCAAAATGTTTCAGCTATGTGACGTTTGATTTTAACATTTTTATTACTATTTTTTTTCAAATGGCAACATGGTGGCTCGTCGGATTAGAAAAAAATTGCATTTTATTACGATTAATTTGATACCGCACTCTATTAGGTTGTAAGAAAACTTTCGATAAAAAACTGAAAATATAACGTTAGAACTTGAAATGAAGAATCTTATTGAGACTAAAACTAGATCGAGTAGCCCGTGATCAACACAACTGAAACAAAATCATTGAATAGTTGCGGTAAAAATTGACGTGTCGACATATTATTTTACATCTCTTCTACAAAGTCAATTAGGTAGCTATTGTGTACCTCATTGTTTGAAAATCATGGAAAATAACAATATTTACACAAGAACTGAGAATGTTGATATGTTATTAGTTTTTGGAGAGTGTAGGCAAAATTCAACCGATGCTGCACATTTCTACGCACAGAGATATCCTGATCGGCGTCACCCGACCCGGCACTATTTTCCAAAACTGGTTAAAAAAGTCCGAGATGAGCCTGTTAATGATGGGAACGATTCGTTTGTTGTGAGTGAAAAAACAAGAAATAGATGTTCTGGCATATGTTCGAATAAATATGAATCGCACGAGAATGTGACATTTCGAAGTCTTCTGCAGCTAACATTTTGAAGAAACATGAATATCATTCATTTAAATATCAACTACACCAGCACCTGTACCTAAACGATAATGCAAGGAGACTTGAGTATTGCAATTGGTTCTTTGGAAAATATTTGGAGGATTACACATTTTCATATAAAATTCTGTATACTGACGAAAGCCGTACACAATAACTACCTAATTGCCTTCGTAGAAGAGATGTAAAGTAATATGTCGACACGTCCAATTTTTACCGCAACAATTCATTGATTTTGTTTCAGTTGTTGGTCACAGGCTACTCGATGATTTTAAATCTTATTTTAATCTCAATAAGATTCTTCATTTACGAATGTTCTAACGTTATATTTTCAGTTTTTTAACGAAAGTTTTCTCCCAACCTAATAGAGTGCGGTATCAAATTAATCGTAATAAAGTGCTCTTTTTTTCTAACCCGACGAGGCACCATGTTGCCATTTGAAAAAAATATAGTAATACATTTTTTCAAATCAAATGTCACATAGCTGAAACATTTTGATCAAAAACAGTAAAATTGTATTTTTACAAACATTTTAGGACTGAAATTAGTTATTTGAACGTATCCATAGCACTCTAGAATAAAAATTTATTTCGAAAAAAAAATAAAAAACGGTTACAAATGATACATGGTTGTATTCTACATGTCATATGGAGACAAGAAAACTAAAAATATACCAGGTCTCCATCTAAAAATCGAAAGTTTATGTTACTTCCGGTGAATCCAGAATTTACATGAAGTTGAGTAACTTGTCAAAAAATGCCGTTTTATGCATTAAATAGATACTTCAAATTTCATTCCATTATCTCCGGAAATAAAAAAGTTATAGGGGCGAGCTACCTACTGTGGGCACCCGGTATAGCCGGTGTAACAATACCAAGGAATTACAAAGTCATCTAATAGCTTTAATGATCTATAATGTCATAGTAAGACCCATACTTGAATTCAATAGTATCCTTTGAAAATCATTCTGCAATAAATATGTCTTACATGTTTGAAAAATATTTGTTAAAAATTGAAATTACAGATATTTCCATCACCAAAATTTTGAACAATTACGATGCGTAGCTTGAATTCGATAACATCGAAAATAATATTTATCCGGAGAGAATATTATGATAATTTCTGTTGTCCGGTGAACATCTGACAACCGTATTGTGTTCTAACTGTATAAATAACTCAATTGGTTTGGCTTCCACTCACAGAAAGTAACTTCTCATTTTTTGTTTTTTTCCATCTCTCTCTCCCATTTATTAGGTAAGGTTAAGTCAGGAGGAAAAGAAGAACTTTCCTATATGATACTAGTCTCAATTGTTTCGATTTGTGTAATTATGTGTCGCACCGTTATAGTACAACCTTTTTTAGCTCTGTCTGTTGAGCGATCTTGTTCACCAAATAAATAAATAATTATTAAGAAAAAAAAACATTTTTTGTCTTCAAATGCCCTAAAAAGTAAAAAGTAATTGCTTTGAATGTGGGACGTAGGTTATTTCGTGAGTTACAGATTCAAGAGCTTGTCGCCCAAAGTTTTCAGTTCGGATACAAAAGAGACAAGCTTTTGAATGTTTGACACACGAAGTCACACATCCAAAGCAATTATTTTATACTTTTCAGGGCATTCCAACAAAAGCTTGTCTTTAGAAATGTTGCGAAACCAAATTCCCTTTGAAAGAGTTGTGTTGGCGTAGATTCGAAAAATGCGATATAAGATTTGTTAAAGAATCTCCAAAATAATTTCCTTACCAAAAATTCTAACATGAAGACCATCACTAGACTAGAATAACTCTGGATACTTGGGCCCTATCACTGATTCTAAACTTTCAGGTTCAAAGACTTATTAAACCTTCGAGTCCTGTAACTTTCATACTGAATAAGTTCCAGATTTCCTTTTCTCTTAACATTATCTCTCATTGATTCCGAATAAAAAACTCAATGAGTATTGAACAGATATTTACTTTATTCAGCTCAGTTGGATGAATTATCTGTGGTCTTGGTCCCTAATATAACTAATAAGATAACAGAAAGGATATCCACACGAGAAATCTTAGCATTTGAATAGTAATGAATTTGAATCAATTGAACTTATTCTGAATCGGAGTATTACTTATTTGAATTATGAGAAACTTCGAGTGAAATCAAGCTGGCAAGGCCTATATCACAAAAAAAAATAATATCAGGAGAGAGGTGTGTATCGTCTAAGACTTCGAACCGAACTAGTTTCTCGTTTACCCATTTTCCAAACATATGTAAAACATTATTCGTTTTCCTGATACAAGCATGGTCAGGCTATTTTCAGAGGATGGAATCTTCCAGTAATAAAGTTTACAATCGTACACAATTAATAGCCCAATGATTTTAAATGTATTCCTATCTACGATTTAGTTTTAATAATTATTTTGCCCAGCCACAGATCTATCCATTGAAGATACAATATTTCATAACTCATGAGCGTTAAAACCAACCATTTGCATGAGAAAATATACTTCCACGCTACTCTAACTCTTATTATTAACAATATTTCCTGATCTTATTATTCTCCCAGGGGAATCTTTTGTAAACAATAATTTGTATATATGAAATGTCATTTCATGACGATAATTTAGCTTTTTCTCATATCTACCGGTGAACAAAAATAACTTTTGTGAAATATTGTATCTTACTTTGACTGTATTATAACACAGTTCCCTGTGATGGAAATACGCTCTATAATTGCATATTCAAATAATTTGGGTAGTGGTCCCTTTCGAGAATATTTGAAGAAATAACATGTTTCGCTGTGAACAGTACTCGACGAAGATGAAAATAAATAATCTTAAATATCTTATTTTCTGACCACCGGTCGGTTATGATTTCATAGTAAACTGTGAATCCCAACGAATTTTGGAAAAGTAAATATTTCATTCAAAAAACTATTTTTGAATTTCTGAAGTCGATACGTCGTCGCACATAGGGGGTATTTTGTCGATCTAGCTGGCCAAAACTATTTCTTCGGTTCGCTTGTAATTTCGTTTTCGTTCCATTTATCATTCAATCATTATACAATGTCCTTCAAAAAGTTGGCATCTTATGGGAATTATTTTTATTATTTAGTTTATGCAATTCTTGATTCTATGAACAGTTTTTGCTTCGAAAATAATGCGAAATGACAGTGAATAATTTTTCATCGTTCGGCTTTACCTGTCAAATTTAACATGTTATCACAAAAGTCGAAAAATGTCAGTTTATATCTCAAAATTTCGGAAAATGCTTATTGAATAATTTGTTTTATTTTCTATTTTCTACCCACCTAACGTAAATCGTATTTTCAAGTAATTACGGGGAAAAGTTTTTTCCGTGCAATTCAAAGAGAAACTCATTTCCTTGCCCATAAACCTTCTCCTTCTATAAGTGAATGATCAGTTGGAAAACCTGATGGGAGAATAGATTCCACAAGGTGATACACTATAGCTGGAAGAAATAATTGTTGGCAAGACTATAGAAGTAGTCATACGTATACCTAATCCTCCATGGAAAGATGCTTGTAGATGGGTATACAACAACAAAAAACATTCAAAATATTCCGATATTTTGCCGTATAACAAATTAGTGCAATCGTCACCAACTGTTTAGTTGTTAATCAACATAGGAATGAATATAAGACACATATAGGACATTGAAGTAAGTGATAAAAGTAAAAATAACAGGTTCGAATTCTGCTCAAGACATTTTTTTCCTTGAATTTACAATTTGTCTGGACCCTGCCATCACTCATTATATATTCAAACAGGTTTATATTACTCAAATTCTATGTACAATATATAACAAATATTACATATCCTACGATTGATTAAAAAATATTATAAATCATCCCGAACATAAAATCAATAGCTATTCATCATATAAATCAAAATCTTCATCGAAATAACTATGAGCACTATCCGTGTCTAGTAATCTTTGTCGAGTTGTATCATCAAAAGGTTTAGCAGGTAGAAGTAGAGCTGAAGTCGCGTTTAAAAATGGTTTACTTCTCTTCCTTGACATTGGTCTCATACATGATGAAAGTGGATCTGAACTAAGAAGTAATCTATTCAAAATGTCTAGGCTAGAAGATTTTCTGGCGAAATTTGTCCAATAAAATCTAAAATGTTTATTACGAGCTTCTGCAGCTTCTTCAGAGAGCTGTCCTATGGGAATAGAAATGTAGAATAATTTTGTAGACAGTTGAAGTCATGGGATACCATGGATACAATTCTACATATAATTTGGCCGTATCCATCGCGTACACAGAAAACTTCTCTATATCAATTCTATGTCCACAAATTGAATTTGCATTTATCCCTGTTATTTCTGCAGCAAGATTTGGATCAGCGAAAAACCTTCGACAAGTATTCCCATCATTAGTGTTTCCAAATCCGGGTTTTGGCACGTCCACAGTTAATCCCATTTTCAGTCGGAAATCTCCCTGGATTATTTTTTCCTCCGCTTTCACAAGGTCCTTCTCCTCCTTAGACCGAAGCCGCCATTTTCTGAGAGGTAATTTATAAGTCAAATGCAAGATACTTTCAAATGCCCTGATTCTTGCATGGAGTATAGACAATCCAAACCGGAGTGTTTCCTGTCTTACCGCTTTAGTTATGTCCAGGTTGTTGAAGTCCTTTGAAGCATATAAAGCAACGCAATGTTGACTTTGTATCAGATGCGGCATCACAAACTTTTCCATCAATCATGGCCAATAACATTGTGTGTTTAACAGAATAGTAATAACCGTTTAAAGTTACATTTGTCGCTTCTGCGATATTTCCTCATTTGTAATATCTGCAGATTCCTTTACAAACTTAATTCTTATTGGTCGACAAAATCTAGGTGAGGAGGGAGTTGGATTCTGCCAAATGATTTTTCTGTTCGACTGAACAACCAGTTGAAGTGGTACAAATGAACTTTGGAAAATGTTTGCATCTGAGTAAGCATCGTTTATAAACTCTTGTTTGTATTCTCTTTGTTGACACCCGTCACATCCCTACTTGCAAATTAACATAAGTGTGCAATGTTCTTCATCGGTCAACATTTCCCCAACTTATTTCAGATACTGCAGCAATCGTATAACTGTATGGTTCATTGAATGTTGCAATTTATCTTCAGCATGTGTATCAGAAACTCGGTAGGAATCCTTATCAGTGTAACAGTTCCTTTTTTCCTTCGGCAGCATATATTTTTTTATTGGAATATCTAACTATCTCATATTGCCTTCTAGAGAGATTTGTTTCAACAAACATAGATAACGCTTGCATAGTGGAGAGCTTCTCATTAGTTTTTCTTGATCGCCAGATAGCAGACCCTCGCATTTAGTTGCAAGATTTGGATCACTTGTGATTTCCTTGACCACTATGGAAGCATTCCGTTGTCCAGATTCATAGAGTTGCGATTGGGTAGCATGACAAAGAATCTGAAGATCTGTTTTCCTGCGAATTCCTTCTGTTCTTCTTCTTTTACTCCTTTCACTACACTCTCTGAATAATTTTCGAGGACGTCCTCCTGGACACACGGCTACTTGAGGCACCTTAAACACTCACTTTGTGAAAAAACTCCTTTGGGACTCATCGGGAAATATAACAAATGCTCCATTGAATATAGACATTAATAATAAAAATTAGCAAGAAATAAACGGTGTCTTTCCATGTTATTACAAACTTACATACCAGGCCTTTCATAATCCATAATAATCAAATATTAGTTACAGAGCATTGGTATCGCAGGGATGAAGTGAATACTATAAAACTTGGGGGATACCACATAGTATCCTCCTACTCAAGAGAAAGGAAAATCCATGGAGGCTCCTGTATTTTTGTAAATAAGAAAATGCAATTCACAGAAATAGAAGAAATCAAACAACTGTCGATGGAGGATCATATCGAAGTTTCTGTCAGCTCAATAGGATAGTAGTACTCTATATACAGTGCTTCCCAAAATTCCCCTCTACCCCTCTTATTTTTGGAACGATTATACATAAACAAGTGAAATTTGGAAACTGAATATTGAAAGTTGTTAACTCCCCTACTAGTGATGATAGATGACGAAATCGTCAAAGATGACGTCACAAGGCCATTGTGACCAATAATTTTAAATGGAACCCTACGGCAAGCGACCTCTCTTTTAAAAGGTATCGAAAAAACCTATTCAATGATACTAATTTTGTTTGTGTTTATGGCAGTTTCAATGGCTCATTAGTAAACATTAAAATTTAAATTATAGTCAGTATGATATCAATTAAAGATTCAAGAATCAGTATCTACTTGAAGAAATTGCTCGAAGTGACATCCATTTATTTCCTGACAGTGAAATATCCTAGTTTTAAACTCTTCTCGTACTTTTGCAAATATGTTTGCGGAAACAGCCTCACATTCTGCAACAATATGTTGTTTTAAAACGTCAATATTATCAGGTTCAGTGGCGTACACCTTCGATTCAAGGTACCCCCACAGAAAAAAATCTAAAGGTGTGAGGTCCGGTGATCGAGCTGGCCATTCCGTTGAACCTCGTCGTCCAATCCATCTACCATGATACTCCTCATCCAAATACCGTCTTACTGCACCGTAATAGTGTGGAGGAGCACCATCCTGTTGGAATGTTATTTCCAAATTCATCTGGATTATTTTTCAAAATTTCAAGGAATAACGGTTCTATTGAGTTTTGCAACAGCTCCAGATAAACCTCACCAGTTGAATTAGTATATAAAAAAAGAGGCCCAACGATGTGGTTTCCCTGCCCAAACATTCACCTTCTGGGGAAATTGGGTATGTGTTTCACGAAATAAGTGAGAATTTGCGTCACTCCAATACCTCAAATTCTGTGTATTTACATTTCCATTTAGATAGAAAGTACTTTCGTCACTAAAACAAATTGTTTTGACATAGTCTGGCTGTTGGTTAATTTTAGTTTCCATAATTTCACAAAATTCTAGTCTTCAGTCTGGGTCGTCGTCTGAGAGTTGATGAACCATTTTCAATTTGTATGGATGAAATTTGTTTTTTTTCAACAACCTGTATACTGTACTTCGACTGACTTCACAGGTAGATGCAACGTGAGTTGTTGAAGAAGTAGGATTAACTATTACTTCTGCCAGTATATCAATTTTTTTCTCATCAGAAATTTGTGGTCTGCCAGATCGTTTCACATCATTAATACTACCCGTTGTTTCAAACTTATGAAGAAACTCCCTTAAATAAGTCCTCGAAACGGGGCGATCGGGAAACCTCTCATTAAAAATGCGTTCTGCTGCATGAATATTTTGTCCAGTTTCACCAAGAATTAGGATCGCTGCTGCTTTATCACCTAAAGCACGTACCATTTCGCTTCTTGAAGCACTTAAACGTTCGGCTCACAACAGTTTAACAAATTATCAAAATGTACAAAAATAATAAAAGTACCAAAAGCTGCTAAAACAGTTGAAGGTTCAATCAACAATACACAAATTTTTAAATGTACAAAAACTTGGACAATTACAAAAACGTCGAATTAGGGAGACTAACAAAAACGTCTGCTCATTTGACAACTATCCAGAGGCGGAGCTTGAATTTGGAATTTTAGTATTCACTGATTTAATTCATCACAGCTTTGCGTTTTTGAAAGCGAGTTGCCAAAACTGCCATAGACACAAACAAAATTAGTATCATTGAATAGGTTTTTTCGATACCTTTTAAAAGAGGTGTCGCTTGCCGTAGGGTTACATTTAAAATTATTGGTCACAATATTGCTCATCTATCATCACTAGTAGGGAAGTTTACAACCTTTAATATTCAGTTTCCAAATTTCACTTGTTTATGCATAATCGGTTTAAGTAATTGAATTCGCAAATGGAAAAAAGCCAAAATAATCCTAGATAAAGCAAATGAAAATTTCATTAATCAATGTATGGACTTAACAACAAATAACTTACAGGAAAAACAAAATATAAGCATACCAAATTCACTGTTTTTGAAACCATGTGATTCCAACGAAATATATGATGTGATTACCCCATTAAAAAACAAAAAATCAGTAGGAGACGATGAGATACCTATTAAAGTATTAAAATATGTAGCTGAGGTGATTTGTCATCCTCTCAGTTACATAATAAACCTGATGTTGATCAAAGGAATTTTCCCAGATAAGTTGAAGATTGTTGCAATCGAAGCTATTTATAAAAAAGGAAATAAAACAAATTAATCTCTTAACAAATATCAGTGAGGTTTTGAAAAAATAATATATTCAAGAATTGTAACATTTGTCGAGAGTCACAAACTGATTTCAGATTCCCAAAATGGTTTCAGAAAAGGTAAATCTACTTGCTTTATATAATGCCCTTACTACGATATTCGTTGAACAACAAAAATGAAACTATAGCAGTATGTATAGATCTTTCTAAGGCCTTCTGTAGGGTTGAAAAAACTCGAATTTTTCGGAATAAGAGAAGTTTCCTTGGAATTAACACGCTCTTACATAATAAATAGATTTCAATATCTAACAGAAAGAGATGGAAAAGGCGACCTGATTAAATCTGATGAGAAATAAAATCAAAGTGGGTGTTCCACAAGGCTCTATACTTGGGCCTTTAATGTTTATTTTATATATCAATAATTTGCCTCATAGTTGACCAAAAAATTGTTCAATTTGCGGATGACACTTCTTTCATATTCAGCGACGTATCTGGACATGATATAAAAAACAACATCGAATTCCCTGAACATACTAAAAAATTGGTTTGAAATGAATAATCTGCAAATGAATATTAACAAAACTCAACTCATGCAGTTTCTTTATACGCAACAGAATGACACATTTTCACTATTCCATGATGGAGATGAACTTACAGCTGCTCCTACCGCAAAATGATTGGGAATTACAATAGACTCTAGATTGGATTGTAAAAAACACATTGACCACCTAGCACGAAATATAGCAAGCTATTGCTATGCACTTAAGGTAGTGGCTCAGTCAGTAAACATATTAATTGCGTATCATGCATACGTGCAATCTTGTGTTAGATATGGAATTATATTCTGGGCTAATTCTACAGATGCCCACATAATTTTGGTATTCCAAAAAAGATTTCTGAGGAATATACTGAGTATGAAACAAACCGATAGCTGCAGAACTATATTTTCGAAATTAAATGTACTTACTCTTGTGGGACTGTATATTTATGAAGCAGTAATTTTTGTCAAGGAAAATAATGAACTCCTCAAAACACTAGAACATGAGTACAATACTAGACTCAAACAATATATAATCACAGATTTAAAAAATCGAAGAAATGTGGAATTCTGTTATAAAAATTTTCAGTCACTTGTCCGATAATCTTAAAAAAATGCCAATGAATAAAATGAAGCACCATCTTAAGCAGTCATTAATACAAAAGGCTTACTATAAACTGGAGGAATATTCTGGAGATAGTCCTATATAATTTTAGTATTTTCAATATATATGTGTAATGTGTGATAATTTTATAAAATGTTATGTACCATAGGTATAACATACCTTTTCAATGTGTAATTCTAGTTCATAAGCTTTTATATTTCCTCTTTTAGGTTTCTCTTCTTTCATCTATAATTCTCATTTATATTATTGACATGTTCCACACCCGTTTGGGTATTATGTATTGTACCCATGAACGAATAAATACTATCTATCTATAGTTTTCAACGTGATAAATGAACACTAAAACGTGATCTCACGAACTCAATTTTTATATTTCACACGATCAACCTACTTCTTCAAGCAATTATAAACTTGTGTGACGTACCCAGGATCACATTATATGGCCATATATTTACTCCCCCACTATTCGATTGCGGTTTTAGCTACATTTTTTCCACCTTTACTGTGTTTGGAGAATCGAGTTTTGGCCAGCTAGATCGGAGAAATAACCCTTATGTGCGTCGGCAGTAGTATTTCTATGAAATCCAGCAAAACAGCCAAGCGGTCATTCTAGTGCATCAAGACGCATCGCCTATGACGACACATTATCTATCCTCGCCCTCATCCCATGACGTCACAGGGTACAGCCTCCCACGTACCAAATTGTACGCTATTAGATCGATACTACTTCGCCTGTATCTGAACGCGGATGTTACGTTCGTTGAAAGTAGCTCCCACGCAAATGAATCAATATTAATAGCATTATGTTTGAAGAGAACAAGTAAGAGTCTTACCATTGTTTCGAATTTCATCTGTACTAAAAGTTGTCATGGCGGACTGAAATTTGTTTGTTCAGAAAACTCAATAAACTATAGATTATTTGAAATTTTGTAGTGACAGCACACGTTTTCTTCGCAATATTATTTTGGAATCCTTATTTCAGGAACATTAAACGCTAATATTTCAAGAATTTAACAAACGTGACATTGATAGACAATCGCTTGCTACATTTTTGCACAACTTCTTTACACTACCGTATGGATGCTAATTGAAAATGTATATCATAATGCAAGAGTTCTTTTGAGTGACCAGCGATTCTGAAGGAATAATTATGAACATCAGAAAATTAATTTATGCGTGTATGTGTCTTCCCGGAATATTGTTTTTCCTCCACGAATTTTGCAGAACCTCTGTTCCATTTTTGTGGTTTCAAAATTGGGTATAATACACTTGAATAAAAGTTGATGAAGGGATTTGAAGCTGGCCCACAGTAAAGTATGGAAGATTCCATTTTTACATTTGGCCTAAGAGGATTGAAGAATGTAGATAATACCTTTTTTATTAATAGCATGATCCAAATCCAAAAATATTTATTCTATGGTTTTCAGTATTACATATCACGACTTAATCCTAAACTTAACATTATATATACAATTTACATATATACAGGCTACAATCTACAGGTTATCCGCGTAACCCGCAGACCGGAGGGGATCGAACCGACCCCCGGAAGGCCTTTGCAAACCTCCCGAATGGCGTTTCGACCCAAAGACGAGCTTGCTCCCTTCGAGTGAACGAGGGATGTGCCCCTCCCAGCAGATCTTGATGCTGTTCTCTGTAGCTTACGGTAAGTACGTGTTGTCTTGTGATATTTGTCCAACCTCCTAGTTTCGTTAATGCCGGAATTTTGTCGTTTTGTAGTTTTGTGTTTTCAAGTTTGTGTAGATGCCCAGGAAAAGTAAATTAAAAAAAACCTGGTAAAGGGTGTGGTTTAAAATGTGCTTGTGTCGGTTTTTGAGTTGTTAGCGTTTGAGTTGTTTTTGAGTGATTTTCTGAGCAGTTCTTGAGTAGTTTTTGAGTGGTTTTTGAGTGGTTTTTGAGTGAGTTTTGAGTGATTTTTTTGAGTAATTTTTTGTGTGCTTTCCAGCTTGTCGTTTCTGTTTCCGGTTGCCGCCCCCCAGTACGCTCTCAAACAGATGGCACGTGGGACCTGCTCAAGCTAGGTCCACTACGCCCGTGCCTCGCCGTCCTCCCACGCACCGGGGTGCCGCCCCCGTTCACATTGCGACAGCTGTTGTTTGAGTGGGTAGTTTTTGAGTAGTTTTTGAGTTAGTATTTGAGTGAGTTTTGAGTGATTTTTTGAGTAATTTTTTTATGTGTTTTCCAGCTAGTTGTTTCTGTTTCCGGTTGCCGCCCCCCAGTACGCTCTCGAACGGATGGCACGTGGGACCTGCTCAAGCTTGGTCCACTACTCCCGCGCCTCACCGTCCTCCCACGCACCGGGGCGCCGCCCTCGTTCACATTGCGACAGCTGTTGTTTGAGTGATTTTTGAGTAATGTTTTTGAGTTTTCTGTTTGGGTGGTTTTTGGGTATTGTTTGTGTATTTAACTCGCCACTTCTGCACTCGGCAGCAACCCCCTGGGGCCGTGCGAGTGGGAGAACGACATAGGCCGCCCTCCCCACACGTTCCGAGGCGCCGCCCCCGACCGCATCATGACGAGTTGTTGTAGAATTTGAGTTTGTCGTTTGTGGGTCTTCAAGTATTGCCAAGATCTGCGGGGATTGGCCCTCCCCCTCGCCCTCTTTGGGTTGGGTTTCCCCATTGTTTGGCTCGTTCTGGTATCTTGTCCTTTTCCCTGTGTTTCTTCTTGCACCCTGGCATCCTAGAGGGTGCGTTGGCATTCTGATATTTATATTTTGATTTTGACTTGGAGTTTGTCCTCCATGTCTCTCTGGGTGGTTATGAAATGGGTCTTGCTCTTCCTTTTCTTCAATATTTTTTATGTATACTTCACATTGTCTATAGTTTGCCGGGTGTGGTAACTTACAGTGAGCGCATTTCGCCGGTTCATTCGGGCTTTTCCTGCATTTTATTGTTAAATGCTCTTCTGCACATTTAAGACACTTGGGGGTGAGGTTCATGGCAGCATGCCCCCATCCCTGGCACCTCCTACATTGGGTCAGGGTTTGGTCTGTTTTCCTCACCTCCCAGTCTATGTGTATCTTATTCAACGTCTTGCAGTTCCTCTTGAGTGCTGAGAGCGTTGTTTCTCCGTTAGTTATTACCAAATATAGAGGTCTTTTGGTTTTTCTCATTAAACATATTTCAATGACTTCAATAGAATGTTCTTCTTTCAGCCATTTCTCTATGTCCTTGATTGTTGGTTGGTTGTCCAGACCCTTTAATACAATGGCGTGTTGTTTTTCATCCCTTGTAGTATAGGTGTGGAAACCAACTTCCCTTTCTTTCAGGGCACTTTTGACTTTTTCAAAGTCTTTTATCTCTTCTGCTATCACAATTGTGTTATCTTGTGTGTATCTTATTGTGATGTTTTTTTCACAAAGGTGTTCATCTTCTCTAATTATTGGCTTCCCCTCTAGAATTATTGGAGGGAGTTTTTTCCCGCCTTGTGCTATATTCCTCTTTTCTAAGCTTGGAATTTTATTTCCTTGTATCTGTTTTTCCCCTTTTTGGGGTTTTTCGATTTCTTGTTTTTTCTCTCCCTTTCCTCCTTGTTGGAGCCCGTTGGCAGTTCCTGTGGTTTGCCCGCGGGCCCCGCCTGGGTTGGTTACGGAAAGTTTTGAGCTTTGTTTTTCTCTTCGGTAATTTTCCAGAGTATATTTTCTGTTTCTTGAAATCTCTATGAATTTTGTTCTAATTCTTCATCACTTTTGATGCTTGAAAGATGAGAAAAATATTCATATTCGTAGTTGTCTGTTACCATGGGGGGAGGGGGGGATGCGGCAGCCAAACTTGGGGTTAGCTTGGCTGTTTCCCTCTTCTTCTTCAATGTTTCATCCATCGTGGATTTTTGGCCTTCTTTATTGGCCGCTTCTTTGAATATTGCTGCCCTTTTTTCCAGGTAATCTTTCATGTTGGGTTTCTTCGGCTTTATTTTGGGAATTTCGGGCGTTTCTGCCCTTTTTCCCGTATCTTGGGGGATGGGGGAGATGAGGCACCCGTACTTTGTGCTTTTCCGGATGCTTCCCTCTTCTCCGCCTCTTTTTTCTTCCTTCTTACTCTCTCTGCTTCTTGGGCTTTGTCAAGATTTATTTTGTACTTTTCGATGAGCTCCGGCTCTAAGATTTCCATTTGCTCGAGTACTTTGTCTCTCATCTTATTGTCAGGACCTGCAACGCCATAGCTATCCTAAACTTCTCCATTCATCACATCATTGATTACCCTCAGAGTATTTATCAATTTTTCCACTTTATTTTTGTGCCTTTTATCCATTACATTAGATAATTCGTGATTTTGTCCTGGAGTTAGGCCTTTTGCCTCTCCTTCTCTGTAGGTAAGGTACATTAGGTGTTCAAATATACTACTTTGCTCCCAATCTCCTATTAATGTCCCGAAGTCTTCTTTGTTACTTTTTTTCATAGTATCATAGTTCCTTCGTAACTCTTCATATCCTGGGCCAATTAGTTCGGCTTTATTTTCAATTTCCTTTACTATGGTTGATTCTTTCCATAGTGTCTTGTTTGCATATTCGATTATGAATTGACGCATTTCTTTGTCAATTATAGGAAACTCCCCCATCAGGATTTTCGAATTCATATTTACTTTGAGATTTATTACTTATTTTTGATTTTAGGTTTTAATAGCATGATCCAGTGTCTTTGGAATATCAAAGTTTTGTTGGAATTATTCAAGAATGGTTTTTGTATGAAGGTTTTAAATAGTACTACATCGAGAATGAAAGGAAATCTAGTGAAATCCTATATATATTTGATGGAAAATATCTGGAGTCCTGATTCTTCTCGGAAAATAGTGGATATTTCACATTTCGTCCGTCTATTCAGAAATTTTACTCCTTCCTTTGATTATAATGCCCCAGCAGATCCGGAACAGTTTCTAAGATACCTTCTCGTAGGTTTACATCGAGATTCAAACAAGTCGAAAGCAGAGAAGCATCCATCACCAAATGATTTTGTTATAATGAATGATAATCAAAAAGCTTCCATTTCCTGGACAAGATACTCATAATTCCAAAATTGTGGATACATTAGCCGGTCAGCTGAAGTACTTGAGATGTACTTTTTTAACTACTGCTCCGTTACTTTTAAACCTTTCTGGGTTCGTTCAATTCATATTCCAGACTTGCCAAATGATGTCGTGAATTTAACACGATGCATTGAACTGTTGACAGAAGAGGACACTTTGACTGACAATGCAAGCCCATACTGTTCGACTTGTGGAATAAAAAGAGAAATCAAAAAGATTATTCGTATACAAACATTTCCAAAAATGTTAGTTATACTTTTAAAACGTTTCTTCAACCCATGGCAGTAAATTGGACAATGTGATTGATTTTCCCATACAAAATTTAAATCTAGAATAATTTTCTGCTCAGGATGGAATTAATACTCTTTATAATATCTACGCCATATCTAATCATAGTGGCAGCATTTCCAACGGTCACTATGCGGCATATTTGCAAACATCCTTATTCTAATTATTGGCACCTCTTCGATGACTCCCGTGTATTTTCTAAGATTGATTATCTCATCTCCCAGGGATCATATGTCCTTTTCTATGAGAAAGTTGATGATCTGAATTCTGATGGTGTTGTGGGTTTTTCCGGGATTTTCTCCAACTGAAAGAGTAAATGCGCCATTACTTCGAGTCCCGGACATAAATTAAGATTTTCATCTTGAAATTATTTTATATTTAACACTCCGATTTTGTATTTTTAAATTAATTTTATTACCTATGTATTATTCATTTGGAAAATACATATGATTTTTTATATCTGAATCAATATCAAAACAATGGCTATTCTACAAAACTCATTTTGGTTGAATTATTCTTATACTATACATGTTTAGGAAGTAGATAATTCTAACGCCTGATGACCAAACACATTTTCAGTTGTAATATCACAAGAAAGTGAGAATAAAGTGAAAATAATTCGACAGATTTTCGAACTTGTTGCCAGGCGATAGACAAGTGAGCCCAACGGGCTCGAATGGCTATTCGCTGTGTGCATTAGCTGGGGATACATGAAATTATGACAGCGTCCATGGTGGTGGTAATCATAGTGGCAACGGTCACGGTTGGGTAGTATCACAACATACATATAAAAACAAAGAAACATCGCTATTGCAAAAATAGTACTAAAAATAGTACATTTACATTTTATACATTTCCAACGCCATCACATCAACTTCAGCTAATAGATAAGTGTTCCGTTATTCCACGATATTTCAATCTCTAATTCCGGGACGTGAGGTTTTCAATCGATGAATATTTCAGAAGTTTTCCATTTGATCGCCTAGCAGTGGACAGTGAAAGTATAACTGAGTTCCGTGGGACAATGTTGAGCCGGTGATAAAAAGTAAATAGCTACTTAAGCTGCGAGTTCGAGAACACCTGGACGGTGTTGTAAACTGATCAGCCTTATGAACAGGGGACATAAATACTTTTGATGTCTATCATACACTGGCATTCTATTAGGACAAAGATAAGTACCTCGCAGAGGATTTCTGTTTTAATTTTCACAAACTGGTTGGAAAAGCAATGGGCCTCACATGTGAATTGATGTTTAATGTTATGCACTTTAAGTAAGTAGTAAGAGTGAACATGTTTACTTGTACTGTATAAGCAATACACAATATTTTGTTCACAATTATACGTGTTAGAGAGTGTTGAACGTGTTAGTATTAGTTAGGGCCCGTTCAACGTTCTCACATGATTGCAAGGGTAAAGTGGTATCCCATATTCAACTAAAATTGTGAACCTCATTCCTTTTCTGATTATTATATTATTTGAGAATTCCATTAAATCGTTTTGCGTTGAATCTGATATTATTTTGTGGTTTTCCGTCACGTTAAAGCTAGCCAGGGTTATATGGGTACATTTTTAATTTGTTAAACTACTTGGCGCCCTCACTTTCTTATGTTCTCAAGGCCTTATGAACCTGTGACCTCAATAAACTAAGGAGCAAGCAAATTACTTGCCATATCTAAAAGTACACAGAAGTAGGTAGCATTACTTAATGATATTAAAAATATGTATAACTTGACATGCATAACCTCCAAATGCGGTGAACTTTCGTATCAATACACAATATTTTTTATCATTTACTTACTTTTCTTTATAGAAAACAACTTCGATTCATCTGGAACTAGTAGCGAGCACAAAATTGTTATATCGTGGTAGATCATTTAGAAATTGTTAAAAAATATAAGTTTCCATTTATTCCTTGAAATGTCAAAAAATAATCACGGAAAACATATGCGATTGTCAGATTTCAAGTTGACGGAATTATTTATAGCCTGTAAAACTTCCCGTCGAATTGCGAACGTCCTATTCAAAAATCAAATGAAAGGAACTCCTTGAACTTTCGTCTACGCCCATGTGTCCTGGAAACTTCGGGATAATCTTGTAACAGGATACTTATTTGGATAAGGGAGCCGTTCGAGCAGGAAAGGGATTTCTTTGCTCACTTTGCCATTTGTTTGTTGATGGGTGGGCGGAGGAAGAAACGAACGGAATCGTCGATTTTGGGTTTGTTGATTCTGATGAGCCTATTCGAGAGGGATATACCTCGTTATGCCACAAAATATTTGGTTGGGAAATGTGATCGAACGACGGTTGAGTTGGCAGGTTGTATGGTGACGAGAAATTGAAAGAAATATGTATCAGTGGCAGTCAGTGGCTACCGCACTTTGCCTTTCGCATTTTTCCTTCTGCAAAACGATTCTAGACAATCATTATGCTACAGTATTTCCAATGTCAGTTGAATAAGTTTATATTCAACTCGAAATATAGGGTTCGATCAAAATATTAAGGTCGAGTAATGAAAGAAAAGAAAAAAATAAATAAATATGATTTTCCGTATAGTATACCGGGTGACAATGGGACTAAAGCCATACCTGTATCTCCTTCACTTATCAACAGATTTGAATGAAATTTTGTACATAGATATGAGACACAATTTCGGATTGACGGACATATAAAAACCAAGTGACCGACTTTCGGTTTCGCCAGAATAGCCACCAACTTCGATTTTTCAAATGAAACACCCTGTATGTTTGCTGTTTTTCGGATTCAACGGTGCAAATTACATACGACAATGTTGTCAAAGTCTCATTTTACAATTGAAAAAAAATATTTCCTAATTTTTTTTAGCCCAGGAGGCCTTGATCAGGTTAAAATCTATACTAATTTACATCAGTAACTCATAGTAATAGTCATTTCATCGATAAGATCGATAGAAAATCTTACAGCATAAATTCGTTTATTTCAAATGGTACCTACCGAAGGTCATCTTGCCATTCTATGGAGAATTTAATTACCAATTCAACGATATACATCATGTACCACTTTATTTTTGTTCAAAACGTAGAAAGCCATCTAACAAAATGAAATCAATCTGAAAAAATTGGTAGGTAACATGGCATCTATTCATTCTTTCAAACTTTACTTCAGAATAGTAACAATGAATTACCAAAAATAATCGATAACAGAAAAAAAACTTAAATATATAATCAAACTGTTTCAATAAATCTAACGACTGAAACAGTGAAACATTCAACGTACAAATTATTACTCACAATACTATCATCCTGTTTTCAATAGAAGAGTTTCACAACCATCGAAAAGTCATTTCATTTATCAATGACCAATGATATGTTCGAAGTGTTGCCGGTTTTCCTTAACACATAGACTAGTTCTATTTATTAAACACCTCATTACATTTATCAGTTCGTGAGCAGGAATTTCCTGAAATGCGCGCTCAACTCTATCTCTCAAGTCCTCCAAAGAAGTTGGTCTCCTAGAGTATACTTTGGAATTTATGTGACCCCTTAAATAAAAATCAATAGGGGTTCAATCTGGCTGTCCATCTGATTGGACCATTTGTTCCAATCCATCTCTTCCCATAGGTATCACTAAGATATCGCCGAACAATATTAGCATTATGTGGTCCTGCACCATCCTGCTGAAAAAACATATTTTTCCTGATGTTCTCAAATAAATCGTTGATATTATTTTGAATATCGTTCTCTAAGAATTATAGATACCTTTGGCCCGTCAAAGGCCCGTTGAAAAGAATTGGTCAAATGATTCTTGTCCCTATGATTCCTACCCCGACGTTGAATTCAAATCTTTCTTGAAAATTACCTTCTCTCAGCAACCTAGGATTTCCTTGAGCCCAATACTTTGTTTTATTCCTATTGAACATACCATTATTCGTAAACCCAGACTAATCTGTAAACAGTATCTTCGAGACAAAACCATAGTTCAAATCATGATGATGCAAAAGCCAATTACAATAAGTTAGTCTCCGTTCTGGGCCATTTTCATAAAGATGCTGATCAAATTGTATTTATAGGAGCGATATTTATGTTTTTCAATACTTTTCTGGCACTTTCCCTGCTGATCCCACATTCAATTTCCAATTCTCGCACTGAGGCAGGTGTAGAAAAATGAACATATGCTCCTGAACTAATGTGAGTAACTAATTTTGGGTCGACGCCAAACAAACAAGCAAATGAATTAGGTAAGGCGTAAAATGATGGTATCGAGTTGCGCAGTGACATTCTGATAAATTTTTAAAAGTAATTTAATGATCTCCGTTGATTGTTTGTTTGGCGCCGACTCAAAATTACATTTCAGTTTCGTATTTCGTGATTTTTAAATTTTTTGTAGCTGAAATCTACTAATCACTACCTACTTGTTTTTTGATTACTTCCAAAATACTTACTTACCCACCTTACTTCAACTATTACCAGTTAAATAATATGATTATCTACTTTTACTATTTGTTGTAATATAAATTATTTTTGTTGTTCTGGTTAGTTTATTTCATTACTTTGTATATCATTCCATCCTCTCATAGAATATAATGATTGTGACGGATGTAGGAGAACAAAAATAATGACATTAGCGATCTGTCATTGTCAACTACATATGTGTGTGCCAATGTTCACAAGTGAAAAATCAATTATCCCCTATTTTTCTACCCGTAAGGGTGGATAATTCCATTCGAAATCCAAATATGATTAACTATGAGGTATACTCTATCTAATAAAAAAAGAATCATCCAAAGCGAAGAACCCAGTACAAAGTTATGCCTGATAAAATCGGTTAACGGACCAGAATTCAGAGGGTGAGTGATCAATATCCTTCATTTTGCTACCCTCAGGGGTGGATTTCATCTTTCAAACTCAAATGGGACCAACTTCGAAATACACCCTATCCACTGAAAAAAGAATTATCGGAATCGAACGTCTCAGTAAAAAGTTATGAGTGGTCATACATAAAAAAATATACGCGTCGACTAGAGAACCTCCTTCTTTTTGGTTTCGTCGTTTAAAAATGATCTATGGATAGCCAAAATTGATATCGTATCCAAGAATTCTTCAAAACAAATTCGCTCACCTTCAAATATTCATCCCCGTTACAGAAATCAAATATAACATTCATATAAACGAATTCTCCGCAAGAATAAACGTTATTTTCCAAAATCAAATATTTTTTCCATTTGTTTTTATGAGTCTGTCAACCCCCATGTATGCCCTAGGGTTGGATGTGATGGAATAATAATTTCATATTTTTTGTGCAAAAGTCTGAAAATTGGCATTTCAACAGCAGTGTTGTTATTTTTTATTGAGTTTGTAGCGGCTTCAGGAACGGAATAACCCAAAACAAATTGGGTTGGGAAGCGGTTCATCTTCACTAAGTTTTTAAATCCCACATTGGCTCCCACACATTTGCGATAGGGAGATAAGTATTGATAAGTATTGAACTTATGAAACAAACATAAAATTTTAATAAGACACCGGCAGGGAAAGCAGGTTATGAGTTTGGCAGTTTATGTACAGTACGAGGTCAATTTGCTACTCAAAATGTTCTATATGTATACCTTTGCCACAGATCTAAGAGACTCATTATGAATGCTAATGCCATTATATAATAATGGCCTATTGTCTGGGGTATGATAATCAATAAGAAATATCCGAGGGACTCCAGGTACAGATTTAAAAATACGTAAAAAATCTTGTATATTGCAAATTAAAATTTGTCAAAAATTCATTGTCCACGAATTTACAATAAAGTACCACTTTCCACACATAATATTTCATACCAGCGAAATAATTTGTTGAACCGAGCCGTCAGTAAAACATATCATCTCATGAAAATTCAATTATATCGAGTACGACTCTACTTGTGGTCGGTTCCCCAATGAATAATAACGAGTCTTTTAGACGTATTGCAGTACTATACGTTTAGTACCCACCACGATGCTGTTCATTACGTTAAATTTGGTACTTATGAGATGACTGCTGGTATACCAATCAAACTGCTATATAATTATTGGAATTCCGATTAATTTATGGCTCAAATGATCGGTAAATTCATTTACAGAAAAACTTTTCATGCGGTTTGGCTCTGTCTGTATAATTTTGCTGGTAGTGGAATAATAATAAATAAAATTATTTCTTGATGCTTCTCGAGTATTATCAAGACAGCAGCAGTGGTGTATTTTTATGCATATACTCTAAAGTATTTTTTAGGAGACTGTCTACCGAAAATATGAAAAAATGAATTCTAGTTAAGGAGGTATTGGATTAAAGCAAAATCAGATTTCAAATATCAATTTTCATATACTTCTGCGATACTTGAGAGTCACTGAGTTGAATACACCACCTGCATTTTTTTTCCATTATTTCAAGTTCTTGAATCCAGTTAATTCTCATGTCAACCATATTCATCATTCATTTCAATTAGTATACCGAATTTAGAATGGAAATACACAGATGGTCGGCTAAAATGTGTCTATTTTGATATTCTTTCGTTCCATATGTCTCGTAAAAATCGATTTTATTGATTTTAATGTGATTTCTTGCATATTTTTTTTTATTATTCATTAACAATAAGAATCGAAACCGATGACGTCGGAAAGGTAGTTTTTTCTCGATTTTTGTTTTGGCATAAGGGTTCAATGTCCATTCAGCCAGTCCCTTTCTGTTATTTGTTCTTTCACAATACTATGTTGTAACTTTATATTTTATATCAATGGTATTGGTGTTAATAGTACCGGCTTAACAATCTACATCATTTTTCATAAGGAAGTTTAACATGGTTACATGCTTCTCGCGCTGGGGTTGATCAAAGCATTTAACATGAGACCTACACAGGTAGACTGCATTTGAGGAAATATATATACAGTTGGTAGAAATACAAAGAAGACAATGAATTCTACCCAATCTTCCCGCTTATTTGGAGTCTAATTTTTGTTTCTTTAAGGTATTTCACTTAGCCGTTTTTCATTGCGCGCTAATAAATGCATAATATTTAGTGGCATTTTTATGTTGTTTTTTATCAAACTGTTATATAGTTCATTGATTTCACCAGTGAACTTCCTACATCCGAAGAATACATCATCCAAATCCTCTATTTCATTGCATGTTTCGCACCGATTGCATTGTTTTATACACGGTGTAGATGAACCGTATAACATGTCCCGTTCTCATTCTTATTTAAGTCGTGATATACTTTCTTGGATAACAATAGTTTTTGTACCACGGTATTCTGGGTATTTCTTTTTGCAGAGTGGTATATCGTGATATATGGTTTCCACAATATGATTTCCAATCTATTTCCCAACATTTTTTGTTTTTAAATTCGGATACAATCTTTCAATGTAAGATTTTTATCAACTGATATTCCTGTTATAGAGCTATTTTTGTGAATTCAGCCGCTTTTTTATTTTCTTTCATTCCTATGTGTACTTTTACCCATACGAAATTAATCAATTTTGAGAGTACTTTTTTCATAATCCAACTCTGTCACCCTATCCCTTCTTCTGTATTTGAGGCATCCGTGTAGATTTTCAGAAATGCCCAATTTTTTTTATTCGTTTGTTTTATAATATTTAGGTACTCTCACTTTTCCTTTTATCCTAGTTTCAAAATAATTTTGTGTCTCTTGAGTGTTGGGTTGCAACATACCCATGTTTCTACACCCTATGCAAAGTGGAGGTGATTTTTTTTTTCTGTCAATATTTATTTTGTAGATCATTGCTATTGAGCTTGCTTATTTTGTTAGAATTTCTCATTCCTTGAACTTGATTTTTAAAATAAAGTTCTCCGCCGAGTAGACTCTTCTAAGTGACAAAGGTGTCTCCAAAGCCTCCTATTAGTGCTGACTGCACCTAATTACAATCTTGACGCCTGATTTTGAATTTTGTCGAATTTATGTGAGGTTTTACACTTGCTGACCCCTACAGTATACTTCCCAAGTCCATTGTTGATCTGATATATGCTCTATAGAAAACTAATGCTGTTTCCAGACTTGCTCCCCACCATGTTTGTAGAATCATTTTCAAAAATTTCTGCTGATTTTTTTGTTTATTGATAATTTTCATTCAAGTTTTCTGTCTGAGGTAACCCCTAGATATGTTACTTGGTTATCAACTAGCTGAGTTACATATAATTATATAATTTGGTCTGGTAATGAATAATAGTTTCGATTTTTCAAGAGAAAGTTGTAATTCCAGTTTCTCCATGTCTTTCAGGATGGGTTGATATGGGATGTTATGATACTATTCTCGTGGGTTTTTTTCGTGGTATATATTGAGAATATATCTGCATATTGAATCACTGTTGAGTTTTCTCGGTTTCTATTATGGATTTTATACGTATATATGTTGAAAAGTAATTGCGACAATGCAGATGTAGTCCTCTAGACGTTGAACGAGGTCCAATTATTTGTTTGCCCTGTTTGATGTAGACGTTCCTTCCTATGTAAAGATTGCATATATTACTTGCTCCTTCTTCAGACCAATTTTGACATTTTTTCCAAAAGTTAATAATGTTCAAAAAAGCTGCTGCTACAGGGGGATTTTTGCTTAGGCCGTTTTGAATGTCTGTTACGATATATAAAACTGCATGCATTGTACCCTTATTTTCTTCCAGTTGATTATACCCACCACGTTGATCTGCATTCCATAATTTTCATCATTATCTCATATATCTTCATAATACAAGAAAGTTGAGCTATACCCCAATATGAATTCCCATCTTCTGGATTTTTATTTGGTTTTTCGGATAGGTACGGTTACTACACTCCTCCATTGATTTATTTGTTTTCTATTTATTCATACATTTGTTAACTATTTATCCATAGATTTATATAAGAATATTCCTAGCAATTTCGGGTAGATTTATTATCGTCCATACCTGGTGCTGTGTTTTTTGTGTTTTGTTTGACCGCATCCATTTCTTCCAAGCTAAATGGTATTCTATAGTATGGTTGTCGTTTCTTTGTGGATTATCTGTCTTGATATGTGATAGATCTTTTTCAACGGTAGATGGAGTTATTTCATTGAGGAATGTTTTTATTCCTCCGATATTAGTTGCATTTACTGTACAAATTATTTTCCTATTCATTTTTCTTGCTTGGTTCCATGGTTCTTTCGATGGTGTATGGTTATTCAGATTTGAACACCATAACCTCCAACTATTTTTGGCCAAATTTTTCAAAAACTTTTTTTTGTCGTATTTTTTTTCTATATTCTGAAGAAATTCCAATGTACTTTCTCTTTTGTACTGCAACATTGCCTCTTTTCTTCTGCACACTTTATTCGTACGTTCATCATCCAACCATGGTGGTAAAACTTTGTTTTTGATTTTGAATGGCTTTTTTATTGATATATTTATTCGGGCTGCACTAGTTGAGAGTAGTTCGTATTTTTTTCCATTTCCAATAAGCTTGTATTTTGAGAAATTAGGAATTTTTCCACAGCATCCTTGTAAACTGTCCAGTCAGCGTGAGAGGTTTTCCATTTTATTTTGGGGATAATCAATTCCTGCTCAAAATTTTCGTTTTCTAACGATAGTGTCATGCTGAGGGGTAGTGGTCTGATCACATCGCGTCTTTTTCTGTTTGGCAGTTTGGCAGATGCTATCGTCAAAACTACTGCTGAGTTTTCATGATTATGATCTAGTCTTGTCATATCCCCATTATTCATAAGTATAATGTCTTCTTGTTCTGCAAGTATTTCTGCTATTTGGTTTCCCCTTTGGTCATTCTTATAATAATAATAATAATAATAATAATAATAATAAATCTTTATTTACCAAGAACACTCAAAGTAGGTTTCGTCAAATACAGTTAATACAAACTGACACGTTCATGTATGAATGAGTATGTTTGCTTTTTCATATAATATTGCATATATACTTGTTAAGATAGAGAGTAGATTAGAGCTATGGATATACACTTGGATCGAATAAGTGGTGTGAAGTATCTTGATTAACTGCCAATCATTTGTTATTTGTTATCTAATCCTAGGTTGGAAATGACAGTACCCTTAGTAGCTAATTTATTGCATGAATTCTGCAAGATTATAAAAACATTTTTCTACTAAGTATTCTTTTAATGCTTTTCTGAATGCTTGATATGATTTTAAACTCTTTATATTTTCCGGGAGTTTATTGAAAACTTCTGGACCTGCATAGTTTGGTGATTTTTTAAATTTACTGAGGTTGCATTTAGTGAGATGTAGCTTTTCAGCATTTCTAGTTTTATAATTATGCACGTTGCTATTCTTAAGGAAGTTATTTTCATTTGTGTACATATAACATGATATTTTGAATAGGTAGATGCTTGTTAGGGACAGTATTTTGTTTTTTTTTCAGGACTGTTCTGCATGAATCTCTGTAGCCCATGTTGAAAATTATTCTTATTATTCTTTTTTGCATAGTGAAGACTCTAGAAACATCCGTTGATTGGCCCCAAACGACTATGTTGTAACTCATTACCGAGTATGCTAAGGAGTAGTAAGCTGTTATTAGATTTTTCATATCTATTTCCTTCTTCAGGTTCAAGATCGCGAAGGTTGCTTTTGCAAGTTTGGAACATATATTGTCTATTTCCAGTGTGAAGTGTAGTTTGCTGTCTATGACAGTTCCTAGAAATTTTGTGCTGCCTTTGAATTCTATACTGTTTATTGTGGGGGTTATGTCGCTGTTCATATTGGAAAAATAAACACATACCGATTTTGATTTATTTACCATGAGTGAATTTTGTTGACACCAGGATTCAAACTGTTTTGTGATTTTTTCCATTTTTAGATCTAATTCTCTTATGGTTGATGCCTCGATTATCACAGAAGTGTCATCAGCGTACATAAAAATCTGCCCTTCTGTAATATAATCTGGAAGGTCGTTCACAAAAATTAAGAATAGAAGTGGCCCCAAGACAGAGCCTTGAGGCACACCAATATCGACACATTTTTCGGTTGACAATACCTCTTCTATAGACACACTAATTTTTCTGTTGGATATATATGATTCTATCCACTTCAGTAGGTTCCCCCTGATCCCTAGTGTTGATAGTTTGTTAAGAAGATACTGATGATTTACGCAGTCAAAGGCTGCAGTTAGGTCAAAGAAAACACCAGCTACTTTCCTTCCCGTATCTAGATGTTTATAGATAGTCTGAGTAAATTCTATGGTGGCTAGTTCAGTTGATTTTGCTGTTCGATATCCAAATTGAGAAGGGGATAGAATATTGTATTTTTCGATACCAAATTGACTGAGTAGTACTATGGGTCTATAGTTTTCGGCTGTTTGTGGATTATTTTTTTATATACTGGGATCACTTTACCAAGCTTTAGATCATCCGGAAACTGTGCTAACTCTATAGATTTGTTCAAAAGAAAGGCTATGGATTCTGATAGTGCCTTTTTGCAAAACTTCAATAGTTTGATAGAGATTTCGTCCATGCCCATTGAGTTTTTGTTTTTCAAATTGTTTATTATTTGGATTACCTCTGTGCTTGTAAAAGGTTCCAGAAAAATTGTATGTTTAATGTTTTGTTTTGGTATTGTGCATGCCAGGATTTGTTATTTCGAAGTATGTATCTAGTTTTTCATGCACAGATGTTGTGAAATAATTCACAAATAAATTACTGATTTCGGTAACATCACTTATTATATTATTGTTATGCATCAAATTGATATTATGTTTTGATGTTTTCTTCCCTAGCCTGTCATTTACTATTCTCCACAGTTCTTTGCTTTTGTTCGATGCAGTATCTATTCTGTTAATGTTATCTACCCTTTTCAATTCTTTTATTCTTTTATTAATGTTCTTATTGTGTTTTTTATAGGAATCTATCAAGACTGGATCTTCTGAATTATTTGATATGTAATAAAGAAACTTGAGATCATCAATTTCCTTTTGAATCTCTTTACTCGTATTTTTATTTTTGTTTTTTGAAGTGGTTTTTTGTTTTGGGCAGCTTACATCTAGAGCCCATTCGAAATGTTCCATAAATACTCTATAGTAATCATTTATATTGTCACTTGAGCACAGATATAGTGAATTGTCTTTATTAAAGTAATGTTGAAAACTCAACATGTTTTGTTCTGAGAAAGTTCTGATGACTTTTTCATTCTTTACTTCATCTATTTTTCTTGTATAGGGAAGTACAATTTTCAATATTTGTGCTTTGTGATCGCTTATGTGGGGCTCAAAAACTTCACATTCCTCCTTAACTCCCTCGTTTGTAACAACATAGTCAATTGCAGTACGAGAATTGAAACCATTTCTTCTGTCTATTCGCGTGGGTTCATTTATTAGAGACTTCAGACTGAAGGATTCGAATATATAATTTAACTCTTTGCTGTTTTTATCTTGCGTTAGTTTGTCTATATTTAGGTCTCCCATTATTACTTGATATTTGCTCCTCTCAATAATTTCCATTAATGATGTGGATAGATTTAGAAAAAAATTATCAGTAGATCCATCCGGAGATCTGTATATGCAAGCAACACATAAGTGTTCATCAATAGACACAGCAACAATCTCGAAATCGAGTTCTATGCAAAACTTTCTAACATTAATTTCTTTGCAATTTCCACTTATTTTACTATTTGCATATATTGCAACTCCACCGTGTATATGAGCTTTTCTACAAAAGGTACTTAAATTTTCATATCCGTCTATACATGTTACTTCATTTTGCACTTTATTCATCCAATGTTCACATACACACAGTATATCAGGATAATTGAGTTCTTTAAGTGTTGCCTCTAATATTGGCAGCTTCGTGGAAAGACATTCTACGTTGATGTGATCCCCACATATCATGGTTCCGTTGAAATCCCCTATTATGCCATTCTTTTCTATTACTTGTCACAGTTTATTCCAGTCCTCCTTCCTTTGTTACATTGTTTCATTGGGAAATTGAAATACTTTGACAACACTTACTTATATTCCATGGCTATTTCCCTAACTTTCATTGATTTTTTTTATTAAAATAGCTACCCCTGTAATTCCATCTAATCTGCTCCTACGATATATTGTTTAGCCGGTGCTGCCTACCCGGTTTCAACCAGGTTTATGGAGTTATTGCAATGTCTATGTTATATTGTGTTAAACTATACCTATTTATTTTCAATAAATGAACGTAGTTTTGGTTCAAATCAAGTTTCGATTTTGACACATTACTGGATAATAACAATTTATATTTCATTTATTCCAAATGTCACTTACTATTCAGAATTACCAGGAAGTGGGCGACATCTAGCATTCACGATTCGAATGTCAAACTAAGAGAAAACCAACGATTATATACAATGAAAAGATGGCTTATTTCCTATCTTTGTCATAGAATTGTAATTATAATATACTGACTAGAATGCGTTTCAAGCTGCGCGAAATGTCCCATGCATGGTGGCCGCCATTGTTGTTTATGTCCTCCTCGCAGTAGCGGAACAATTCCAGTGGCATTGATTGTAATGGAAAATAGGGTATATCATAATAAAACGTTTTTTTTTAAATAAATGATGCATCAAATGTATAGAGAATTGTGAATATAAATGTTATATACCTATGTAAAAAATCTTTACTCTTCCACTCATCTATTATATGAAAATATATGAGACATGTTTTACATATCCTTATAATTGAATAGGTATTTCTATCAAGATTTTTTATTTCACTATTACATCAATATTTGAAAAATGAGTAAGTTATAAGGTCACATTTGATGTGGGTGCCAGATCATAGGGGGTTCAGAGATAAAGAAACAGATTGCCTCGCCAAAGAATAACAAACACACAATTTCCAGACTCAGAAACCTTCTGTGGAATCTCTTAAGTCCATAAGAGAAAAGAGTTTCGAGGCTGGGAAACATGAAATGAAATCTCAGTGGAATAAAGTGCCAGGATAAAATCAATAAGCGAAAAGGCTAGTGAGCCTATCGCCAAAGAAAGTTGAACAGCTTCTCGAGTTGGACAAGAAATACTTGAAATTGGTTATCGGGACTCTCACTGGACACTAGACACTGCCCTCTGAGGTATATTTTTAACATTGTATTTATCCATTTTTCAACCGACGAAACCAAAGAGGAGGAGGTTCTCTAGTCGACGCCTATATTTTTTTTATGTATGACCACGCATAACTTTTTACAGAGGAGTCCGATTCCGATGATTCTTTTTTCATTGGATAGGGCATACTCCTAGGTTGGTCCCATTTGAATTTGAAAAAAAAATCCACTCCTAAGGGTAGCAAAATGGAAAATATTTATCGTTCACCCTCTTAATTTTGATCCGTTAACCGATTCTTTCGGGCATAAATTTGTACTGGGTTTTGCGATTTGGATGATTTTTTTTCACTATTACCTCATAGTTGATCATATTTGGGTTTGGAATCAATTAATCCACCGCTATGGGTAGAAAAATAGGGGATAATTTATTTTTCACTTGTGAACATTGGCACACATATGTAGTTGACATTGACAGATCGCTATTGTCATTATTTTTGTTCTCCTACATCCGTCACAATGATAACATTCTATGGAAGGATGGAATTATATACAAAGTGATGAAATAAACTTATTAGAACTATCAAAAATAATGTATATTATATAACAGTAAATAGTTGAAGTAGATAATCGTATTATTTAACTGTCATTAGTTGAAGTAAGGTGGGTAAGTAAGTATTTTGGAATAAATAAAAAGTTAAGTAGGTAGTAATTAGTATATTTCAGCCACAAAAAATTGAAAAATAAAAACTTTTTAACAAAAAATTCAACCGACGAAAAATGGAACTGAAAATCAAAAAACAAAATAAACTTCCTTAGTCTTGATAACTAAGCTCCTAAACTAATGTAAGTAACTAATTTCGAGTCGGCGCCAAGCGAATAATCAACGAAGATCATTAAATTACTTCAAAAAAATTATCAGAATGTCACCGTGCATCTCGATGCCATCATTTTACGCTTTACCTAGCTTGTTTGTTTGGCGCCGACTCAAAATTAGTTCTTTACATTAGTTTAGGAGCTCAGTTATGAGTACTAAGGAGGGTTATTTCATTTTTTGCTCTTCAGTTCCGTTTTTCGTCGGTTTAATTTTTTGTTAAAAAGTTTTTATATTAGTGATCTTTGCCTCTCGACTATACCGTATAATTTCATTGTTTGAGAATATTTTTTGCCATTTTTTTAATTCTGTATTGTTGACGCTTCAAAATGTATCATATTAAAACTGTTTTTTGAAAATGCCTTTATCTGAAAGGGAATGGATTGAAATTTTAATTATGATTGGTGTTGGCGATATGATGCGGACTCAACCAGAGGTATGCAGATTATTCCATGAAATGCACCCAGATAGTGAACCTATTTCACAACCTACTGTAAGCAGAATAGAGCGAAAATACAGAGAATTAGGACACGTGAGGGATGCACCAAACCAAGGTAGACCTATAGTTAATAAAAATAATCAACAAGACGAGACGTAATTTTGTCGGCATCTGGATTTCTTACAAAATACATTGATTCCTGATTTGACCCAGCTTTTTCCTGATATTCAAATAGCCAATAATTTAGACCGCAGAAGGCGCACCCCAACATTTTGATGCAACTTCGGTAGTGTATCCAGTAGCTGCATAATTACGTAATTTCATATAATAATCCTCAATACGTTTATTCTTCATTTCGTTTTTTGTAAAAATACAGTATCGTATAACTATCTAATAAAATTTTGAAAACACCTTTTGTATTGTTGCCCACCCTCTACCAATTTGACGCAGCTTGTGATACATTTTTGGAATCAGCTCAGCAAGTTAACTCATGAATAAAAAAAATGAGGGTGTTCATTTAATAAAACTGCTGATGACGTCATCACTCGAAGGTAGATCACCCTGTATATTGGATTATTATTAAAAAAAACAGTAAATTAAAATAAAAAAACGACCTGTTTCGGGAATTTTTAATGATATTGTTTATTTAGCTAATAATGAATGTATGCGTTACTTTGTGGACACACTGAAAAGGCGATATGTATAAATAAGCATGGCCACATATCATTACCTACTACTACAAACTAATGTTACGCTTTTCTTCATATAAAACAGTTTTTAATTTATCCACTATGATCACTTTAACAAAAAAGACAAAAGTACAAAGACACATCCAAACCGAACACAAAGAAATTAAAGAAAATTGGAATGATTTGGCAACGCTTATAAGTGCCAACCGACAATGCCGTTATGTTTACAAATAGATGATATAAATACTACCGTCATACGTTCAGTTGATTATCTTCGTCGCACGCATGTAATATGCTTATGAAGTCATACTTTTCTTCATTGTTGGGTGTCCTCCTTGGCTATCGCATAAGGGTGCCACGAAATTCGGGTGCGCAGTAGACTAAGCGCGTTCTAGTCAGTATATTATAATTACAATTCTATGATCTTTGTATATTGGCCAAATTTCAGCTGCACATGCGAGAATTTGCATCGTCATTTGACGTCACCAGGGAACCTGGACGGTTCATTCGCCATAAGTGCCCATGTATTTTTCAACTTTTTCACAGCGGTTTTTCTTCCCGTTGGTAACATTTTTCTGTCGTTTTTTTTAGTGTTTATGTTTGGTGAACCATTCGACTTTCGTTTCAATGATTTCTAATGCCATAAGCATCTATAGTTTGTCGTGAAAGTGAAAATTAAATCGACTGTTAGTGCATGTTGGAGCGCACTTCGTGATAGGACACTGGTTTTTTTACCTGTTTTTTGATTCATTGAAAATATTTGAGGTAGATATAGCTCTCGAAAAATGCTGAAGGGTTAACATAATTCCTTAGTCAATGTTAGTTCAAGCTCTCAAAAAAATGGGCTCGAACATATTATTTTATAGGTTCCCAAAGGCCAGAGATTTTGTTTCCTCCACCATAAGCGAGGAAGACAAGTTCAATGTAGATACTTCAAGTATTTGCTCTGATCATTTCACATCAAATGATTATGAAAGGGATATATAGAGTGAACTATTAGGTGAGTTACCTACTGAGAATAAACTCGTATGGTTTTAATCAAATACATTTTTTAGGCCTTCCACTAAAGAAAATACTAAAAAAAACTGCATTACCGACAATTAATTTGGGAGGAACGATGAAGGTTGCAACAGATCAAACAGCCCGGGAAAAAAGTTTCGTCGCCAAGAAGGAGAAAAAGGAAGCAATTAACACACAAGCATGGCTCCAAGTGTCAATATAAATCCCTTCACATTTGGAAACTCGGTCTTGATCGCTGAAAACCCCATAAATTCCGTTCCTGATTCCTCGGAAGTATTGCATAAGATTGAGTCTCCTTTGGATGCAACAGAAACCAATTATAGGAACTTTAATTACTATCTCCGCTTACTCCTGATTTAGAATATGAATTGGCGGATCGAGAGAAAAATGAAAATAGATATTAAAAAAATATTAATCACTGCTGCAGAAGTACAACAATTTGAATATGATATCAAGAAAAAACATCAAAGGTTTGAGTGCAATGTTGAAATATTTCAAAAATAAATCCTACAAGAGTCCAATTATGGCAACAGATAAATCTGCAACACCAAAATTGTTGGGAAAAGTTTGAAACAAAAATCAGATAAGTTTACTATCTCGTCATAAAAAAATGGTGGAGAAGAGATATCTTTGGCATTCACTTTGAGATATTATAGCAGAAAGTGCTATGTATTTCTCAGCAAGAACTTGAATTATTCCTTACCATCACTTTCGAGTTTGAAGCGTTGGGTTTACAGATTGGTCCTGGACTACGTGAAGATGTTTTATTGATGATGAAACAAGCAGGTAAAAATTTTACAGAGTGTGAAAGTACTGTTGTTTTACAATTTGATGGAGAAAAAATAAAATATATTCGAGAGTATGATGTGGCAAACGATCAAGTGCTGGGGATTCGTAGTCAAATGCAGGACTACTAGGAATGTGAATCAACTTTAATAATTATCAGGCACATTTCAACAATGGTTCGAAAAGAAAAAGCACACACGATAGCAATAGAACTAAGGCTAAAAACTGAAAAAAATCATCAATTGATGGACATTCTGAAGGCAAATTTCAAGCATAAAAATCAGATGTATATCAGTTTTTTTTCAATATTCATTTTACTTTTATTTATCAATTACTTTTGGGTCGCTGCATTTCATGTATACAAATCTTTTTGTATTTGTACCATTCTTTATTTTTTCTCCTCTGTACTTCTACTTCAATGAATTTATCGATAAGAATTGTTTTTTTCTGATAATAAAGCATTTTTGGATTTGATATATATGATCTTTGTTTGGGATGAGAACGAATATTTTTGTGCATCTCTCCAAATTTGAGCTTCCTATCTCAACGTTAAGGACTACCAGCAAATTCTTATTTTTTGCCTTAAAAAAACATAGGTTCTCGAGAAATCTCTGATCACAATTTTTCAGTAAACCAAAGAAATAACGGAAAAAATAGTTACTGTAGTTAGTTACATTTGGGTATCGATACACAGTCAACTTCCCGCACACATTTTTATGGAACTCATGAATTCTCTCATATTGCCAAAAACTGATTATCCTTACAATCTGCACATCAGTAAGCTATTTTTTTCATAATTATTATGCTTCCTGAAAAATCGTGATGAGATGTGTAAAAAACCAATTGTGTTATTCAAAGGCCAAAGAAAATGGTTAGGTGGCATCCCTTAGTGATACTGAGTAAGCTCAAATTTGGAGAGGTCTATTTGTATATTATTTAAAATGATTTTTTTCTCAACTCAAATAAGAACCCTCCACCCATTGTACCAGATATTTTATCTTTAGTTGTGTAGATAAAATACATCAATTTTGTACATATCATCTGTACTTGATTAACGCCACTTTTTGACTTAAAAATTAATGTTTTTCTCTACTTATTATTATTCATTGCATTTTTGGAATCTCTATAATTTCCATTGCTGTTAATACATTTCTGCACTCGCATTTCCTATTTATTAGAATTGGCCCGAAGTTTCCACAAATATTCTCAATAAATCGAAACAACGGAGTGCCCTACCACGAAATGACTTATAACGCGCTTAGCATCAGTTCAATGTTTGGTTTATTCACAGAAAACGTGGGCATCTAGAGTTCTAAAAATTCAATGGAGGAAAATTAAATTAACACACCAACCGAAACACCCAAAAAATCAACAGGTTTACGTCATGAACACCAAGATAAAAGGTTTTAAAAATCGTCAAAAATGCATGTGCTCTTATGGTAAACCAAGACAAGAGGTTCCGCGGTTCGGCTATCCTTTCTGGTTTATAATCATTGGGGGAAAACAGGATTTTGTTGTATACTGAATACATTTACAATTTTCTATCGAATTTGGAGTATCTTTCTGAATGGTTGTCATATCAACTTACAAGTTTATTATATTCAACTATCTATATCCCCACAATACGTTAGTATAGTTCGATCCTGGAAAAATGAATGAAAAGACAATTAGAGAACATAACAACAAACGCAAATGTTATTGACTAGTTGACATATTTGACTTTTGATACGTCGGTAATGAAAAATCTGATTCGATATTTCACACGGCCTTCTGCCAGTGCTGCCTACAAATATATTTGCATAATGATAGCAGAAATAAAACATTCTCTGAAAAGCTTTAGAAAAAATTGTATGCAACACGTACGTAAATGGCTTTCGCGGACCCATCTTCATATTAATATTCGTCCGCGAAAGCCTTATTTTGCGTACTTTTTACATAAACTCATATTTCGGGTTCCCTGAAGTTCTTCAAAAATTTTATTGGATCTTTTCCTTAATATAATCTACTACTATGCCGAATTTCATTGAACAGTAATTCTAAAACTGACAGTACTTATTCAACAGTGACAGATGATAGAAATATGCCTGGCAACACATATGTATAGTTATTCTAATCCCAATTGGAACGGCAATAAAAATAAGAGCACCACGAGGAGTGTTTATATGCACTGCCCGGCAAATGGGAACTTCATATACTACCAGTGTTTTTACTTTCAAAGCGTTCCTGGTACAATCATAAAGAAGTAGTGGTTTGGCTCAAGTTGCCCAGATCATTAGTAAAGGCGCTATCAAATATATTTGAGGAATGAAAGCTCGGCTAGCTGGATTGGACATCTGTTATCTGGAGCCGCATGATTAACCCACTTCACAATATTTCTCAATCAGTGCCGTGTGTTGGTGAGGTTAGGAGTTATCCATTGAAAATGATTTTATCAATATGGCTTTCTGGAGACCTTTCGAAACAAATAATAAAATTCAGTTGAGAAAACATGTGTCTACTTTTACATGGGGTGATCCATTGCTATGATTGTAAGAATAAGTAACTGAAAAATACCACTGGGAAATAATATACCGACGCCTATGTCAAGGCCGCAATTGGAAAGAGAAATCCTTCACGAAACTTTTTATGTCGGTCCAATTGGGATTAGAAATACTATAACTTTGGGGCCATGGGGGCCAACATGTTGGAGGAGGTGGATCCCTATAGAATGTATGTGATATATCCAAAGAAAACCCCAGTCTTCCATACGTTCTATAAGGCTCTAACATGGTTGTCCTTATGGCGGCCAACTCTAGTGCTTGGGATCTCACCTAACAGGATCAATGAAAATTGGGTTAACAATTTTCTCATTAATTTTCTATTAAATTGCATTTGATAAAGAGACTAAATCGCGAAAGTTTCCTGAAACTGATCGAATATATTTTCAATATAACATATTTGTTTTTTGGAGAATAGTTTTTCATTGTAAAGTTCACTATTTTTCACGTCCCATGTACCTTTTATAGAAAAATATTGCTATAGTAATAATTTATAACTTCGGCGCATCTTTAAAATTATAGGATGTACCTAAGTTGGTATAAAAATGTGTTATTTTACTTTGACTTGTTGACCTAGGTGTCAATAAAATTCCTTTTTCAAGACCTTGTTCTTCATCTAATGGTTTCATTATAACTTCCCGAAGTGAACTTTTGATATTTTTAACCGACGAAACCAAAAAGGAGGAGGTTTTCTATTCGACGCGTATATTTTTTTTTTATCTGACCACGCATAACTTTTTACAGAAGAGTCCGATTCCGATGATTTTTATTGGATGAGGTGTACTTTGAAGTTGGTCCCATTTGAATTTGAGGATATTGATCGTTCACCCTCTGAATTTTGGTCCGTTTACCGATTCTATCAGACATAACTTTGTAGTGGGTTTTCCGATTCGGATGATTCTTTCTTTATTAGATGAGGTATACCTCATAGTTGATCATATTCCAATTTGGAATGAAATAATCCACCCCTATGGGTAAAAAAATAGGGGATGATTAATTTTTCACCTGTGAACATTGGCACATATATGTAGTTGACATTGACAGATCCTCCTACATCCGTCACAATAATTACATTCTATGAAAGGATGGAATTATATACAAAGTGATAAAATCAACTAAGCAGAACTTTCAAAAATAATTTTTATTATATAACAATAAATAGTTAAAGTAGATAATCATATTATTCAACAGTTGAAAGTTGAAGTAAGCTAGGTAAGTAAGTATTTTGGAAGTAATCAAAAATTGAGTAGGTAGTAATTAGTAGATTTCAGCCACAAAAAATTGAAAAAATAAAAACTTTTTAACAAAAGCTTAAACTGACGAGAAAATCAACTGAAAAGCGAAAAATTAAATAAACCTTTTTAGCCTTATTGATAATTGAGCTCCTAAACTAATTTTGAGTCGGCGCCAAACAAACTAGCAAATGAATTACGTAAAGCGTAAAATGATGACAGGGAGATGAATAGCGGCGGTTCTTCAAAGTAATATAATGATCTTCGATAATTGTTTGTTTGGCGCCGACTCAAAATTAGTTACTCACATTAGTTTAGGAGCTCAATTATCATTAAGACTAAGAAGGTTTTTTTAGTTTTTGCTTTTCAGTTGATTTTTTCGTCGGTTTAATTTTTTGGTTAAATGTTTTTTGTTTAGCATAAAACCTACATAGTACCTTCTACTTCAGCTGAGTACCTGAAGTTACAAAATGGTTAATTCATTTTCATTATTTGGGCAAGGCATGGATACTTGGTAACCCAAGATGGGATCACTTTCCTACTCTTAAAGTGGATTAACGGATCATGTTGAATTTTTGTTCAGGAATAAATATAGAATGTCTAATTGACTAATGATTACAACCCACAGGCGGTTATCCAAGTTCAGAAGTTTTGGGAATGTTTGTACCCCTAATTTATCCGGAATTGACAGAGTATTTTTAAAATTTATTAGTTCAAAAGTAACAATTGATTTAGGAAGAACTTATTAAGTCGGTTGGTATTTTTAAAATGTGGTATTAATTTGTTCTTTTTATTTATATTTGTGTAAACTGGCTTTATAATCTATCTATTTTAAATATGCATCCCTAATTTTACTAGGTACCTGATATTTTATGAATACTATATTAATATCTAATATATTTGCCCTTTTACGCTATCATTGATCCACTCGATTCGTTTATAGATATTAGAGATTGCAAACTCAAAAAAAAAAATGTCGATAAACGTTCCCCACACAAAAAATGCTTTCAAGCAATAACTATTTCATCAGTGAAGCCTACTTTTGAGATAACCCAGTGAATTTTCAAAGCCATGGTCACTCACAAGCATCAACAACAAACATATTCAAGAAACATCAATGTGTGATATAACCAACACCCTGTCGAATCAGGATAACATAAAATGCCTCGTGTCTCTGGTAATGAAAGAATTTTTACTCATGTTCATGTAACTAGTTCCATCTGTCGGCCAACAGCCGCAACAGCGAAATCTCAAGAAAGCCCGGGGAAGAGATCTCACAACGGTATTGAATAAAATTTCACAATAAACATTCTATGGAAGGATGGAATTATATACAAAGTGATAAAATCAACTAACCAGAACTATCAAAAATAATTTATATTATATAACAATGAATAGTTAAAGTAGATAATCATATTATTTAACAGTTAAAGCTTGAAGTAAGCTGGGCAAGTGAGCATTTTGGAAATAATCAAAAATTAAGTAAGTAGTAATTAGTAGATTTCAGCTATAAAAAATTGAAAAATAAAAACTTTTTAACAAAAAATTAAACCGGCGAAAAAATCAACTGAAAAGCAAAAAATTAAATGAACTTTCTTGGTCTCAATGATAATTGAGCTCCTGAACTGATGTGAGAAACTAATTTTGAGTCGGCGCCAAACAAACTAGCAATTGAATTACGTAAAGCGTAAAATGATTACGGGGAGATGAATAGCGGCGGTTCTTCAAAGTAATATAATAATCTTCGATAATTGTTTGTTTGGCGCCGAATCAAAATTAGTTACTCACATTAGTTTAGGAGCTCAATTATCATTAAGACTAAAAAGGTTTATTTTATTTTTTGCTTTTCAGTTGATTTTTTCGTCGGTTTAATTTTTTGTTAAAAAGTTTTTTGTTTAGCATAAAACCTACATAGTACCTTCTACTTCAGCTAAGTACCTGAAGTTACAAAATGGTTCATTAATTTTTATTATTTGGGCAAGGCACAGATACTTGGTAACCCAAGATGGGATCACTTTCCTACTTTTAAAATGGATTAACGGATCATGTTGAATTTTTGTTCAGGAATAAAATATGGAATTTCTAATTGAGTAATGATTACAACTCACAGGCGGTTATCCAAGTTCAGAAGTTTTGAGAATGTTTGTCCCCCTAATTTATCCGGAAGTGACAAAGTATTTAAAAAAATTATTAGTTCAAAAGTAACAATTGATTTAGGAAGAACTTATTAAGTCGCTTGGTATTTTTAAAATGTGGTATTAATTGGTTCTTTTATTTATATTTGTGTAAATCGGCTTTATAATCTATTTATTTCAAATATGCATTTCTAATTTTACTAGGTACCTTATTAATACTATATTAATATCTTATTAATTATAATACCTCATTAATACTATATTAATATCCAATATATTTGCCCTTTTACGCTATCATTGATTCACTCGATTCGTTTATAGATTTTAGAGATTACAAACTCAAAAAAACCATGTCGATAAACGTTCTCCACACAAAAAATGCTTTCAATCAATAACTATTTCATCAGTTGAGCCTACTTTTGAGATAACCCAGTGTATTTTCAAAGCCATGGTCACCACAAGCATCAACAACAAACATATTCGAAGATGACCAACTCCCTGTCGTATCAGGATGACATAAAATGCCTCGTGTCTCTGGTAATGAAAGAATATTTACTTATGTTTATGTAAGTAGTTCCATCTGTCGGCCAACAGCCGCAACAGCGAAATCTCAAGAAAGCCCAGGGAAGAGATTTCACAATGGTATTGAATAAAATTTCACAATATACATTCTATGAAAGGATGGAATTATATACTAAGTGATAAAATCAACTAACCAGATCTTTCAAAAATAATTTATTTTATATAATAATAAATAGTTAAAGTGGATAATCATATTATTTAACAGTTTAAAGTTGAAGTAAGCTGAGTAAGTAAGCATTTTGGAAGTAATCAAGAATTAAGTAGGTAGTAATTAGTAGATTTCAGCCAAGAACAATTTAAAAATAAAAACTTTTTAACAAAGAATTAAACCGGCGAAAAAATCAACTAAAAAGCAAAAAATTAATGAACTTTCTTAGTCTTAATGATAATTGAGCTCCTGAACTAATGTGAGAAACTAATTTTGAGTCGGCGCCAAACAAACTAGCAATTGAATTACGTAAAGCGTAAAATGATGACAGGGAGATGAATAGCGGCGGTTCATCAAAGTAATATAATGATCTTCGATAATTGTTTGTTTGGCGCCGAATCAAAATTAGTTACTCACATTAGTTTAGGACTCAATTATCATTAAGACTAAAAAGGTTTATTTTATTTTTTGCTTTTCAGTTGATTTTTCGTCGGTTTAATTTTGTTAAAAGTTTTTGTTTAGCATAAACCTACATAGTACCTTCTACTTCAGCTAAGTACCTGAAGTTACAAAATGTTCATTAATTTTATTATTTGGGCAAGGCATAGATATTGGTAACCAAGATGGGATCACTTTCCTACTTTTAAAATGGATTAACGGATCATGTTGAATTTTTGTTTAGGAATAAAATATGGAATTTCTAATTGTGTAATGATTACAACTCACAGGCGATTATCTAAGTTCAGAAGTTTTGAGAATTTATCCGGAAGTGACAAAGTATTTTAAAAAATTATTAGTTCAAAAGTAACAATTGATTTAGGAAGAACTTATTAGTCGTTTGGTATTTTTAAAATGTGGTATTAATTGGTTCTTCTTATTTATATTTGTGTAAACCGGCTTTATAATCTATTTATTCCAAATATGCATTTCTGATTTTACTAGGTACCTTATTAATAGTATATTAATATCTTATTAATTATAATACCTCATTAATACTATATTAATATCCAATATATTTGCCCTTTAACGCTATCATTGATTCACTCGATTCGTTTATAGATTTAAGAGATGACAAACTCAAAAAAAACATGTCGATAAACGTTCTCCACACAAAAAATGCTTTCAATCAATAACTATTTCATCAGTTAAGCCTACTTTTGAGATAACCCAGTGAATTTTCAAAGCCATGGTCACTCACAAGCATCAACAACAAACATATTCGAAGATGACCAACTCCCTGTCGTATCAGGATAACATAAAATGCCTCGTGTCTCTGGTAATGAAAGAATATTTACTTATGTTTATGTAAGTAGTTCCATCTGTCGGCCAACAGCCGCAAAAGCGGAATCTCAAGAAAGCCCAGGGAAGAGATTTCACAATGGTATTGAATAAAATTTCACAATGATAAAATCAACTAACCAGACTTCAAATAATTTATTTTATATAATAATAAAAAGTTAAAGTGGATAATCATATTATATAACAGTTAAAAGTTGAAGTAAGCTAGGTAAGTAAGCATTTTGGAAGTAATCAAAAATTAAGTAGGTAGTAATTAGTAGATTTCAGCCAAGAACAATTTAAAAATAAAAACTTAAAAAAAAAAACAAACCGGCGAAAAAATCAACTAAAAAGCAAAAAATTGAATGAACTTTCTTAGTCTTGATGATAATTGAGCTCCTAAACTAATGTGAGAAACTAATTTTGAGTCGGCGCCAAACAAACTAGCAATTAAATACGTTAAGCGTAAAATGATGACAGGGAGATGAAAAGCGGCGGTTTCAAAGTAATATAATGATCTTCGATAATTGTTTGTTTGGCGCCGAATCAAAATTAGTTACTCACATTAGTTTAGGAACTCAATTATCATCAAGACTAAAAAGGTTTATTTTATTTTTTGCTTTTCAGTTGATTTTTTCGTCGGTTTAATTTTTTATTAAAAAGTTTTTTGTTTAGCATAAAACCTACATAGCACCTTCTACTTCAGCTAAGTACCTGAAGTTACAAATGCTTCATTCATTTTTATTATTTGGGCAAGGCATAGATACTTGGTAACCCAAGATGGGATCACTTTCCTACTTTTGAAATGGATTAACGGAACATGTTGAATTTTTGTTTAGGAATGAAATATGGAATTTCTAATTGAGTAATGATTACAACTCACAGGCGGTTATCCAAGTTCAGAAGTTCTGAGAATGTTTGTCCCCCTAATTTATCCGGAAGTGACAAAGTATTTAAAAAAATTATTAGTTCAAAAGTAACAATTGATTTAGGAAGAACTTATTAAGTCGTTTGGTATTTTTAAAATGTGGTATTAATTGGTTCTTCTTATTTATATTTGTGTAAACCGGCTACCGGTACCTTATTAATACTATATTAATTTCTTATTAATTATAATACCTCATTGATACTATATTAATATCAAATATATTTGCCCTTTAACGCTATCATTGATTCACTCGATTCGTTTATAGATTTTAGAGATTACAAACTCAAAAAAACCATGTCGATAAACGTTCTCCACACAAAAAATGCTTTCAATCAATAACTTTTTGATCAGTTAAGCCTACTTTTGAGATAACCCAGTGAATTTTCAAAGCCATGGTCACTCACAAGCATCAACAACGAACATACTCAAGAAGATAACCAACTCCCTGTCGTATCAGGATAACATAAAAAGCCTCGTGTCTCTGGTAATTAAAGAATATTTACTCATGTTTATGTAAGTAGTTCCATCTGTCGGCCAACAGCGGCAACAGCGAAATCTCAAGAAAGCCCGGGGAAGAAATCCCACAATGGTATTGAATACAATCTCACAATATATATATTATATGAAAGGATGGAATTATATACAAAGTGATAAAATCAACTAACCAGAACTTTCAAAAATAATTTATATTATATAACAATAAATAGTTAAAGTGGATAATCATATTATCCAACAGTTGAAAGTTGAAGTAAGCTAGGTAAGTAAGCATTTTGGAAGTAATCAAAAATTAAGTAGGTAGTAATTAGTAGATTTCAGCCACGAAAAATTGAAAAATAAAAACTTTTTAACAAAAAATTAAACCGGCGAAAAAATCAACTGAAAAGAAAAAATTAAATGAACTTTCTCAGTCCTAATGATAATTGAGTTCCTAAACTAATGTGAGATACTAATTTTGAGTCGGCGCCAAACAAACTAGCAATTGAATTACGTAAAGCGTAAAATGATGACAGGGAGATGAATAGCGGCGGTTCTTCAAAGTAATATAATGATCTTCGATAATTGTTTGTTTGGCGCCGAATCAAAATTAGTTACTCACATTAGTTCAGAAGCTCAATTATCATTAAGACTAAAAATTTTTATTTTATTTTTTGCTTCTCAGTTGATTTTTTCGTCGGTTTAATTTTTTCTTAAAAAGTTTTTTGTTTAGCATAAAACCTACATAGTACCTTCTACTTCAGCTGAGTACCTGAAGTTACAAAATGGTTCATTCATTTTTATTATTTGTGCAAGGCATAGATACTTGGTAACCCAAGATGGGATCACTTTCCTACTTTTAAATGGATTAACGGACATGTTGAATTTTTGTTTAGGAATAAAATATGGAATTTCTAATTGAGTAATGATTACAATTCACAGGCGGTTATCCAAGTTCAGAAGTTTTGAGAATGTTTGTCCCCCTAATTTATCCGGAAGTGACAAAGTATTTTAAAAAATTATCAGTTCAAAAGTAACAATTCATTTAGGAAGAACTTATTAAGTCGTTTGGTATTTTTAAAATGTGGTATTAATTGGTTATTTTTATTTATATTTGTGTAAACCGGCTTTATAATCTATCTATCTTGAATATGCATTTCGAATTTTACTAGGTACCTTACTAATACTATATTAATATCTTATTAATTATAATACCTTATTAATACTATATTAATATCTAATATATTTGCCCTTTTACGCTATCATTGATTCACTCGATTCGTTTATAGATTTTAGAGATTACAAACTCAAAAAAACCTAGTCGATAAACGTTCTCCACACAAAAAATGCTTTCAATCAATAACTATTTCATCAGTTAAGCCTACTTTTGAGATAACCCAGTCAGGACCGGATTAAAAGGTGTGGAGGCCCTGGGGCAACAAAGGAGTGGAGGCCCCTAATTATTTTTCAAACAAGTTTTTTTTTTATTTATTGCGGAACAAGTCAAATTATTTCGACACGAGCATATGTAGGTATAATAAAATACAAGAAATAAATTAAATTACAGCGTAAACGAATGGATTCTTACGAGCTTTTTTCGACGAAAAATCATTGATGATTTCGGTCGAATCCAGCATCCGGAGAAAATCATTTTAACGCTAAGAAGCGATAACTTTGATAGGCGGCTTTGTCTCATCGTAATTCCCCTATTTTTTCATTTTGGAAAATGAGCGCTTTCGCTTTCCAGTGCAATTTGACATCATCACATTCTCAGTTGTAATATCACAAGAGAGTGAAAATAATTCGACAGATTTTCGAAAACTTGTTGCCAGGCAATAGACAAGAGAGACCAACTGGCTCGAGTGGCTATTGCCAACAAGTTTGAGAAAGAAATCTAGATAATTATTTTCTACTATATCGAACTCTCGTGTGGTATTCTTTAGATTATTTTTTGATGTTACGATCATAAACACATTTCTTTGCAAAATTATATAATGTACAAAACCGGTTTAGATTCATTTCACACTTTTCATGCGAATTGATGACAGACGTCAAATTGAAAATATAGATTGTCAGACAATAAAAACAAAATACCTCAAATTATTTCCGCGACAATTTTCTAGGTAGAATATTCCCACTATTGATTGGCCAAAACGTATATGAATTATTTGAATTGAACGTTTCCATTGGTTTCTAGCAATGTCAAAAAATAATCACTAATTTCAATGTTTGAGAATGTAGCTCTGAAATTTTGGTTTTCAAGAATTGGATAGTAGAACATCTTAGATTGGTCTTTTTGATAGTCCTTTTTCAGAAGGATTCACATTTGTTGCGGAATGTCATCCTTCTCTTAGACTCACACTTTCAGATTTCGGGGATTTCTCTGTTACAAGCGCGCCACTCAGCGGACACTTGTCAACGCCAATAAATAGGAAAAACAGGTATAGACGGGTAAAGTGTTTGTCGAATCGGCAGAAAAATAGTCAATAGAATTTGAACTTTTGTTCTATTATGGAATGCGCACAGGGCTCTTATAAATAATTTGATGCAATCATATTCATAAATTGAAATATTATTTCCTTTTGCTTATGATTATTGAATTTCATTGTGTATCTAGATCGCTTGTGTCATTCGAAGAATACATCGACAGAAAATCCTTCATTTAATGAAACAAAAATGTATATTTTTTTTTAATTCAATTGTTCTTGTTTTTACAGCTAATTTCAATACGATATAATATTTTTGTATAATAGTATGATGTTTTACTTGGTGATTGTTTCTCGCATATACACATGATTCATCAGATCGAAGATTAATATTAACCATGGATTTTGACAAGAATACGAAACATGTTTTTGAATGTTTAAAACGAAAAATGAGAGGAGAGAGTGGGAGAACTGCTCTTTCGTTGTCAGATTTTTTTAATATAATTTTGCATATCCTTCGGTATTTGTTAGGGAATTTTACCTGAAAATTTATATTGTGGAGGCCCCTCTCTTGTGGAGGCCCCGGGGCTGCAGCGCCGTTTGCACCCCCCCTTAATCCGGCTCTGAACCCAGTAAATTTTCAAAGCCATGGTCAGTCACTCACAAGCATCAACAACAAACATATTCAAGTTAACCAACTCCCTGTCCTATCAGGATAACATAAAATGCCTCGTGTCTCTGGTAATGAGAGAATATTTACTTATGTTTATGTAAGTAGTTCCATCTGTCGGCCAACAGCCGCAACAGCGAAATCTCAAGAGAGCCCGGGGAATAAAATTACGATATCGAAATAAATTTTTCTTTTAAGCTCCAAAAAGTTTTTTTTCGAAATGACCGACCGGCTTGGTTGTGAAAAAATTAACGATATTATGAAGCAGTTCCTGTGCAATGTACCCCTACGCGTCTTCAACTGGCATGTGAGTAATTGAACCTAACCTGAAAAAAATATATATGGAATAATACGAACACAATGTTGCAGGATATTTTCAGTCAACTCCTATTCGATGAACACCTTCAAGAATCAATGCTCAATAAAACTATTAACTCTAACTTGGTTCACAAATATCCAGTTCAAATAAACTATGCGAAATCTTTCCTAAAACATATAATAGACAATCTGGAGAGACTACAACGTTGTGCAATACAGGAAACTGTGATTTGTGACGAGCTATATTCCGCGTACGGCCGATTGGTGGCGCTAAGGTTCAGTTCTCAGTGTTTCAAACACTACCTACTGGAAACAGGTGACAAGGTCATAAGTTTGAATGAGAGCAGTAATCTAATATCTGATGGGACAACTGGTTTGAGGACTTGGCAGGTAAAATATACTACTGTTTATGTTTGGTATCCATTTCATTTATGGGGATTATTTTTTATATAAAAATCAGTAGCGTGTCAACATTTTTTTCAGGGATATGTCATATTATCTATTTAGACCATGTTTTATGTTGCAATCGTGCTAATTGAAGGCGGATTTAGCCCAAGCAAAATGATTTGATAAATGTTTAGCCACAACTATTTGAACATGCAATAACGCATTAACAAAAGTGTGATTTACTACTTCTCCAACTCCCAAGCATAATAATTACTGGAAGTAATAGTTCATCAGTCTAACCGCTTTTTTTTTTTCGTTTTATGTTATTTTTTGTAACTACATTTTTGAATATAATTGTCATTGATAAATTTTAGATTATTGAATGACACAAATGACAGTTTGGGGAAGATCGAAGTAATTAGGCCAATCATTAGACATTTTTTCGTAACAAAAATAGTACCAGGAAACCGACTGTGCCATCATACGACAGACGGTCCGTAGTTATATCCTGTTATATTTCCTACTCGCAACTATTATTGCTTTATTTGTTTGGTTTTTCTTTTGGAACATGGGAACTAATGGAGTTATCTCGATGCTCTCAATTGACGAATTGTAGAGAATCCGAATGCAAAAAGGAGCCCTAGCATGACTCGATCGTATTATTAGTAACGGGGAAAAACCGGCAAAAAACGGAGAATTCTTCTTTTTCCTTAAATTCATAACATCATTGTGCAATGTTGATCATGTCGTTCACGGGGAACGGTTCGTCGGTGAACGCTGTGTGTAAAAAGTGCAAAAGTAAAGTTGTGAATGCCACAAAATGCATAAATTGTGATAGCACATTCCATTTGAGCTGTGCAAAATTGCGTGCTGGTGTTAAAATTATTGATGACAATTTGTTAGTTTGTTGTGAGAAAGTTGACTTCAATCTGCCCAATGGAAACGAAGCCCAATTCTTCGATGCTATTGAACAATTATCGGGAGAGAGTAAAAAAATTGATGTAAGCATTTTCAGGTACATTATTAATCAGAAAGATGCGATCATCAATGAGCTCCACGATAAAATAAGAATCCTAAACAATCAGGTAGATTTGATGAATAAATTTCAATCGATCTCAAATCCTATCTCAAATTCTGAATGTATGTGCGTTGACCAGAAAAACGCTACGATAAGGAGTCCCCTAGTTAAAAAGCCGAAGGAAAACAAGGCCCAAAAAAACGCTATGATAGGGATTCCCCTTGATAAAAAACCACAGGTATACAATGCTATATATCAAAAAGGCAATGACTCAGGGACTACCCCAAAAAACGTGTGTACGAATTCTCCAATTAGTACAGGAAAAGTGGTATCAGAATCTGCAGTTTCGACTGCTATTATGGAAAATGAACATATTACTAAGTTGAATGAATATATCCATCTGACTTCTGAACAAGGAGAAGGAAGTTCATCCCAAAACGAATGGCGGGAGGTTGTGAGAAAGAATCCGGCTAATAAACCAAAGGAGAATCTGTTAGTGGGAAGTAATAATAATGGATCTATATCAGTGAAAGGTGTTCCAAAGAAAGTACTACTACATGTTTATCGAGTGGACGTAGGAACTACCTCTGAAGATATGGTGAAGCTACTCAATGGACACTTTCCTGAAGTTGAATGTGAAGCTCTCAGTTCCAGAAATCCTGATATTTATTCGTCGTTTAAGGTTACCATAAACGATAATCATTTCAAAAGTGCTATGAATCCTGAAATCTGGCCTCAAGGCGCTTGTATTGGTAATTTTTTCACGAAACGCAGGATGATCAACAAAGAAAGGTAATATTTAATCCGAACATGTTTTTCCTGAATGTGAATTCATTGAACACGGATAAAATCAATTCGATTATCAGTGAAATAAATTATGCTAAGAATTTGAAATTTATTTGTTTAGTTGAAACAGGTCTAAACACAGGCTCACTTGATTTTTGCCATATTGAAGGCTACCATTTAATTAGTTCTTTCTGTCGAATGAACAAACAACGTGGAGGTGTTGGTATTTGGACAAAATTAAATTTCCAATCAAAAAATATTGATGTATCGCAGTATTGTGTAGAACAACACTCTGAATTTTGTGCTGTAACGTTCAAAGAGGGTAACTCGCAATATATCATTTTGAATTGTTATCGATCTCCATGTGGCGATAAACGTATATTTTTTGAAAATTTGTCTACTTTATTGGACCATCTCTATAAATCCAAAGTCAATATAATTGTTTGTGGAGATTTCAACTTTGACATGTATAAAAACTGCAATTTCTTTACATTAGCAACATTACTAGCAGGGTTTAATTTGAGTCCGATCATTACATGGCCAACACGTGTCACGAGCACTTCATGCACGATAATTGACCAAATTTTTATAAATTTCGAAAATGAAGGAACATGTAGGGTATTTGATAATAATATATCAGATCATAGATCAATTTTCTTGGAACTTGATCTGTATCGGAAACAATCACAACCACAACAAACAAAATGTTTGGAAAGAAACTTCCGGATGAATAACATCATTCAATTTGAAAAGAATCTTGAGAATGAAGACTGGTCCAGAATTGATTCTGCTCTTAACTTCGATGAGTCTTTTGAAACTTTTTATAATACGTTCATGTATCATTTTGACGGGGCTTTCCCTACAGAAACTTTCATATATCGCGATACTGGTAAAAAATGGGTTGATAGCGAGTTCATTCGTTCTAGTGGAGCTCTGAAAGATCTGTACATATTACAAAAAATGTATCCAAACTTGGGCACTGCTTACAAGGAATCGAAGCGGAAACATATTTCTCTGATCAAACAAAAGCGTAAATGTCATTATCAAAATCGTATTTCAAATGCTGAAAATAATATGAAGGCCTTCTGGGAAGTAGTGGCTGATTTGACAAACAAACATAAAGGAATACATAATATTACGTTGGATTTGAATGGCTATTTGGAAGTTGATCCTAATAAAGTTGCTGAGGAATTTAATAACTCTTTCATAGATGCACCCAAACAAATAATGGAAAATATATGTAATGATGGGTTTACTATGCCCAAGAATAATTTCAATTGCTATAGTCTGTTTCTGAAACCTTTTTCTGAGGATGAATTGTACACTCTATTGAATTCACGATTGAAAAACAAAAAATCTGCGGGATTGGATGAAGTTCCAGGATTTGTATTGTTGAGAGTATTGAGGGTGATTATTGAGCCATTGACAATTTTAGTTAATATGTCTTTAAAATCTGGAGCATTTCCACAAAGCATCAAAACTGGAAAGGTTGTACCTCTCTTCAAGAAGAATGATCGTACTCTATCAGAGAATTATCGCCCGGTAACTGTACCATATAGTCTCGCAAAAGTTTTTGAATATGCATTCTTGGATAGACTTTCATCATTCTTGGAAAAACACGAAGTCATAAGCAACAGTCAGCACGGTTTCCGTCATAAAATGTCTACATCTACGGCAATGTATTCGTTCCATAAACGCATTGCCCAGTTTATCGATGAGGATGAATGCCCTGTAGCAATATTTTGCGACTTGAGCAGAGCTTCCGATTGTGTGAACCATCAGAAGCTGCTAGATATATTGGAGAGTTTAGGCATAAGAGGTATACCATTAAACTGGATTTCATCTTTTTTAAAAGACAGGAAACAAATTGTCACGATGCAGTTCAAAAACGAAAGCCAAATCAAAACCATACGTTCAAGTAGTAGGGAAGTCGAAATGGGTGTTCCCCAAGGCTCCATCTTGGGCCCAATTTTATTCATTTTGTATGTAAATCACCTAGATGCTATAATTGGTAGCGCAGATTACACTGCGAATGCAGATGACTTTTCATTGGTTTTGTCCTCCACAGATAGTGAACACCTAATATCGAAATGTATTGAAACACTTAATACAGTATAATCTTTTTTCAATAGCAGAAACTTATTTTTCAATATTAAAAGATAGTGTTTGGCAGATGTTAAGAATTCACTCCCGTCAAAAAACTATTGATGACCTTGAAGTTAAAATCGAAGGAAACACTATGTGCAATACACATGATGTGGTTAGGTTTTTGGGGGTGACTCTGGATGAAAACCTCTCCTGGAAATCCCATTGCCAACAATTATGTTCCAAACTAAATTCTTTAAGATATCTATTCATCAATTTACGAACTGTACTAGAAGTGAAACAGATGTTGAATGTTTACTACGCTGAAGTTGAATCAAGACTCAGATATGGCATTTGCCTGTGGGGCAATGCACCAGGTACGAAAGATATCTTTATTGGACAAAAACGAATCTTGAGATGTATCGCAAGAATTTCTGACAGAGAATCGTGTAGAACATTTTTCAAAACATTTTGTATCTTGACACTTCCATGCCTCTTCATTTTCGAAACCTGTGTCCATGTTTTCAAAAATAAGGGAACTTTTATACGAAATTCTGATATTCATGGTTATGAAACAAGGAACAAGCACCATTTTCATGTAAATTTTGCTCGAAAAAAAATAAATTCATGTGCTCCTGATCATATTGGACTCAAAATATTTAACAATCTTCCGGAAGAACTGAAGGGTATTAACATATTTTCTTCATTCAAACATGAGTTGAAGAATTTTTTATTGAAAGAATGTTTTTATAGTATAGGTGATTTTATACAAAACTAGACTTTGTGATAATTAGACTTTGTGATAATTATGTTTGACGAAAGTGTTTCTTTTTTGATATTTTTATTAGTCTATTGTTGGTTTCTATATATACTATGCATGTCTTTTTTTATATATATACATTCTTGTTTTTAAGTGTAATTTTTTATTTAGATATACTAATGTAACTGTACTAACTAAATGACAATTCCAATACATGTAAACTATGTCGAAAAAATGGAAATAAATATTGATTGATTGATTGATTGATTGATTGATTGAATTCCAAGTTATAGCGCATGCTCTTTGCAACATGATAGTAATTGATATTTACTTCATGGGTGAAAAATTCAGGCGCTGTAGGATCTTCAGTTTTTGCATAATTTCAATTTACATTTTTCAATGCACTTTATAGGAGCAAGCCTGGATGCGTATTATGTGGTGCGATTTCAATGAAGAATATCACCAACTTTTGATTTTTACCTTACACTACACTCTATTAAAAATGAAAAAATACCGTGAAAATATTTTTTTGATAGGTTTTATAGTTTCCGAGATATTTAATTCTTCAGCAGGCGTGCAACGACGCGGAGTCATCGGCCGCTGTGACGTCATTTTACAACGGTCGGTCAGTGCGTGCTCTGCTTCCGAGCTGTGTGTATGAAGTTTGCGTCGAAAATTAATAAAAATGTCGAATCCAGAAACTAGAAAATCGTGTATTGTGCCAAAGTGTTCAAATAAAACTACTAATGCACCCGAAAAGTTGTTTTTTATTGTTGCTTTCGAACCTAAAAGTCGAAAGAAATGGATGCACATCATGATGTTGTGGGGTGATTCGGCATTTCACTGTACAAATATCTCTTTTAACTTCTGCATATCCAATAGCGTCGTCGCCAAAGCTGTTTCCAGCCGATCTGGGATGAAATAAACGTAAGTTGATCAAATATATAAAAAATAAAATACATAAAAATGCACTTATCCACGATCACATGAAAGGGAAAATTGATATGAGAGGTTTTTCATCTAAGCTCAATAATATTTAATAGGTGTAGTCCTAATAATAAGCTACTTATACAAAAAAAATTCATGGGTTCAAATTTTAAAAAGTTTTGTACCTCTGGTACATAATGTTCAGGTTAGGTTTACTATGGTAATTTTTTGTTACATTAAAAAAAATACAAAATGTAAGTCATGATCCAAACTATGTAGGTACAATAACACAGCATTGTTTTCAATAAGTCCCACCATGTTACAAATACCTACGTATTCTTCCTTCTCAGGAACTCAATGTCAAGTAAGATGTTCATAGTCTCAATATGACATGACATTGACGTACATTCATAAAACACTAGTAATGAGAAAGATGTACTTATACGGATCAAAAGATTTATGATAAAATGTAAAATTTTATTAAGTTATACTTACTTTTGCATTTTAACTCCTCGCATCTCGGCGGCCAAGAAATCGGAGTTATTTAAAAAATAGTGAGCTACCATTAACCCGTCTATTTCAGGCAAATTATCAGATTGTCCTTTTTCAAAACCGTCATCCATATCTAATATTATACTTATAACACTATTGTAACAGTGATTCATATAAAAATATAAGTTAAAAACGTTATTGTGGTCGAATATCCGATAGCAAAGCAATGATTGAGTGTACGGTGGGAACGTTGCGTTGTAAAATGACGTCACGCGAGCATGGCGCGCTCGCCCGAAATATTTGAATAGAACGGAAACTAAAATTGTCGTAACATCAACACTACTCGCTTGATTGGAATGAAACAAAAACAGGTGTATTTCTATACATTTAGGCTACACGGTCATAAAGTTTCAAGTCATTTGACAGACCCAGTGACATTCTTCATTTTTGAAAAATATATTGCAAACAGTAGTGTAGTAGGTACTACAAAACGTCTCATTTTGCGTTAAAATGCTGTGAAATAGGTGAGAAATATTTGCAAACATGACCGAAAACCGGCAAGCGCGTGAAAGCGGCTGAGAAGAGGGGGTAGAGTAGCAGATTCATAAATTGCGCACAGCGCGCCTCTATTATTATACAGGGTGACAATGGGACTAGGGTCATGCCTATATCTCCTTCACTTATCAACCGATTTGAATGAAATTCTGTACATAGATATGAGACACAATTTCGGATTGACAGACATATGGAAACAAAATGGCCGACTTCCGGTTTCGCCAGAATAGCCACCAACTTCGATTTTTCAAATGGAACACCTTGATTGTTTGATGTTTTTCGGATTCTTCGGCTTGAATTACATACATAATTTCCGATTGAAAAAAAATAATTTCGCAATATTTTTTTTTAACCCAGGATGCCTTGATCAGGTTAAAATCTATACTAATTCACATCAGTAACTCATAGTAATAGTCATTTCATCGATAAGATCAATAACAAATCCTACAGCAGGAATTGAAATTCTCTGAACGCATTTTTAACGAAAAAATCGCTTTTTTCAAATGGTACCTACCAAGGGCCATCTTGCCATTCGATAGAGAATTCTATTACCAATTCAACGATATACATTATGTGCCACTTTCCTTTTGTTCAAAACGTAGAGAGCCATCTAACAAAATGAAATCAATCTGAAAAAATTGGTAGGTAACATGACATCTTTTCATTCTTTCAAACTTTACTTCAGAATGGTAACAATGAATTACCAAAAATAATCGAGTTGACAATATGTTATGATCATAAACCCATTACAGAAAATATAACTTTAATATAATCAAAATGTTTGAATGAATCTAACGACTGAAACAGTGAAACATTCAACGTACAAATTATTACTCACAATACCATTATCCTGTTCTCAATAGAAAAGTTTCACAACCATCGAAAAGTCATTTCATTCATTAATGACCAATGATATGTTCGAAGTGTTGCCCGTTTTCCCAAACACATAGACTAGTTCCATTTATTGTACACCTCATCACATTTATCAGTTCGTGAGCAGGAATTTCCTGAAATGCGCGCTCAACTCTATCTCTCAAGTCCTCGAAAAAAGTTGGTCTCCTCGAGTATACTTTGGATTTAATGTGACCCCATAAATAAAAATCAATAGGGGTTAAATCGGGCGATATGGCTGGCCATCTGATTGGACCATTTGTTCCAATCCATCTCTGCCCATAGGTATCACTAAGATATTGCCGAACAATATTAGCATTATGTGGTCCTGCACCATCCTGCTAAAAAAACATATTGTCCCTGATGTTCTCAGGTAAATCGTTGATATTATTTTGAATATCGTTCTCTAAGAATTGTAGATATCTGTGGCCCGTCGGAAGGAATTGGTCCAATGATTCTTGTCGCTATGATTCCTACCCAGACGTTGAATCCAAATCTTTCTTGAGAATTACCTTCTCTCAGCAACCTAGGATTTTGTTGAGCCCAATGCCATATATATTCCTATTGAACATACCATTATTCGTAAACCTAGACTCATCTCTAAACAGTATCTTCGATTCAAAACCATTATTCAAATCATGATGACGCAAAAGCCAATAACAATAAGTTAGTCTCCGTTCTGGGTCATTTTCATATAGATGCAGATGCAAAATGTATTTATAGGAGCGATATTTTTTTTTCAATACTTTTCTAGCACTTTCCCTGCTGATCCCACATTCAATTTCCAATTCTCGCACTGAGGCAGATGGAGAAAAATGAACATTAGTTTCCGTTCTTCACTGACGATGAAATGGATTTGGTTTTGATCAGCTGGTTCTTTCCTTAGCATCATTTCCAATTTCCTGAAATAGGTCCTCGATGGGTGCCGTCTCAACGGATAACGAACAGCGTAAGTATAGCATACTAGCATTGACAGCGTTCTTCTTCTGACATTGTCAATATCATATCGATTTGTTCGTTTCTAGAATTATTATTTTCCATTTCAAAAGAACTTTTTACAAACGAAACGAGATGACAAGTAAAATTGGTATTTCACTTTTGACATGACACTAATCACCTACTGTTTTCCATGATTCCACGGCTACCTTTCATTTCATCAAACCTACGGATAACTCATTGGAATTTGTAGGCATCTTATAAAATATTGTACAAATTAAATAATTGATCGTTTTGAACAAAAAGAAAGTGGCACATAATGTATATCGTTGAATTGGTTATTAAATTCTCTATCGAATGGCAAGATGGCCCTCGGTAGGTACCATTAAAAAAAAACACTTTTTTGTTAAAAATGCGTTTAGAAAATTTATATTCCTGCTGTAGGATTTGTTATTGATCTTATCGACACAATTACTATTACTATGACTTACTGATGTAAATTAGTATATATTTCAACTTGATCAAGGCCTCCTGGGCTTTAAATGAATTGAGGAATCTTTTTTTGATCAATCGTAAAATAAAAATTTGGTAACATTGTCGTATGTAATTTGAGCCGTAGAATCCGAAAAACATAAACCACATACAGGGGGTTCTATTTGAAAAATCGAAGTTGGTGGCTATTCTGCCGAAACCGGAAGTCAGCCATTGTGTTTCCATATGTCTGTCAATCCGAAATTGTGTCTCATATCTATGTACAAAATTTCATTCAAATCGGTTGATTATTGAAGGAGATATAGGCATGGCCTTAGTCCCATTGTCACCCGGTATAGGGTGTTCCTTAATAACTTGCTAATATCCAAGGAGGTTATTCTTGGGTTCATATTGAGAAAAATATTTCATATGACCATATATCCTGCTTTGGAATTATTTGAGGACTATTTGACAAATAGAACACAAATTGTCAAGGTAAACGAATCTTTGAGCGACCCACTACTAGTTACCCGGGGCGTACCCCAGGGAACTGTATTGGGTCCTATCTTATTTCTCCTCTATATGAACAACATCTTCAAAATTTATAATTTCAAAGGTAAAATAACTTGATTTGCTGATGACACAGCTATCACTTTTGTTGGAAAAACGTGGGAAGAAGTATACAATCAGGCTGAAATAGGCATTAAAATGATTTTCAACTGGTTGAGTACTAATTTACTGAGTGTCAATGTCAAAAAAAAACAAATTCATTGCATTTACTCCAACTACTAGAGACCAACCGACAAAAAACATTATAAAAATCCACAAAACATATTGTGCGAATGTTCACAATTGTAGCTGTACTCCTATATATAAAACGGACACAATAAATACCTAGGAGTAATAGTGGACCAATCTCTTCGGTGGTATGAACACATTGATTATACAGTAACTAGACTACGTAAATTAATCTATAAATTTTATCAGCTTAGGAATATAATAAACAGGAAAATAATACTGATGGTGTATGATGCCTTGGCTAACTCCATAATACGTTATTGTATTCTAGTATGGGGCGGTACCTTCAAGACATCGCTAGTTAACTCAAAAGTGATTCAGAATTCATTAATAAGAATTATGATGAAAAAAGATCGGAGGTATTCTACTAAGTCGTTGTATGATGAAACTGGAATATTCGGAGTTAGGAAACTTTAAATTTTTCAGAGTTTACTATGGACTACTAATTCTTCCATTACATTTGTACAGCATGCATTCAATACTCGTACCAGTTCAGTTAAGACCATGAATGTTCCACGCTGCAGACTCATGCAAAATCAAAAATATATATCGTATCTTGGACCAAAACTTTACAATACTCTACCTGAATCATTAAAAGGCATGAGGAACAAACTCAAATTCAAAAGCGAGTTGAAAAAATTTGTTGATATTAATTATGATATGCTTCTACTGATACTCGAATAAAGAATAACCATTATTAGAGGTGCCTTCACAAACAGATCTCTCTCTCTCTCTCTCTCTCTCTCACTTCTTCTCTCTATCTCTTCCCTTCTTCACCCTGCAATATTAATATGTCTGGTTATATAGGATTAGAATCACTATTTTGTTTGGGGGCTACAATACAAGCTTGCTTAGTGTAGCCGTAACATTCAAACTTTGTTCTCCTAGGACTATGTAATCTTTATATTTATATGTATATATTTTTTTCCCTCTTATGTTAGAAATGAATCTATATCTGTTTTATACCTGAATTGAATAAATTTACTTTACTTTACTTTACTTTATCCTGAAGGTCTTAACTTTTGAACTAAAGGGTACTAAAGTTTTAAGAAAAAAACTTTTTTATGATAACTTTGGTATGACCTCAGATATTTTTGTGAAACGTATGCATCGAAAGGCATTTTCTGCTGTAAAACACGTTTTTTTATTCCTGCCAGTGGCGTTCGTGTAAAATTTGCACTGATTCATTTTAAAGAGAAAAGTGATACGCTACTGCTTCTTCTAGGAATTAAAATTATTTTTGAAATCCTTATTCTTTTCTGAGCAAATCTGGTCTCCTAATTTTTTTCGTTTGACGAACGGTTTTCGCATAAAAAAAAATAATTTATTAATTTGCACGTTGTTATGAAATTGGGTATTATCAAGGATTTTATCTGAACTGATATGGATCCATATTTACGTGACTTCGAAGTAAATAGCATAAATACGTTCAAGCTAAATGAATGTCATGAGTGCAAGGAAATTTTGCATGTTAATAAAAACCGAAGTTTCACCATATTACACAATAATATACGGAGTCTCAGTGAAAATTTTGATGAGTTTAATATATTATTGGATAACATTAACTTCCACTTCGATTGTTTAGTACTGACCGCAACCTGGCACCTAGCAAATCCAGAGCTATATAATATATTAGGCTATAACTTAGTTTACAACCGAGGACAATATAATCAGAATGACGGCACAGTAATATACCTGAAAAACAATATTTCATTCCAACACTCAATTATTTCAAAACGTGGTATAAATTTCCTCAGGACTGATATTGGGAACAAAAATATCTGTATAACAGCTTGCTACCGTTCGCCAGCCTCTGATATAAATGACTTTCTACAAAGTATACAGGAATATTTCGAAGAAAATCAGACACAAACATATGAGTACAACATTTTCATTGGGGACATGAACATTAACATCTTAGAGAACAGTGTAAATACAATTGAATACATAAACAACTCAATGAATTCGGATACACTTCGATGATTAACAATCCTACAAGGCTGAAAACATGCTTAGATCATATCTTTTTCAAACCAAAAAACTATCAGAAAGTTGATATGACTATCCCACTGACACTTAAATCTGCAATCACTGACCATGATACTGTCATTCTACAAATTATATTGGAAGAGGTGAAAAACCAACACAAAACAAGTATAAAGAATAACCAACAAAACCGTATACACATAAAACCCAAACGCCGCAACGAATGCCTTCATTAATGAAATAAAACTAGCAATCACAAACAAAAAAAAAAAAACAAACAAAATATTATGAGCAGCAGATAAAAAAACAAAAATCAAACACAAAGTATTTGTGGGACATGGTACGAAAACTCTGTGGGAGGAAACAAAAAAAAATAATATTGACACTATCGCGAATGAAAATGGAATTCTGCTAACAAACAATGAGGAAAAAGCAGACGAATTCAATAGAAATTTTGTGAATTTTGGGAAAATACTTGCTGACAGGATTGAAAGAGACCCTCACTTCGACAGCACGCCAAAGATCCTGCCCAATACTATGCTACTAGCCCCTACGAATGCAAATGAGATATACAATTTGATAAATGAGCTCAAAAACAATAAATCGCCTGGAATTGATGACATACGAACAGAACTTTTGAAAGAAATATCATGCCATATCTCTACTCCACTAGCATACATAATAAATGAGAGCATTGAAAAGGGAATTTGGCCTGATGCCTTCAAAATATCTATTGTTGTGCCAGTATTTGAAGATGGCGACCGAACATCCGTAAGTAACTATAGACCAATTTCTCTCATTAGCCACTTGGCAAAAATATTCGAAAAACTTTTAAAAAACAGAATAACTTCATTCATGAATAAATTTAACTTGTTGTCTGATAAACAATTCGGTTTTAGGGAAAAAACCTCAACTGTGGATGCCATACTCAACCTAACAGAAAAAATCCATACATCTCTAGAAAGAGGTAGGCCTAGCCTGTGCCTATTTATTGATCCGAGTAAGGCTTTCGACACTGTGAGCCACACTTTATTAATTCAAGCGTTAGAGAACTCGGGCATCAGAGGTATAGTGCTAAATTTATTTGAGAGCTATTTGAGTTCAAGAAAGCAAGTTGTTAGAGTGGGGGATAAAATAAGTCAAAAACTAGACACTGAATATGGAGTACCACAAGGAACGGTCTTGGGACCAACATTATTCAATCTATACCTTAACGACTTATTAAGCTTGAAAATAAGTGGAGGAATAATAGGTTTTGCAGACGACACTGCTGTTTTATATGAAGCAGATACTTGGTCAAATCTAAGGAAAAAAGTAGAGAAAGACCTCGGTAATAAAATACTGGTTTGATCACAAACTCCTTACCATGAATCTCAAAAAAACTAAATTTCTGTCTTTTAGCTGTAATGCTGCCGGCATGACAAATATGCAACAAATCAATATAAACATCAACGGAAGGACACATGGTATCCAATCAGTGAAAGAAATAAAATACCTAGGGGTATATCTAGATCGGCATCTAAGATGGGATAGACATATCAACTACGTGATAAAAAAATTACAAAATATAATATTCACCCTCAAACACATGAAAGAGTACCTACCAACGGAAAACTTGAGAACCTTGTATTTCGCCCTTGTAGAGAGTCATCCCAGATACGGAATACAGGCATGGGGCGCAGCTGCGCGTACATACATCAATTCACTCGAAATTCTACAAAAAAGATTTCTGAAAATAGTTTTGTCAAAACCGCGTAGATATCCTACTGAGGATCTGTACAGTACATCACAGATTATGGATATTCGTCAGCTTTTCTTTTTTAATACGTGTATAACATATCATTTCAGTATAGATAAAGCACCTCACCCCTCTCATCAGTATATGACTCGAGGGCGCCAACTTCTTACCCACCCATTATTGAAAAAATCACTGTCACAGAGGAGCTACGCCTATATTGGCACTGAAATGTATAACACCATCCCTGAAAGCATAAAACATACTACCAACAAAAAAAAATAAAAATGTACCTGAAAAAGTTTTTACTGCAGACTCCCAGAACATTTTTTATTACCATGATAGAATCCAATGGTTGATCAAAAAAAAATATATAACTGTACCCTATTCTTTACACATTAAATTGTATTTTTATTTTATTTTATTCTATTGTATCTCATAGTATTCAACTATAGGTCTTTGTGTTTTATTGTATTTTTATTACTGTATTTCATTAAATATCATGTATTTTATATTTTAGTATTTTAACTGGATCTCATCACTCATTCTTTTTTTCATTGGAAGTTATGTATCTTATCTGTTTTGTTTATATTTATCTGTACTATATTTATCTGTATTTTTTATATATTTATCTGTATTTTTTCATTTATCTTTTTTATGGGAAACAAGTGCTTGCACTTATCCCTTAGTACTTTATTCATTCTTAACATGTAGCCTTTTAGCTGTATTTATTTATCATGAATAAAGTTATATTATTATATTATTATTATTATTAAAAACATATCTAGTAAGTAAGAAACAGATTTTGTTTTGTAAACATATAAACATTTTTAACAGTTGTCTACCAGTCTAGTTGTCACGTATTTAAGTCATCAAAATTAACAATAATTTACCAATTCTGAGTTTGCAGATATGCATTACATGTATGGGCTTGCTGATGGTACGCACTGGAAGCAGGCGCGGATACACCGTTGTGGGCTCGGTGGGCATGCCCACAACCCCAATTGAGATCGATAGACTGACGTTATATCCAATGCCTTAATGAAATAAAATAAAACAATGAACCGTGCGTGATTCGGAACGCAGCGCATCATACACACAAATGATGTGCGAGCATATTGGTACATTTTACAGGTTTATTAATTTACTAGTATTCGCCCCGCGGCTTTGCCCGCGTGGACCTATACACTGTACAAGGTCTTGGCCGGGGCGTCATACACTTTATAAACGTTTCTTTTTCAGAAATGCAATGTATCGATCGTGAGCGAGTCCGTAGTCCGACTCGTACTTGGCCGATTTTCGGGTGGCCGTGACCACATCCTTTTTTGAGGGCTGGATCCGCGCCTGACTGGAAGCCAGGCGGTTGTATGAAGGCCGCTTTCCAAATAGAAATATTCCGGATGCACGAACATTTTCAAAGATTCATAGAAGGTTGTGCGAAAAGGGAAGTGTTGAACCAGACAATCATCTGAAAGAAGTACAACGTACTGTAAGAACACCAGAAATTGAGGTAGCGGTTTTGAATTCAATTGAGAAAGATCCCGGATTAAGTACACGAAAAATAGAGAACAATTGTAATTTCTCACATATTTTTGTTTGGAGAATCCTCCATGCTTTTTATTATATCCCTACCATATCCAACGGGTTCAGGCGCTACTCCCTAGCGATTTTCCATTACGGATGAACTTTTGCCAAAGGTGTATGAAAATCCATTATTTGATACTAAAATATCATTCACCGATGATGCCAATTTTTCCAGGAACGCCATCCATAACTTTTACAATAATCATTTCTGGGCTAGAGAAAACTCACATGCAATCTTGGAATCCCGTCACCAGAAGTAGTTTTTCGTAAACGTGTGTGCTGGAATATGCGATGGTTATTTAATTGGCCCCTTTTTTTAACCGACGAAACCAAAAAGGAGGAGGTTTTCTAGTCGACGCGTATATTTAATTATTTTTTTTTTTTTTTATGTATGATCACGCATAACTTTTTACGTAGACGTCCGATTCCGATAATTCTCAGTGTATAGGGTGTTCTTCGAAGTTGGTCTCATTAGAATTTCAGAAATGAAATCCAGCCCTAAGGGTAGCAAAATGAAGGTCCGTTAACCGATTCTATAAGGCATAACTTTTTCTGGGATCTTCGATTTGGATGATTCTTTTTTTATCAGATAGGTATACCTCATAGTTGATCATATTCCAATTTTAAATGAAATGATCCACCCCTATGGGTAGAAAAATAGAGGATGATTGATTTTTCACTTGTGAACAGTGGCACACATATGTGGTTGACATTGACAGATCCTCCTACATCCGTCACAATAATAATTATATTCTATGAAAGGATGGAATTATATACAAAGTGATGAAATCAACTGACCAGAACTTTCAAAAATAATTTATATTATATAACAATAAATAGTTAAAGTAGATAATCATATTATTTAACAGTCAATAGTTGAAGTAAGTATTTTGGAAATGATCAAAAATTAAGTAGGTAGTAATTAGTAGATTTCAGCCAACATACCACGCATATCTTTCCATAGAGTAGTCTGATTTCGATGATAATTTTTTTTTTCAATGGATATGGTGTACTTCAAAGTTGGTCCCATCTCAATTTGAAAAAAAATTCCACCCCTAAGGGTAGCAAAATGGAGGATATTGACTCTTTCACCCTCTGAATTTTGGCCCATTAACGATCGTTCACCCTCTGAATTTTGGTGCATTAACCGTTTCTATCAGGCATAACTTTGTACTGGGTTATCCGATTTGGATGATTCTTTTTTAGCCACATAAAATTGAAAAATAATAACTTTTTAACAAAAAATTGAACCGACGAAATACGGAACTGAAAAGTAAAAAATAAAATAAACCTTCTTAGTCTCAATAACTAAGCTCCTAAACTAATTTTGAGTCGGCGCCAAACAAACAAGCTAAAGATTTAGGTAAGGCGTAAAATGATGGCATCGAGTTGCGCGGTGACATTCTGATAATTTTTTTGAGTAATTTAATGATCTTCGTTGATTGTTCGTTTGGCGCTGACTCAAAATTAGTTACTTACATTAGTTTAGGAGCTCATTTATTGAGACTAAGAAGGTTTAATCTATTTTTTTCTTTTCAGTTCCGTATTTCGTCGGTTCAATTTTTTGTTAAAAATTATTATCTTCATGCTAGGTTGAAGGGGCATAATTACCCGCAGTTTCTGGAAGAAGAATTGCCATCTTTGATGGAAGATGTTTCCATTTTAGTAACTATCGACTGTGGTTTGTGCACGACCAGAATTACAATAATAGCTGGATAGGTCGCGGAGGACCACGTGCATGGCCACCTAGGTCCCCGGACCTCAATAGTTTTTATTTTTTCCTGTGGGATCTCCATAAAACATTCATTGGTTTACAGAACATCAATCCATACTGAAGAGCAGTTGAGAAATCGCATCATAGTTTCTTGCGAAACTATTAAAAACAGTTCCAGCATTTTCCAAAGAGTACGTGAGTCCATGAGAAAAAGAGCAGAGGAATGCATATTTGCAGGAGGTTCTCATTTTGATTCAATTTATTTCTTTGTGCGTTCAGGATAATTTTGTGTTAGCATTCCAAAATGTAATTAGATTACTTTAATTTAATAATTCTACCGTTTAAAAATTATTCTCTTGAATATGTTTTTGTTCCAAATTGTTTTCTCTCGTAGGTGGTCTAGCGAGATGCAAACGAATGCATTTTATTTTTTTATGCGAAAACCCTACGTCAAACGAAAAAAAATCAGAAGACAAGATTTGCTCAGAAAGGAATGATGATTTCAAAATTACTTCAAGAAAAAGCAGTGGCGAATTACTTTTCTCTTCAAAATTATTCAGTGCAAATCCCTCAAGAATAAGAAATTATGTTTTAGAGCTCGTCCAATATTCAAACGACCGTTTGGTAGGTAGAGAAGGGGAAAACACGAGTGGACACGATTTGATGTGGAAGCTTATGCTACGGCGAATCTTCACCAGGGTCTCGGCATGCAGCGTTTCAAAGGTTAGGTTTGTGTGATTAATAAATATATAGTACAGTTATTTATTGAACTTTGCAATAGTTCACTTGTTATCTTGCCAGAATGCCCAGTGCTAAGTACTATTCAAATGTTATGTAAGTTATCTACGTCTCGAGTATCGCCTATACCAAATAATTTGGTACGCCTATGGAATTTCTATTAATAGACACAGTTCGGGCATCTTCGAGAAGAATTGGTTTTTAGGTAGGGGAAGGCCAAAGTGGTCGTTTCAATATTGGACGAGCTCTACAGCAGAAAATGCCTTTTGATGCATTAGTTTCACAAAAATACATAGGGTCATACCAAAGTTATAAAAAAAGATTATTTTCTAAAAACTTCAACACCCTGTAGTTCAAAAGTTAAGACCTTTAGGACAAATGTTCATAGGAAGTTTTTTTCCCATAATGGATCCAAGAATAAAATTCTTGAACATTAACATGTTATTAGGAAACACCCTGTATATACGCTTCCCAGCGTCTGCTGCCCTACCTGACTACTCAGCCGCTTTCACACGCTCGCCCGTTTTCAGTCATGTTTGCAAGTATTCATCACCTATTTCGCAACATTTTAACGCAGAATGAGATTAGACGTTTTGTAGTACTATACACCTACTTGCAATATCTTTTTGCAAAATTGAAATCGGACCACTTCTGACGCATCCAGGCGTGTTCCAATAAAGTGCATTGAAAAATTCAAATTGCGATTATGCATAAACCAATGATCCGACAGCGCCTGAGTTCCCTACACATGAAGTATATATCAATTTCTACTATGTCGCGGAGAGCCGGCGCTACAAAAAATTACAATTCGTCCATTGAGAGCATCGATGTTTTGACGGATAAACATAAGTTTGCCATCGGATTCTTCGATTAATTAGATATATTCACAGGCATCTTTTAACAATTTGCAAAGAAACTAGTTATAGTTCCTGATAAATGAATCCATTACTCGACTTAATGATTTAAAATAATTCCGTAAGAGTTCAGTAATTATGTGAAGATCTAATAAATATCCTTCGATATCATAAAACAAGAGCACCGAAAATATCATTCTCCGCAAATTTCATGAAAGTTGCTGTACCAATATGAAACCATATAACCGCGGTACAGTCGGTTTCTTGGTACTATTTTTGTCACAGAATCAATAGATTAGAAAATCTCTATTGATTGGTCTAAATATGTCTACGAATTCAGTGCATATGCATATGATTATTGCATAAAACTTGAAAAATTAAAGGTTATGCAGTAGGAAATGTGCATGATGACTTATCCATCGTGTATTCGGCAAACCATATCATTTGAAACTGAGAAATGTGAGAAATGACGAAATGGTACTAAACTGATATCGATTACCAATACATCCGTCAAAAGAACAATACATGTGTGATTGAAATAACGATATTTCCAAGGAGTTTTGCGACTGGCGATATACATTAACACTATGGAAGGAAAAATTATCAGTAACTTCATTATTAGATTTTTTATTCCACACTTGTAGTAAATAATTTATTGATGAAATTCCTCATTATCAGACGGTGAAAAATTTCTAAAACCATTTCAGGAAGTTTCATCCTAATTTATATTTCCATCCCCCTTCAAAACAATCTGCTCATTAAACATTTTAGCACTTCCATTCGTTGCTTTCAGGCAGCTATAGCTCTTTCCGAATGGATAATACAAAATAAAGACTCATTTAGAGAAAAAACCGTTTTGGAATTGGGATCGGGAATTGGCCTAGCGGGTCTAGTACTTGCAAAGGAATGCTCTCCAAAATACACATTCCTAACAGACTGTCATGAAACAGTTCTGAAAACATTATGTGAAAATGTTCAAATCAACTCCACCCAACATCCCATAGATATTCCAGAAAGTGCCAACCGATCAGAATGTAGCTGTCAAATGAAGCACAGGTGGGGAATACAATTTGGTGCCGAAAGGCCCCTCAATTAACTGTTTATATTCATGTTTTAGGTGCCAATACAATTCGGAAACTCTAGGCGTCCACGTTTTAAACTTGCCTTGGGAGGAAATCAAACAAGAAGAATGTGAAACACTGGGCGCTGTAGAAATAGTGATAGCTGCTGATATCATTTATGACGATGAGTTGTTCGAACCTCTAGTGAATGCCATGAAGTGTCTAGCTGAGTTTTGTAAAGTTGAAGAATTCATTTTTTCTTGCACTGAAAGGAATCCGATCACACTGGCGTCATTCCTAAAATGCACAGGTTGGTTCATCTTCCCGATGAATTAATATAGACTAGATAAATAATAAACCACCACGGCCAAAAACCGAAGTTGTTTACTATTTCTGAATTGTCGTTTGCACACCTCACATCGCATCAACATTCTGTCAATATGAAACCACAAAATGAATTAATCCAAATCAGGTTTTCTCAGTAATTTTTTCGTTAAACTAGCAATCAAAACATATCCTCAAACTATTTGACTGCAGCCGTTTCGATCATGAAGTATCGACTACGTGAATACTGGAATTTTCACATACTTCCGACAAGCTTTGTTTTCAACGACGTACATAAATCGACCAAAATCTAACTGATGAGACTAATATAACTTATCAAAATACGACTTGACAACAATGGATGAAATAAGGTGCATAATTTTATGAATAGATGTTACCTTTGCTATTCATCTGGCTTATGTAACTTGATCTGATATCTAACTCAATATCGTTCTCATTCAAAACTATTATTTCATATTTCCAGAACTAGCTCCGTTTCTCATCACCCAACTAGAAGTTCCTCATCAAAAAATATTTTCATGGCCCACTGATACGCCTGTTAAAATCTTCAGATTCACCAAGTCATCATGAAGAGTTTTACAAAGAAACCGACGAAAACCAAAATTTAACTGTATATCATGCATATTACATTATTTTAATAAATTAATTACAACAAATGTATCTGGGACTGATAATTATGTGCCCTCATGTTGGTCCACAAATGTTCGCAGATTTTCTGGATAAGCAAGCAAATTTTTCCTCAACTCGACAGTCATGCCGGGAACAAATAGAACGATAAAAAATCATGAGGTAACAAACAAATAATTTTAAATTAATTATACCTGATTTCAACAAATCAACTGTGTAACAGCAACTTTTCCCCCTAAATATCTTGTAGAAAATCAGATATATGTTCACACGAAATGTTATTGGAGAATAACTGAGAGACCAAAGTCAAATTATATACACAAACAATTTGAAAAATTTCCTTCCCTATTCAAATGTTAAGTATGAATGAATGATTTTTTTAACTGAAACCTCATGCACATCACATTGATTGGGTATATACTCGTATACCGTGTGTCCATTTAGTGCCTAACTCTTTGAAATTATGAAAGCCATAATATACAGAAAAAACTTTCAAAAAAAAACTTTTTCAGTTACTAAAGTTTATTTTTTTTAAATTTCTCAGCTGAACAAGTTGTTTCACAAAAGCTTGAGATCTTGAAGGTCGACTTTTTCCAAACAGAATAGATTATTTTACATGGAATTGATTCCTAATTTTTTGGCCTTTCATCTTTGTAAAAAAACCGTTTCGTTGTTGCCAAGTTATAAGTTTTTCCTATTTTTAAACGACGAAAAAAAGGAGGAGGTTCTCTAGTCGACCCGTATGACCACGCATAATTTTCACAGAGTTCTCAGAATTTGATTATTCTTTTTTTAATAGATAAGGTTTACCTCGAAGTTGGTCCCTTTTGGATTTAAAAAAAAATCATTCCCAAGGGTAGGACAATGGGGGATGATTGTTGGTTCACCCACTGAATGTTCAGTTCTCAACCGATTCTACCACGCATAACTTTGTACTGAGTCATCCGATTTGGATGATTCTTTTTTTATTGTATAGGGTATGCTTCGAAGTTAGTCCTATTTGAGTAACACCCCTGAGGATAGAAAAATAGGGGAGGATTTATTGATTTTACACCTGTGAACCGATTTTGTTGAAACTTCTCACACATATGTAGTTCTCACGACACTACAACATATGGAGGCCCAGAGTTAATTTGATGATGGAGATGGAAGACAGTCGAAGGATCTCCTCAACGGTTCACAGCAGCTACCTCGTGTTTTGGGTAATATGTACATATATAATTACATGTCCTGACTAACTTACTCACTGATTGACTAATATACGATCAACGCCCAGACCAAACCGCTGGTCTTCAGAGCTAAAATTTTTACAGCATATATTTTTTATATTCCATCCCTAAAGGGGAGAAAAGGAGGGTGAGAAGACGAGTGAAAGTGAAAGTACAGTTGGCTTTGAAATCAGAGTCATAGAAATTAGTATTTGGGCTCTTCTTCACAAATGAAGATAAACGTGTTTCAGGGTTTCTGAATAAAGGGGTAAAAGGGGGGTTGAGAGTCTGTATAGTCAGTGTTCAAGTTGGGTACATAAAAATTGGTTTTGGCTTTGATACAAATAGGAGAAATATGTATTTCAGTGTTTTTATAAATTCAACCACCAAAGGGGTGAAATGGGGGTGAAAGTTTGTGATGGGTGTTCGTTAGTTTTCAAATGAGGGGAATAAAAATGAGTATTTTAGGGCCTTGTAAGGGATAAAGAAATACAGTTTTCAGTGTTTTCATAAAAGCAACCCCTAGGAGTGGGAAAGTTTGTGTGAGGGTTCCGTTAGTTTGGAAGTTAAGGTCATAAAAATCAGTATTTGAGTTCTTTGTTACAAATAAAGAAATACGTGTTTCAGTATTTTTCGAAATTCCGTTCCCAAAGGGGTGATTAATTTGTAATAGTCGTCATAAAAAAAACAAAGTTCAACGCGGACGAAGTCGCTGGTACCAGACTTTTATAGTTTATAACAGATAAAGTAATGTGGATAAGTAAGTATTTTAAAAGTTATCCAAATCAAGTAGGTAACAATCAGTAGATTTTAACCACTAAAAATAAAAACAATTTAACAAAAAATCAAATGTACCTTTTTAGTCTTCATAAATAAGCTCCAAGACTAATGTAGGTATGTAACTAATTTTAAAGAAATGATCAGAGCAAAATAACATCAAAATGCAACGTGAAATCTCCAGCGTTAACCAATAACATTCCAGGAAAGCGCCTTCCGCACGACCACTCGCAAAGACATGTGCTCTCACATGTGTGCCCGTTCGGGTAGCTGTCTCGCTGATTTCGACTTCGAGAACGCTCGGCAATTTCCGGCGAAAGGACGCTCCGTCGCCGCGCACACCTCTGCCATCATTTTACGCTTTAGTTAATTTGCTCATGTGTTTGTTTAACGCTGACTCAAAATTAGTTATGTACATTCGTTTTGGAGCTTAGTTATTAAGATTAAAAAGGTTTATTTTTTTAGTTTTAGTTTCTTCTTTCGTCGGTTTTATTTATTGTTTGTTCACTATTGTTGTTATCTAATTTGATAATGGAAATATTTTCTGCGGACAGTAGAACTGAGATTCCACATAGATCTTTCAGGTATTTTTGCGATATGATAGGCTGACAAATATAAATGTTAAATTTTGATAAATTCAAACGAAATCAATTTGTTGTTTTCCAATGGAACACGCAGTATACTCTACCTATAATAAATGGTTCTTTGTAGCTCACCACAAATTTATTCAGATATTCTTCTTATCTTCTTAAATTCTGAACAGTATTACTAAAACCGACAGTTCTACGAACGCTAGTCAGAGCGATGTTGAACTACCCTCATGCCATACAGTCCTCATCAGATTTCTCACCATATCTTGGCTTGGAAGGTAAACAATATATCAGGGTAGAGAATCAAGAATTCGACATCATCGACCCTTAAAACCTCCAATTATCGAATTCTAGACCAAGGCTAAAGCCTTTAAAAATGGTAAGAAGTGAAAAAAAATATTGTAGGATGAAACCCATTGGAAAAGGAAGCAAATATAATAAAAATGAAAGGAAAAATAATTTACGGGCGATCTGAGGTCGGGAATTGGAAGGGGATGAGTTTTTAAGAGTAAAAAACGGTTAATCATATGGAAAAAAGTTGAATGGCAAAATTGTAGGTAATAAAAAAATCTACAACTTTTGTATTAACACTTTTTTCACATAACCTCAAAATTTATGTAAAAAATTGAAATAACCAAGTTTTTGGTTTTTTATTTTTCTTTTACAAAAAAAAATTGCCTACATTCTTTTTTGGAAGTTGGTTGTGTTCTTGTCTTGTCTTCGCTTATTAGGGTTTCGAATTTTCTTGTTTTTGTTTGGTTTTTTTGAACAAGGTTTCGTTTTTTTTACTCTGTTTTAATGAAATTTAATTGAAAAAAAAATAAAAAAAAGTATCATCACGAAACAAAATGAACTGAAAACAAACTATCCAATGAAACCTATGACAAATTCATAAGAACAGAGTAAAAAAAAGGAACCTTGTTCAAAGAAACCGAAGAAAAACTACCAAGAAAATTCGAAACCCTAGTAAGCAAAGGCAAACAAAAGAAAAAACAATTTTCAACAAAAGAATAATTAGAAAACAAAACCAACATCGAAATACCAGAGGACATCGAATAAATTCCACCTTTGGGCCCTAGTTACGCAATAAAAATATCAAAAGGAAAAACTCCTTACTATGATTTTATGGCAACTATTGAAACAGACACTTTCCACCTTCACGAACAGGAAAAAAGAGAATGGAGATAACAATCACAAAATTCCAAAACAGTAATACCAGACAAACCCCGAAATAAAAAGCTTTATACAAAATATTCACAAAATCCATCACTCTATCAAAAACAACAATATAAAAATACTGAAGCCCAACAAAACCACTGAAACTCTTTCAATTCACTGAGATGAATATGATGAATAGATGAACTCCCTATTATCTGACTACAACACCTATAGAAATCAAGAACAACCCCACAAAAAACAAGGAATCATGAAAATAACATTAGCCAACACTCTAATACAAAACCTCTTACCACCATAAATATATGGATTACCTGAATTGCACAAAAAAGACATGTTCCTAAGGCCCATAGTTTCATGTATACAGACACCATTCGAAAAACTATCAAAATTTCTCGCAGACATTTTGAGTAATTGCACATGAAAAAATCAATACTACATCAGACTTATTAGACTTCAGAAATCAAATAAAGAACTCTAATATTCCAGAAAATCACTATCTTATCTCCCTTGACGTTAAGTCTTTATGCATAAAAATATCCTTGAAATCAGCATAAGATGTAATGAAAACAAAACTGGGATAACATTGAACGACACACCACCATTCCACTTATAGAATTCTTAATAGCACTAGAGTACAACTTAACACCAACTTATTTCCAATATAATAGCAAACAGCACAAACAAATCGGAGGCTGTGCCATGGGAGCCTCCATTTGAAGCACTCCAAGTGTTATAGCTCAATTAGTATTAGTTTTCAATATCATCAATCAATATCATTATATAAAAGATACGTAGATGACTGTATACTAGTGATCCTAGAAAACAAATCAGAATATACACAAACCATGTTCAACACTTATAATAAATTGAAATTCACAATAGAGCCAGAAAAAAAAATTGATTTCCCAGACCTAACCCTCCATAGGCACAACAAAAAAATAAAAACTGAATGGTAGACAAATGACACATAATCTGGAAAATTTTTCACGAAATTTGGTGAAAACTTACTTCTTCATGTCCCAAACACACTGTAATTTATTTGATTTGAAATATTTATTTTTTCACCTTATTTTGACTTAATATCGAAAAACCACCCTAATTTTCAATCGAAAATTCTCGCGTCAAAATATCAGCTTGTTTTAAAAAGTCGATGGGCTTTTTATTCGTTGAAATCTCTACTTTCTGATGGTGAAAAAAAAACATTACTATGGTAAATGTTCTCAGAAAATGCAAAGAAACGAAAAAAACTCGAATCCGAAATATTTTTTTTTATCATTATGTACAATTTTGAGCTATTTATTAAAATTTACACTTTAATTACTCGAAAAATGTAAACTTCCATGTTACATTGATAAACAAAAAAATTGCAAATTGAAATATACTACTATAATTAACAACCAAATAAGTAAATAAAGTTAATATTTAATAAGACATCTACAATATTTTTAGAAAGTTGTAGAATCTTCTTTAAATTATATTGCAAGAAAATTTTTCATCTAACGAGAAAAACAAGGACAAAATAATAAAAACGTTAATGAAAAGATTACAGTCACAAGGATTTTCCTGTAAACAAGTAGAAGAAGATGCTAATGCTGACATAATTAAGACCTCGATAGAAATTGCCAGAGATACTAATAAAACTGTCATTGTTGTGGGTCAAGATATTGATCTTTTGGTCCTTTTGAATCAATCAAATTCAAATTATCATGACCTTTATTTTCTCAAGCCAGGTTCTGGAAATGTAAGAGATCTATTTTTCACGTCTAATAGTTTCAAATATGAATCCTTCAAAAATATCGTTGCATTTCTGCATTGTTTTTCTGGTTGCGATACAACATCTGGATTTTCCGGAAAAGGAAAGAAAAGTATCGTGAATTCATTATTAGACGATGAAAATTTCACAAATTTGGCCAATATTTTTTATAAAAAAGATGCAAACAAAGAAGATATCGAAAAAAATTGATTAAAATTAATTAAATCTATTTATAAATTCAATAAAGATAAAATAACACTAAATCAATTGAGATTTCAAAAATATCAATTGGCAAAAATTAAATCATTTTTTATATTGGCAAATCTCCTACCTACAGAAGGTGCAGCAGAACAACATTGTTACAGGGCATATTATCAGCTTCAAACTTGGTTGGGTAACGAACTGACAGCAACAGATTGGGGCTGGAAGCAACATCAACGTGGCATTATGCCCAAATTTACAGAAAAGGAATTAATTCCGGAAATATTGCTCAAAACTATTTGCTGCAGCTGTGAAACTGGATGTAACAGTTTAAAATGTGGCTGCCGAAAACATGGTTTAAAATGCACAAATTTATGCTCAAATTGTTATGGTTCTGAAAAATGCTCCAATATGGAAGAATATATATACGATATACGAGGAATTTAATGATTCAGATGAAATTGTGGATGAAGAACCAATGCAGACTAAATAATATTGGAGACGAAGACGGTGATGGTCTTGAAGATTTGGAAGATCTACTAGAATCGGAAAGGTTTGTTGAATCTAACGATGAAGAAATGCCATCAAAGAGACAAAAACTAATGAGTAAGTGATTATAATTCAAGATAAGGTATTTATAAATAACAAGATTAATGAATTTGAAAATATTATAATGAATAACGTAATCAGTATGAAGTATCTACATTCAGTAGTACGATTTACATGTATATTTATATATTATGAGATTTTCTATGACATAAATGTAATTAGAATTTGATAAATCAATTTTTTTTACTGAAAAAAATTGCAGCAGTCACATTTTTTGAAAGAAATTGTACATAATGATTAAAAAAAAAACGATTCGAGTTTTTTTCGTTTCTTTGCATTTTCTGAGAACATTTACCATAGTAATGTATTTTTTTTTTCACCATCGGAAAGTAGAGATTTCAGCGAATAAAAAGCCCACCGACTTTTTGAAAAAAGCTGATATTTTGACGCGAGAATTTTCGATTGAAAATTAGGGTGGTTTTTCGATATTGAGTCAAAATAAGGTGAAAAAATAAATATTTCAAATCAAATAAATCACAGTGTGTTTGGGACATAAAAAGGTAAGTTTTCACCGAATTTCGTGTTTTTTTTGTAAAAGATAAAAATAAAAAACCTGGTTATTTCAATTTTTCACATACATTTTGAGGTTATGTGAAAAAAGTGTGAATACAAAAGTTGTAGATCTTTTTATCACCTACAATTTAATTTTTTTCCATAGGACTTGTAGTTTTGCCGGAAATCGAGATAAACCGTTTTTACCCTTAAAAACTCACCCCCTTCCACTTCCCGACCTCAGATCGTCCGTAAATTATTTTTCCTTCCACTTTTGTAATATTCTCTTCCTTTTCCAAAACGTTTCATCCTACTATTATTTTTTTTGGTTTCAAAAATTATCGACCCTGGTCTATTCGAGATGAAACGGACTACGAATAACATTATTAGTGCCGCCATCAAACATTTAGTAATTCGGTTTTAAAAACCTCCAGAGTGGTTTTTAGACGGATTTGAGTACAAAATTACAAATTTTTTCATCGCCTTCCATTTCGAATTTTGGAAATTCAACCTAAAATTCCCTTTTCGGCCTATGATATCTTGGGAATCTAAACTATATTCAATATGCAACAAAAATAATAATTCAGTGGTAGAATTTGATGACAGTCCATCATTAGCCACATTCGAAGAGAACATTCAAAACTTAGAGAACATAATGTATACTCAATGTATTTCCAACTAGTGAATCCAAAGTCAAAAGAACTATAGAAACACTCAAAAATAAAAAATCAATCTCCAGGTAAATACGGCATACGATCAGAAACACTGAGAAAAATATCCAATTACATCACTGTTCCAATGTCTTTTCTGATAAACGAATGTTTCAAAACAGGATGTTCCCCCAAGTCGTTAAAAATCGGTCACATCAAACATTTATTCAAATCGGGCGACAAAAAAAAACGATAATACCTGCCGATTTCTTTGATTTCAAACATTACAAAAATCATTGAAAAGATACTGAAAAGTAGGATTTTGTAGTTTTTGAACAAACTCGATAACATTTCAAACAGTCAATATGGCTTTAGAGTAGGAAAATGGACTGAAGATGCCATTTGTGCACTAACATCGAGAATGTACAGAGCAATAGATACAAAGAAGTGTTCACTTTGCATTTTCGTCGATCTCTCTAAAGCCGGGATCCAACGGCGCGTGAAGTGGCACTCCTCGCGCCAAACTTACCAGTTCTCGCGCCGTCGGATAAGGCAGGCTTGGCGATCTTCGGTCGGCGCAGTGAGTCCCGTCGTCCGTCGGTAAATGAACACGGTTCAAAGGAGCTCGGACGATGGCGCTCAACACGTGTATACCGCTCCAACGACGCGGCTAGGCGCGTGGTACTCTCAGTGCCGTGGTAACTTTCACCATGGAGTGGTCGAACGGAGTGGTGTTAGAATTTTTATCCCTCTATGAAGCCGAGTCGATTATTTGGAACCCACGGGAACCAAACGGGATAAAAACAGGAATTTAATTCATGATGCCTGGAAGCGAATTGAAGAGCACATGAGAATAAATTATTTAAATTGTCACCGCCAACACTGCCGGCGTACAACAGACTATAACCGCTGCGTGTCCACGTCTGAAACCGCGATCCCACATGCGCCGTGGGAACGGCCTGACACATTTCGTTGCGCCAACCTTGACACCCAACTCTCAATCCAGGATTTCCACTCCACGCGCCGTTGGATCCCGGCTTAAAGCGTTCGACACGGTTTGTCATGAAAATATATTGAAGAAACTTCGAAGGTATGGCATCAGAGGAAATTCCTTCGGATTACTAAACTCTCGAACCGACAACAACAAGTATGTGTCATCAGCGACATGAGAGAAATTACGTATGGAGTGCTACAGGGAACTGTACTTTCCCATTATTTTTCACGCTCTATATAAATAGCTCATTATCAATGGATATAGAAGGTTCGGTTATAAGTTTCGCTGATGACAACGCAATATTTTATGAATCTAACAACTGGAATGACCTCAAAACCAAAGTTGAATCGGATTTCAAAAAAATTAAAGATTGGTTCAGATACAATAAACTGACTCTCAACATATAAAAAACCAAATATCTCCCGTTTAGGTCAAAAACGAATAATTTACCAAACCTAGGGGCGCTAAATGATGATCAGGATGCCATATTACCTGGAGAAAAGTCAGTGAAATATTTAGGAATCATTATCGATAGGCACTTACGTTGGAACCAGCAGGCGAATAATATCCGCAATAAATTCAGAGGATTTCTTTCACGATTCAAATATCCAAGATAATTCTTGAATATACATCACTTAAAGACCATATACTCTCTCATTCAGTATCAACTCTCATATGGTATTCTAGGTTGGGAAGGTTTGAATGACTGTCATCTAGTTAACATTGTCACCTTGCAGAAGTGGATTATCAGAATAATATATAGCAAAGAGTTAACCTACCCAAGTGACGCAGAATATAAATAAATCCAAATTTTTTATCCCAAGCAACTATGACTAAACATCTACCAATAAAAAATTAAGATGGAACCGATTGAACATGGTCACTACACGAGAAGTAGAGAAGTGAAATTCCAAGTACCAAAATGTGAAACATAGGACAACGTTCTATTGAGTTTTAGGGTGCAAAGCTATACAGCGTTATACCAAACAATCTTAAGTTAATTAAACCATTTGCGTCCTACAATGTTAATATAAAAAAATAGTTGCAACGAACTGAAATCGATCAATGTCCAATTCCCTACCTAAAACTCTCGAACTTGTGGTGGGCTTTTCTATAACACTCAGTAGAACATTTAATTAATTTTTTTCGGTGAGAACGGTTTTATTTAGCTCTCCCTCTTCTGGCGTTAACGATAAAATCCAATTGCCAATAAACCAATTTTATTGCTAGCCCCTAGTATATAAATGATGTCAATCATTTCTTGATTAAAAAAAATCATGATGGGTAATGAAAATTCTTTCGTTCACCACAATTCACAAAAATTGGTTGAAACGACTTGTTCTGATTGACTTCAATAGCAAATGCATATTCTTTGATGTCAACTGCATAGCCAGCCACCTTTGAAATCAGTTCGAATGACTTGAAAGTCAGACACCTATGAAAAATAGGTATCCAATACAAATCGATGAAAAATTGAATTCTACACTCCTATGCTACTTATGTACAAGGTGATCCATTCGAAAAAACTGACTTCTAATCGTTTTAAGAATGTATAATTGGCAACTCAGCCATGCTATGAATTCTCACTATGCTATGAATTTGGACGTTGAAGTTCCAAAACAATAATAATAACAATACGTTTATTATTCATCATAACAAAAGTAAGAAATTAATAAATACATTGGTAAGGCAAATAAAAGGTGAGAGCTCATTTTTTTACCACGAAGAAAGAAACTGTTCTTCCACTCAAACCTTCCTAAAACTAATCCTATATCTGAGCATACAACTACTGACTAGCATACGATGGGAGAAGGAAGGAAAGAGAAGAGGAAGATGGGCGTTAGAGATTAGGTTTCTTTTTTGCTCTGTGTTTGTTTTAATTTTGTAGTTCACGAAGGTAATCCATTACTGATTTTTTTTATTGAGTTACAAGTAATTTTGAGCGTATCCACGCAGAGAAACTCCATTTGAATCTTTCCTCTCTCTGTCGGGGTATGGTGATCGTTAAAGTTTGACGAGTATTTAAAGTATGTATGTCTGTCCTGAATATAACTTTGTCCTAGAGATAGTTGAGTTTCTTGAATTTTGAAAGTTTGTAGAAATAACAAAGCATATGGAGTTTATGCCTGTTGGACATATTGAGCCATTCTAATTCGTGAAGTTTATGGGAAATCCTTTGTCATCTTTTGATATCAAAATAGAGCTATTTCGAACTTTTTGAATACGCTGACTATCCACGCTATCTATACAAAGCCCCTAAACGGTGTTACAATAGTTGAAATGGGAAAGAACTAGTGAGTCACAAAGTAGTTTTTCACATCTTGACCAAATAGTGTCTGTTGTCATAACCCAATGAGTACAGAAAAACTTTCAAACATAAGAAACAACAAGTTATTGATAATATGAACTCTATGGTCGGAAAACATAATTCACTGGGAATAAAAATAAATTTTGAGATCAAATACTCGACCCAACTGATAAACAAGCACACGTTAAAAATATATAGACACCGTCGAGCCATGGAATGCATATAAAAAAGTCACCCGTTCACAAAGGAGCTATCAACAAATCATCACCCTCCGAGTTACGCACATCTAAGGAATTTCATAGTAAACAAAGAAACTATAAATTATAGGTTTTGACAGCTCATTAAATGCAATACGACTGCAAAATAGATAAATCATTCATTTTTTATACATCCTTTGGGCTACAGTAACGAGCCATTAATTACTAAGAAGGTGATTTATTATGACAAGTAGAAGATAACTAACTTTAGGAAAGTGACGCCGCGAGCCAACAAAGAACAATACATGGAAGGGGATATCCTATAAAACGCGACCACGAGGAACAAACAACGATGATTCGGTCAACATGAGTCGTTTAAGTAACAGCTCAGAGGTGTTTAAACTTTCATTCGATTAACATGTAGTGCAGAAAGACGAGAAGTGCTCAAACTTTCCCATAGTAATAATATAAAATATAACTTATAGAAGTGTGGTAGCTATCAACCAAGTAACAGCTCTTGACTAGACAGTAATCAGTCATGAGTTCATTGACAAGTAATCATCTTGCAGTGAAACTGCGAAATTATTATTAAAGAGAATTCCAATCAGGTCAAACAGGAACTGCACGAGTAATGACTTCACAAAGTGAATATCCAGTTGAACAGTATTTTATACGATACGATACGATACGATACGATACGATACGATACGATACGATACGATACGATACGATACGATACGATACGATTACGATACGATACGATACGATACGATACGATACGATGATACGATACGATACGATACGATACGATACGATACGATACGATACGATACGATACGATACGATACGATACGATACGATACGATACGATACGATACGATACGATACGATACGATACGATACGATACGATACGATACGATACGATACGATACGATACGATACGATACGATACGATACGATACGATACGATACGATACGATACTGATACGATGATACGATACGATACGATACGATACGATACGATACGATACGATACGATACGATACGATAGGATACGATACGAACGATACGATACGATACGATACGTCGATACGATACGATACGATACGATACGATACGATACGATACGATACGATACGATACGATACGATACGATACGATACGATACGATACGATCCGATACGATACGATACGATACGATACGATACGATACGATACGATACGATACGATACGATACGATACGATACGATACGATACGATACGATACGATACGATACGATACGATACGATACGATACGATACGATACGATACGATACGATACGATACGATACGATACGATACGATACGATACGATACGATACGATACGATACGATACGATACGATACGATATTAATAAAAATTATGTTATCAATGCTTCAAGAACGAGATTAAACACCTAAAACCTCTACTAACTGATAGCTCATGCTCTCATAGAAAAACATTACCAATACAGTGTGATATAAAAGTAAATAAACAACTTTCGCGTAAATAATTAAAATAGTAATACAATTAAACTAATATCGTGTAAAACAAATATCGAGTGAATAAGTGTTGAAACCTGGTGGTCTGAAGTAAGTTCATATATTTTTCTGGATTTATGTTTGGGCAAATTGAATCAATTATTATTTTTATATGTTTTTTGAAAGTATCTCCATATTTTTATGTTCCCATATTTTTTAAATAATATTTATCAACAGTCTAGTTAACAATTGATGGCATTTTCTCTTATATTCAGTCCACTTGACTTTGAGAATGCGAAAAACTGACATAATCCCAACCGTTCTTTGACTATTCTATCATTTCATCAGTATATAGAACTGATGGAACTGCTATGTAACTATTATAAAATATATATGTATATTCTAATGCTTTTCCAATAGCATTATTCAACAATCTTTCTGAGATCGGTACGTGCTTCTATCTAAACGCCCGACATTTCCTGTATTGAGAGAAAGAGATATTTTTTCTGTAGGCCGCTCCAGCGAAATAATCTCGGTTCGACCATCCTCAGACAGTCGATGCTCTTATTACTCAAGTTCTCAACCTAACAACAAAGGAGTGATCAAGTAAAGTGTTTAATTCATAATATTTGAAAATTCCTTACCGTTTATTGGTCTACTTGATGGAGAGTGCCCTCTATAAAAGGCCAGTGGCGTAACACTGTGTGGATAAATAATCTCCAAGATCATGTAGCTTTTCTTCAATATACTATTCACCTGTTCCTTGAACCTCAATTTGTGATCGAGAATCAATCCCAATTTTTTTTACACTATCACTGAAAAGTATTATGTCATCTACCATCCTCAATTGAATGTTGTGTAGTAAACCATACCTATCACTGTAGTTGCAGAATAAAATGGCACAGGTTTTTGTGGATTTATTTTGAGTATGCTCTTGTTACATAAGTCTGATAATGATTGCAAATCGATATTTATTTAAATGTGGGTTTGAATGACTGTATCTGGAACAAACGTTTTCTATATTTGTGTGTCACCAGCATACATAGGATAATTACAATGGTGCAGAACATGATGGAAAGTTGCAGTGAATAAGGTGAAGGAAAGCGGGCCCAAAATACTCCCCTGCGGAACTCCGCATGAGACCCGAACAAAGTTTGACGATTTGTCGTTAAAAATAACGCGTTGAAATCTATTTGATAGGAATGAAGCAATAAAATTCCGCGCCTTTGAGCTAAATCCCAAATAATGCAATTTAGAAAATAGAATTCGGTGATCATCAGATCAAACGCTTCCGAGAAGTCAAGTAGTATGAGTACAATTGCTTTATTTTCATCAATACCTTTGATAATGTCATCTGTGATATTTGCAAGTGCCGTTTCACAGCTGAAACCAGGTCCAAACCTTCATTAAGTATAGTGCAAACTTTAAAATTTGTAAATATATCTTTGGCGAATATCGGCTTGTAACCGTTATACCTATTGAATATTTTGGTGGGTAACTACTTATTACTTCAGTTAATGTTGATGGAATATGTTTTTTGTTGCGTATTGATCATCACAGCTGATAACTTTCTACTTGTGCAGAGCTTAGTCGCGGAAAAACTTTAGTTGAGAGTTGTGAAATTGTAGTGAATTGTATAGAGCTATGGTGCTGGAGTCTTATATTGAATGACGAGTTGTGACTAAGTCAAACGACTAGTTATAATTCTGTATTGAACGGTGTTGAGAGATTGAGTAACTGAAGGTGACTTGAACTTAAACTGATTTGAGAGACGTCGAAAACTCACTTTTATGTACCAGCCAACTGAACCGCTATACTGCCAGATAATCTGCCGAGAAATAATGCCAGGAATTATCGCTTGAGTTAATTTTGATTATCCAATGAATACCTGATGAAATAGCAGTAATTTGGTTCCACCCAATGAAATATTACCCTCTTCATGAGTACACTGGATTGTTCAAATTGAGTTATAGTACATGAGCCTAACTGTATTTTTTTGGCAGAATGTAAAGATCGGTTCTTATCATTACCACTATAAACAAAGTTAAAAAAGGATGTTATAAATCTGACTTGAGTCTATTCAATATGTATCATTTCAAGGAATGTTCTTACTCTTAGATTTCTTCATTTGGTCAAAATTTCAACGTTGTTGGTGGCAAACTTATGTTGATTTTCCTTTTCGTGTTTAGATAAGGCTGTAATGTCAGTTTTTGAGTACTTGTGGGCTTCTATTCGGGTTTGCAAAGATTATTTTGTTTGACCTACATAGGTACTTTGACAGTCTTCTCATGGTATTCTAGATACTGTATGAGTTTGTTTGGTTTTTGGTATTTCTGCTTTCAATTTTGAATATATATGCTCTTATTTGTATTTTGTAGTCGGTGTGATATAGTATGTTGGGTTTTTCCATTGTTTTATTAATTTTATTCGATGGTTTGTCAATGTATGGTGAAGGTTCAACCTCATCGTGTTTTCAATATGAAAATAAATACTACTCACAAATATTCGGAATTGCAATGGGATCTCCAATTGGTGCAACAGTAGCAAATCTGGCTATGGAGTATATTGGAGAAAAGATCATCAAATCACTAACATTCAAACCAATATTCTTAAAACGATATGTAGACGATTGTTCAACATGTATTCCTACTGACAAAGTTGATGAAATTCTAGAAATATTTAATAAATATCGCCCTAGAAAAACAAATGAACCTTCTTGACACAACAATAATACAAGACAATTCTGAAAACATTTTCATAAACTGGTTTATTAAACCAAATGCATCAAATAGTTACACAAACTATTTTTCAAACGCGCCCCTTGGTTACAAAAAAAAAGTTATTCAAAATTCAACTGACAGAGCTATGAAGCTTGCTCACCCAAAATTCAGGAAATGTAATTTACAAATGATCAAGAATATTTTGAAAGTAAATAATTACCCAAGCCACTTTGCAGAAAAAGCAATAAAAAACGAATACATGCGATCTACAATAACAATGGTAATGAAGAAAAGAAAACAACAACATACATATATTTACCAGACATAGACAACCTATCGAATAAAATTAATAAAACAATGGAAGAACACAACATAACCATAACACACCGACTGCAAAATACATACATATATTCAAAATTGAAACCAAAAATACCAAAAACAAACAAGCTCATACAGTATATAGAATACCGTGTAAAGACTACATAGGTCAGACAAAACAATATTTGCAAAAACGAATACAAGCCCACAAGTACTCCAAAATTTACATTACAGCCTTATCCAAACACGAAAAGGAAAATAAACATAAGTTTGACGCTAACAACGTTGAAAGTTTCACCAAAGAAAAGGATCCAAGAGTAAGAACATTCCTTGAAATGATACATATTAAAAAAAGACCCCAACAGCATTAACAATAGAAATGATATCAAAAACTTAAGCCAGATTTATAACAACCCGTTTTAACTTTGTTTATAGTAGTAATAATGAACACCGATCTGCCAAAAAAATAATGTCAGGGTCATATACTATAACTCAATCTAAACAATCCAATGAACTCATGACGAGGGTAAAAAAGCATGAAAGATAAACAAACCATTCCCCATAACCCATAACATCGAAGTCACACACCTTCAACAACGTTCGTACGATGCCAACGCAGAAATTTAAATAAAATAATTTTGTTTTTAACCTGATAATATGTCGAAACGTCTATATATATATATATATATATATATATATATATATATATATATAATTCTACTGTACGTGTGTGACAGTGAACTCCTCCTAAACGGCTGGACCGATTTGAATGTTTTTTTTTTGTATGCGTTTGAGTGGCGTCCTGGATAGTTTAGATCCACAAATCAGACCGGCAGATGGCGCTGCAGTCGGTATCATAAACGGCTGGACCGATTTGAATGGATTTTTTTGTATGCGTTTGGGTGGCGCCCTGGATGGTTTAGATTCACAAATCATCCCTCTAAATGTTGAGGGTGGTCCACCCCTTGATTTTTTGTTTTTATTTTTTAGAAAAAAAAATTTGTTTTTATTTTTTGTGATACATCATTCAAAAATACAAACAACCTCAAATTTTCACCCTTCTACGATCAACCCCTATTTTTTTGGCAAGATTTTCATTTTTATTTTGTCATGACTTAGAATAAAAAAATTCAAATTACTCTTAATTTTCACCCTCGGGATAACAGGAAAACGGGATAACGGGATAACGGGATAACGAAAAAACGGGTAAACGGGATAACGGGATGACAGGATGAGGGAATAACGGGAAAACGGAATAAAGGGATAAAGGGATAACGGGATAATTGGATAACGGGATAATTGGATAACGGGATAACGAAAAAACGGAAAAAAGGGAAAACGGGATGAAGAAAAAGGGAAAACAAAACGGGATAATGGGATAACGGGAATAACGGGATAACGAAAAAACGGGATAACGGGATGACAGGATAAGGGGATAACGGGATAAAGAAAAGAAGGGGTAACAGGAAAATGGGATAACGGGAAAACATAACGGGACAACAGGAAGCGGAAGGAATCAAAAGCATAATCTAGATGGAATAACATAAAGGAAAACATAGAAAAAAAGAAATTCTACGCGGACGAGAATTTTCGGGAAAAACATCTTAGGGGACATAGAAATTTGGACAGGACAACGTCTGTCGGGTCCGCTAGTATATATATATATTTATATATATATATATATATATATATATATATAATATATATAAATATATAAATATATAAATATATAAATATATATATATATATATATATATATATATATATATATATATATATATATATATAAATAAATTTAGAAATAACGACTGAAAATTGATATGAACAGTGGAGAATAACGGGGATCTTCAGTCAGCACAAATGTTGAACTATGAAAAACTCTTTAATACGTTGGACCGAGCTTTCGTTTCAATTTTGAAACTAGATAATTCTTACCCCAAAAAACTTCTTAACAGAATTGTTTTCAATACCAACTCTGATAGACAAATTAATAATGATGACCCAAATAATCAAAATTAAGAAAATAATAATGAAAGGATAATTTATTTTTCAATTCCTAATATAGGAATTCTATCATCAAATATAATTAAATTATTCAAGAATTAAAGTAACATAAACATTTCACAAAAAAATATCAAGACTATTGGAAATTTAAATACGAGGTTAAAAGATCCCACACCAGATTTGAAGGAATCAAATGTTGTCTACAGCATACCATGTAACAACTGTGATTTGAACTATATTGGTACAAGTTCAAGAACTTTGAATAATCGTATTATCTCTCACAGAAGTGATATAAGACTCAACAAGAAATCCTGTGCATTAGCTCAACATGCTATTGAATGAGGCCATAAAATATCATTCGAGGAAGCACAAGTTTTACATTCAGAAAAAAAATTCTATAAAAGATTATTTCTTGAAATGATTGAAATTAATAAATCCAATCAAAATATGAACAAAAAAACAGATATCGAAAATCTTAGCAAAATCTACAGTTATCTTTTACAAATGGATTAAAACTGATGATTCTCAAAGAATAAATTTAAAAAAATCAACACACCCACTACATATTTTATATTTTTTTGACGATTAATCATAGGTTGTCACTTCAAATCCTTCAATGTCACTCGAAACGTCAAAGATATAACACCATTCCGACAAATATTTACATATTTTACGTTTTTTTTAAGTTAATGTTCATTAATCAACTACTCAGATTACTGTAAGTACTTCCTTCATTTTGAGTATTTTTTTTCTCAATAATGTAATTTACATATTTTAGGACCCTGAAGAAGTTTCAAAATTGAAACGAAAGCTCGGTCCAACGTATTAAAGAGTTTTTCATAGTTCAACATTTGTGCTGACTGAAGATCCCCGTTATTCCCCACTGTTTATATATAAATATATAGGTGGGATTATTTTCCACAAAATAATTCAAAAACGGTCGATTTCAGGAATACAGGAACTTGATACAGATTCATCAAAATGGCACACATAATCCGGAAATACAAAGATATAAATGGCATTTTATCTAAAAAATCGAATGTTTGGTCCACCTTGTATACAAGAAGTAATGTGGATGTTTCGACATAATTTTTAAATGTTTTCCGCGGATTCCTTTCCAAAGCAGGGGAGATATCTAACTTTTCCACACCAATTGGCAACCTGGTATAATTGTGACACTTAGTCTGGGTTGCACGAAATTTTGTTACACCATACATCATGATAACGCTACTCCCAATACAGCTGCAAAAATATTTCAAACGAGTCCGGAGTCACCCATTGTCATTAGTCCCCATCATCCCCTTACGATTTCATTTTGTTGTCGCAGATTAAATAAATCATGTTTGGAAGACAAGAGATTTCCAATGCGTTGAATTGCAGCGAACTCTTGACGATTTGCTAGAAAAATTTTTCTACATTTTTCAAAGAATGGAGAAATGTACTGGAAGATGAAGGGGCATGTTCTGAAAAACAGAAAATAAATATTTTTTTTTAAATAACGCATAAATGGACTATCAAGAGAAGCTAATATAAGTGTGTTAATTAAAACCATTATACAATCAAGTGATATCGACTATAATATTCTATACAATAGTAGTACTAAACATTTAATGAATTATGAATTGATTCATAATTCCATTTAATTCTCGTGTCGTCCATCATCCATACGACCACACACCACTATTCTACTGTAATTGAAAAATTGCACTCCGCGTTTCTTTATGTACACTGTGCCTACCTTCGATGTCAATACAATTTCACTTTATCCATCTTTGAAATGTGTCACACGTCCGGTCATTTATCTCCTTGTGTTTGTTTTGTTTTCACGACTGTCTATAAAAGTTTGAAGAGTCATGGGCGCAGAAACTTTCGAAACAGGTGTGTTTGGGTGGGGCGGACACTAAGGTGGTGGCTTCGAAAAAAATTACCAACGAGACTGGATTATCTAGTATTCTGGACCTAATTTCGACGAGAATGCTGTTAATTAGGCTAAAAAAATTTGATAAATCAGCCATTTTTAACAATATATTATGAGCAATGAGAATCCTAATTCCTATCAAGCGGTTTTCATGAATGGATTTCACTTCAATATTTGAAATGTAATTTTGAAGATGCATAAAAGTGGGAGAAAAAGTCTACCAAAACACACTTGAAAAATTATTTACCATTTGCCATATGGGAACTAGGATAGCTACTAATATTACTGACATTTTTTAATGAGCATACAATTTTCTATTCATTATTTTCGTATATCTTATATCTTTAAACGAGCAATTCTTGTAATATATATATGTATATAATATATATATATATATATATATATATATATATATATATATATATATATATATATATATATCAGCTATCTCGGAAACGGCTCTGACGATTTGGATATTTTGTATTTAGATAGGGTTTTGCTTTTTAAGTGTATCTATATGGGCGTCTCTCCTGAAAAACTGCCATTTCACACACAAAAAAATATTTATTACGAATCGATATGTATAGCGCCATCTCGTAAATTTTTGAGGTATTTGCATCATTGCACTACATCTAAACTTCGTGGCGCTATATGACATTATACAAATTCAATGTTCATGTTTTTATTTGGTTTGTCTAAGAAACTCATACTGTTTATTCTCAAAAAATAATTTGAAATCGATGGATAAATTGGCCTTCCTTCACGTATACAAAATGCACCCCGATACAAGACCTGAAGAACTTACTCTTTACCTAAAACAACTTTTCCCGGAGGCTATCTGCGAAAAGATGAAATCAAAATACCCTCAATACTACTCAGCATTTAAGGTAACCATCCATGACCGCAATCTGAAAGCAGCAATGTCGCCTTCGATATGGCCTAAGGGAACGCACATCGATAGGTTTTTTCACCGACTTGCGGAAAAAACAATGGCACTCTGATGAAGAACTCATTTGTGAACAGTTCTTCTGAAATATTTTTTGAAGAAAAAAACTCACTTATAATTTTTCACATAAATATTCAATGTATCGCCAATAAAATCGATGAAATCAATTTATTTTTGAAAGATAAGAATATAAGTATTCTATGTTTCTCAGAACACTGGCAAACTGAGCTCAACTTGAAAAGTATCAATATACAGGGATACTATTTGGCTAGCTATTACTGTCGAAGTAAAAACCAGCATGGTGGTGTCTGCATTTTCTTGAAAACAAATATTAGGTGCCGCACTATAACAACTACAATTTTCAACCAAGAATTTCATTCTGAATTTTGTGCTCTAGAGATATCTAGTCTGAAAGTGGTGATTATCGCGACTTACAGATCTTGTGTAGGCGATTTTCAGGTATACCTAAATCATCTAGAGGATCTGCTATGTACAATACCAAACAAAAAATACAGCACTATCTTGACCGGCGATTTTAACATCAATTTCAAAACAAATTCACCCGATTTGTCACAATTTATGTCGATACTAAAATCCCATGCCCTTGAAATTACTATCCATGAATCTACTAGAGTCACTAACAAGTCTGCCTCTTGCATTGATAATATAATTACAGACATCTTACCTGAACGCCGCACAGTGGGAGTGTATGATCCGTGTTTATCGGACCACATGTCACAGTTCATTATCACACCCCTTAATGTAGTAAATACTGATACAGTTGTCAGAAGACATTTCTCGAGCAATGCGTTAGAAAAATTCAAAAATTCTGTAGCCCAAGCTGACTGGCACGTGTTTTACAAATCCCTGGGCGATGTCAATAAATCAGCAAACTGGCTCTTAGAAACATACAGTGAATCAGTAAAGAAATGTTTTCCTTTGGAGAAGTATAACTCAAACAGACCTCCTGTCAACTGGTTCAATGATGAATTGAAGAACAAGCGAAAAATTCTGTCGTCTGTGAAAATAATCGCAAAAAACACAAATGATGCCGACAACTGGTCGACATACGGAAGATTAAAGGCCGATTACAGAAACTCTATATTATCCTCAAAAAAAATATCCTACGAAAATTTCTTACTTGCCTCAAATAACATATCAAGGGATAGCTGGCGAATCGTTAATTTCGAATACAACAAAAAACCTAAAATTAATGACAATTCATATTTCAGTCCTGACGACTTCAACATATTTTTTAGTACTGTTGCTGAAAATATCATCAAAACATTACCAAGTTCCTCCTTTACTACTTCTGATCTCATGAAAAAATTACCATCGCCAAAATCAAGTTTTTTCTTAGCCCCAACTACTGCAGAAGAAGTTGTATCAGCCATAAGTAAACTTAAAAAAACCAGCTCAGAAGACGCTTTTGAAATAAATGCTCTACTTATTAAAGAAACATTGGACATTCTTCTCGAACCATTGGTTGCTCTCATAAATACGTGTTTTTAGATGGCATTTTTCCCGATGTATTTAAAATCTCAAGAGTTATGCCTTTACTCAAAAAAAATAACAGTGAAACTCTGGACAACTTTCGTCCAATTTCTATAATCAATACGTTCTCTAAAATTATAGAAATCTTACTGAAAAACAGATTAACATACTATTTTGAATCTAACAACTTCCTTGCCAACACTCAATTTGGTTTCCGCCAAAACAAATCCACAATAAGGGCACTGCTGAAGGTCGTGGAAGATATTGTTGAAGGCCTTGAGAACAGGCAACATTCCATTCTCTCCATGTGTGATTTGTCCAAGGCTTTCGACTGTGTCTCTCACGACCTACTTTTAGAAAAGTTATCATATTACGGGGTTAGAGGAACACCACTCAAACTGATGTCATCGTACTTAACAAACAGACAACAACTGGTTAAAATTCTGAACTCAGGATATTGAAACATGGAGTTCCTCAGGGCTCTGTCCTTGGACCCTTACTCTTTATTATTTATATAAACGACATCTGTCAGCACATGCTACAGGACACTACCACCATTCTTTTTGCTGACGATACATCACTTATCAATGCTTCTCCAGATTTTTATAGCCTCAAAATTCTAGCTGACAATTCGATTGACTTTGCTAGAAATTGGTTCTCTGCTAATTTCCTACAACTCAATGGTGATAAAACGCAACAGCTGGTTATTTCCAGTAACAATAAGTACACCTCAGGAGCACACTGCAAGCTTCTTGGAATAACAATCGATGACACTCTCAGCTGGTACTATCATACTGAAAAACTGAACAGCGAGCTTTCTAGTGCATTATTCCTCATAAGAAGATTGAGATATGTTGTAGGTTCTGAATTATTGAGGCAAATATATTTTGGTCTGTTTCATTCTCGAATTAGTTATGGAACCATTTTATGGGGAAATTCCAGCAATGCGGTAATTATCTTCAGATCCCAGAAGAAGGCTATTCGCCTTCTAGCTGGTGTTGGATCCCGTGATCACTGTCGTCCCCTGTTCATTGACATGAAAATAATGACACTACCATGCATTTATATTTATCAAACCCTCTGTGAAATACACTCAAACAAAGGGAGTTATACTCTTTCGTCTGATATTCACAAATACGAAACCAGATCGGCAAACCAAATAGCTCTTCAACGCTTCAGGCTCACTAAGTCGAAATCCAATTCTCTGAATTTGAAACTATATAACAAGTTGAGCTTAGAAGTTCGCGCCTTGAATGAAAATTGTTTTAAGATTAACGTGAGAAGTTACCTCATAAATAAATGTTTTTATAGTGTAGAAGAATTTCTGAATGCATGAAAAATTTGTACATGACTTTTACCATTTATATATTTATTTGTTTTATTTTACAACAAAATATTTTTAAATGTTATTTTTAAACACATGTATATGTCGATAAAATGAATGTTTTTGCATCTTATATATTTTACATATTATCTTCCATAGATAATATTTCTGTACAAACTGACGTGCTATAAACCGATGTGTAAACTAGCCAAATAAAGTCTATCTATCTATCTATCTATCTATCTATTCAAACTGTGTATTTGTAGAGAACCTGTGCACTAGGTAAGATTGTAATGCAATTGTATGTAATGAGTATGTGATTCGTAGCTCCAAACACGATTTTACAGAAAAAAAACGACCGAGCAAATTCGGTCGCCCAGGTACTTCTTCATTGAGCTCCAATATGAATCATATGAAAACAATTTTTTTGGAACGCGGAATTGAAAACCTAAAAACATGTATTTTTAAATATATTATGCGCACTATATTTGTTGAAAATATCAATATTTGAGTCAAACATATATATTTGAAGTGATAGAATGTTTCCACATATCGTCACCCGGTATATACAAACTATGAGAATTCATCCCTAAGTGTTGCCATTTCTACTACATCTAAAAATGCAAATACAATGCAAGGTAAAAAATCTTCAAAAGATCATCGTTTTCAACGCTGGCCTAGAATGAATAATTAGTATACCATTAGAATGGGCCTTTTTGGACCTTAAACAAATGAGCGCAATACAAAAATTGATCATATTCATTAAAACAGCATCAAAACGAACAAAAATATACCATGAAAAGTATTTTTACTACTTATCTCAAAAAAAAATGGCGCTCCAGATCTGCGAACAGTGAAAAACTATTGAATTACTACTTCTGAGACTCATTTTGACATACAGAAATCGAACGCATATAGGCATTTGTCTTCCACCTCATCCAACGCTATGATGCAAGTTGACCGCGTATATTATTTGATATATATATATATATATATATATATATATATTGCTTTGATTTCTCACGAAATATTATGTAAATACTTTTTTGCAAGATACTTTTCTACAAAAATAACACAGATATTTTTTTGTAAGTTTCTAGGTTTGGTCAGCGTAAGCCAAAAAAGTGGTTGAAGAACATCAGGATTCTAACGTCAAAATTGAACATAGCCCATGTCTATCTGCTTTAGATCAGCGAGACCAATAATTACTGAGAAAACTGGTTACTCATAAACAAACTCACAGTGTCTCCCTTCTTTATCGGTATAGAAAATGCTGACTCCAGTGATCAGTTTTTCACAAACTTTTCCTGGTGAATGAATGAGTTCAATTTTATTTTACTTTCGAACGACCAGAGGAGCCCTTATGTACTTTTTTTTTAATAAAAAGTATATTGAAAAAATTGTTGTGAATTCACAGAACAAAATCACTTCTAATTTATCGAAAATGTGTTTTCAGAAAAAACTTTCACATTCAGTACTCGGAATAATCATTTCTCAAAATGCCTTTTATAAATAAAATATCGCACTCTATTTAATCGAATGCAGTTATTTTGAAACGTTAGCATAGTAACAAAAAATTCCAAAATCTTTTCAGTTGGTAGGAAATTACGCTGGAAATTTTTAACAGTTGAGAGTTGTGACATTAATCAGAGCTATGTCCATAAGATGTGTTTTATTGCGACTATCCGTGTTTTGAAAAGATAATCAATTGTCCTTGTCGTTTTTGACAAATCTATTCTAAATTTTGAATTCAATGGGTTTACCTCAATAAACCTTGAATCAAATAATTGTTCGAACAAAAATGACGAATGAGCATCTTCTTCTTTGCAATTTTGATTTCATTGATTATGATTCAAAAAGTCAGTTTTCTTCATTAATACCCGGGTGGCCGAGCTTTGCTCGGTGTTTCTGTAAAATCGTGTTTTTTTCGGAGATACTTATTAAGATTAACTTGAAATATTCGGATTATGTTCTAACGCCATCTCATAGGTGCCTATCCTGAAAAAAAACGCGATTTCACAAAAAAAAAATCATAAACTAACCTACTGGTATTCCAGACGTCATAATTGAATCTGGAGGATTTTGCCTGTTAATTCCAGATGTCGTTGTTGAATCTGGTGGATTCGCCTGTTTAACCTAACCTACCATAAAAAATGTTTTTTGTGTAAAATCTCGTTTTTTAGGAAAAATACCTATATAAATAAACTTAAAAGGAAAGGAAATAGCCGACAGACATATTTATATATAATATAATAATGATAATAATAATGACGTTTATTCGTGATTAAATCAATACAATTTATGCGGTAGTGACAAATTTTTCGCAATATAATCTGAATAAACAGAAGTATTATACATACTTGTATGTGGGAATCTAATAAAAATAATTTTAAGATAATATAAATATGACATAGATAAACATTACATTATTGCCATAATAATCAATAAATATAGTAAGAACCATTTTTACTAGAGTAAGAATTAAAAATCCTGTGGGATAAAATAGATAAATATGTGCATATAAGAATACATTTTTACAATACGAACATGAATGAACATTACAATATTTGCAGAGGTGTTGTATATAGTGGTAAATAATATAGTGTAGATAAAAACAATTATGTAATAAGAGTTAGATGTTCTATGAGATCAAGTAAATAAATGTGAGCATATAATACTATATTTTTTTGGGGTTAGGTTAGGTTACTGAAATCTCCCTTTTCATGGTCAGTTTTTAGGTTCATCCTTCAATCAATTTATGAATATCAGTTCTTTTATTTTTCTTTACAAATCCTAATAGTTGTTTTTTGAAGCGTTTTAGTGAAGTTTCGTCTTTGATTTCTTTTGGTAGGTAATTGAATAATTTCGGTGCTAGATCCCAGTAGCTTCTCTGTCCTATGGATTTAGAGATCACTGGTATGTAATGTTGGTGCCTTGTTCTCGTCGCGTATGGATGGTTTGGGGTGTCATGTTCAGTTTTGTTTTTGTATATTAGACATCCTATTTGGACGCTGTATAATTGTCTGTGTGATATTTGTGTTTCTGTGTATAGTATATATATTATATATATATATATATATATATATATATATATATATATATATATACAATAGTTGCTCGTTTAAAAATATAAGATAAGATTTATAATTTTTGGTATTCTAACTGAATATCATACGCGTTCAAATTATTTCTTATAGAAAATTATCTCTCGTTGTCGACGAATATATTCGTGAATTCCAGGAAATATCCACTGAGAGTGCTGTTAAATACTCGCTGAAAGACTCAACATATTGAATAGTAGAATACAATCAAGTTTATGTTGAAAAACAGAGAACGTGCATCAAGCACACTCATCTGACACATCGCCATTTTTCGAAAACCAATTCAGTGTATATAGTATTGTGAGATACTGTACTTTGTATTTCATTTTCTTGGAAAATGAAGACCTTTATTATTATTATTATAATTTCACGACACTAGAGTTTATTCGGTTCTGTGTGGCGAAAATTAGGGAAGTAAGTTAAATATTAATGTGTCTCGTAACCATTTTTTCGTAATTTGCAGAGTTGAGGATCGAAGATCGGCGATTATCACAACAACTCGGAAAATTACGAAAAAATGGTTGCGAGACAAAATAATACATTATTTATCGGCCTAATTTTCGCCACTCAGAAACAAATAAGCTCTGTTACTGATAATCCTGGAGTAATAGTTATTGGATAGTTTCTAGAGCTCATACCATACAGGGTGTTCTCGAAGTTGAAACACATTTTTCAACAGGCTGTCTAAATCGTCAGAATATGTGATTTTACGAAAAATAACCCATTTCAATGTTACAAAATAACGGAAATGTCATTATTCGGAAATTACAGAAAATTCAAGTACTGTACATATTTTACAAGAAATGTAGTGATCGATTTTCATAATAAACGCGCTGCTTATGATTATAAATGACATATCAGGAGAGTAATAGGATGCAGTTTTGTGTCACGGTTATTCTGAAACTTTTATGTAGGTAATTTTCATTACTCGCATATTTTGAAGAGTTATAATATCCCGTTGGAAGAATAGAGTAACGGCCTATTATAAATAAATGTGCAAAACATCTTGTGTATTTGTTCGAACAAATTCAAGGCATCTTCTAATACCTAAGCCTCGAAATAGGAACGTAACTCTCAAATAACAGCATAATTCGTAGTTTTGTTGAAGAGTTTATGATTTCTCGCAGTATGAAATGAGATTAGTGTTACAAAGTGTATATTTTCGGTACCGAAATACTTTGATTCTAGTATCTAACCTATAGGTTAAACTGTATTGTTCCCTTATTAACATCAAATATAAGATTTCCTTAGAAATATTTCTTGGCTGTTTTGTGATTTATCATTTCATTGCAAAACATATTATATAGAGCCCATTATCACCTACTAATCTTATCCAAACTAAAGTTAATGAGTATAAAAGTTGATAAAGAAAAACCTCTTCTCGCTGAACTTACAGCATTTGTATTAAACAATCCCTTAAAAAGCGTGTAGCAGATGTTTCAGCTTTGAAAGAGTCATGTGTATAGGTAGTTGTTAATAAAAAGTTTCCATACATCACCATACAGTGAACCCCAATACCATTCAACTCGGGTATATTGTTTTCGAACAATATGACATTTTTTACGGCAAAAAAGACATATTCATAACCTATACAAAACATTCTGGCACCGCCACTGAGAGGAGTTGTCACTCACCCATTCTGGAACTAACGATAAAATGAAATGACTGATGCATATCGTCATGCATACATAACGTTTGTCGTACTACTTTCTGTTCTACTTTTGATCGATCTAAACAACAGCAATTTGTTGTAATTGAAAAAGGTGTTTACCGCATAAATGGAAAAAATACTGCGGGAAAGCCATAGAAAGTCATGACCTACACTTGAAATTTCATTCGGATATGAATTGACGAATGGACGTATCAGACTAAAATTAATTTATTAAAGTATGAATATCCTTTTATTTCCAAACTCACTATTGGACAATATAATAATGAGGAGGAAATTATGTGGATTATTTCAGAAGGACACTAAAACTGAACAAAAAAAATCATAAACAATATTTTTTATGGGTGGTGAAGTGACGTCAACCTTCATTTCATTCGAATGCAAATTATAATCATTTGAAACATTATTATAAGTTCAACTCACCGGAATTATTTTCGATTAGATACGATAAATATATTTCAATAAATGGGGAAGCTTCCCCAATATTTGGAAATACGCATACTCCTATTTTCAAATCAGAAAAACCAACAGAAATCAGAGCTATTTTCCTGATATCTGCCCTTTCGAAAATATTCGAAATATTTTTGGTAAACTTGCACACAATCGTCATCTTATTTCGAAAAACCAACATGGCTTCAAAAAAGATCGTAGCACCTCGACAAACCTTTGTATATTAACTGAATTTGTCTGGGGCGCTCTCGATTCAGTAAAGCGTTAAACCGGACACCCGCACACCCTGCCATTAGAAAAATTCGTATTTTTTGTGTTAAATGGAAACCTTTATTGACACAGTGGATGTATATTTGAGATCGCAAACTGTAGTTCTAAAATTAAGTTGTATAATACTCAGAGTTCGCAACATTAGGTGTGCCACAGGGTTCGGACTTAGGACCCTCATCATGTGTATTATTCGTGAATTATATATGCACTAACATTGAATCTAATACCCGTATATTATATATATATATATATATATATATATATTCAGGCGGATTTATGATTTAACAGATTCCTTTCCACTACAAAATGACTTGAGTTTTTTGGAAGGCTGGTGCTTAGTAAATACACTCCAATGCCAATGTAAGATAATGACGGAAAAGTGTTAGTGTAATGTTTAACTATATGATTAATAAAGAGTCACTCATTCAACATAAGAACCCGAAAAATATATATATAGTGCGCGGCTAAATTATGGAACAAATCCGATATTTCGCAAGTAATGCACTTTTGACAAAAATCGTGAAAGAGGTTGATTTTTGTTTTTAAATGCCGATTTATTAATGTATATTCTGAAGAGGTTATGGTCACTGGTTTTGACGTGGTGACGTAATCGGTAATTTTTTTAAATTAAAATAGATGTCTTGTGATACTCCATCTGAGAGGTCTTTCAATACTGCATTCAATGATAATAAATAATTTGATTTCTTTGTACAGGGTGAACAAAAATCAATATCTATTGAAAAAAGCACACAAATATATAGACAGTACTTACTTGTGTTTCAATCTCAATATCACTTGAAAAAAGACACTAATAACTATTTATATAGTTCAACTTTGAAATTGAAACATTCAAAAATCCATTGACGTACTGACGTGACATATAATGCTGATTGACACGAACGAAAAAACCTCAAATAAAAGGTACAAAGACAAATTATAAATTAGTTAGAAAAACATCCATGGTAATTTACAGCGATTTTATATTGTGTGTGTACATCTTAGAGAAAAACTTTTCAAATGGAAGTTGAGTAGCTTTTAAAGATCTATTAAACAATCTATAGTTTGTCAGTATTGGTATGAAAATTAATAATAGAGATTTTTTAACATTCGCCATTTTCAAAATTGTCATTTGGCTCCAATAATGTTCCATTATTTGTGTACTTCCACTTTGGCAACACCAATTCATATACTTCTGAACTTTCCACTCAGTAGAGGTAAATTTCCTGATAGCTGTTTATCACGATCCACAAATCTGCTGAGAAGGGTCAATCAAGTTCAGAATTATAAAACTAACTCAGATTACAGAGAACATAATGTCCTAAAGTGGCTTGAGAGGTATATTTCTCATACAATTTCTTAAATATGCTGGTTTCGCAAGGATCTCACATTGATCCGGTGTTATTCAACCTATTTATTAACGATATAGATGTTATTTGCATTAGTTGCTGCTTCCTTGTGTTTGCTGATGACTCCAAATTATTCAAAAAATAGATAATACAGCTGATTCTCATCGTTTACAAAATGACACTAATCTTGTATGTTGGTGTAATTAGATCTCAATTGATTTGTTTGAAAATATGAATAGAATGTTCATAAAATCAGATGTGGAATCATCTGCGACTGAAAGATAAACTTTATTTTCTATCTTCCATCGTTCGAGATAACCTCTTGTGGGGTATTCATGTTTCCCTTTTCAACATAGATCTCAATATGAAATGAAATGCATAAAGCACACACAAAGTCGTCTTCACAAATGGATATTGTTCGAAATGTTTCTCCTGATAAGCTCCGAACAATATCCATTTAATATGGAAGTTGATGGATGTCGAATATCATTCAACGTTCTCGTGTATGCTAGAAAGTATTATTTTGCTAGTGGTACAATTGTTTCAATTTATATTGAACCTTTTGTGAAGACGATTTTGTGTGTGCTTTATGCATTTCATTTCATATCTTATCCCCTTCATATGGCTTTTTCTTTCATTAAAAAATGCCAGTCGGGCATTTTGAGCCACTCTCACTGAGGAGGAATCTTTTATTTAGAATCCTATCGAGGTAGGAGAATTGTATGGGGTGTTTCTTTCTGTCACTAGGTGTCACCGGTTAAAAGTTATCTTTTCCGACGCACCTAAAGATGTATTAAGCTCGATGATGATTTTATTTATGTTGTGTCTCGCTCCGGCCAGAGCTCTCTGAATTTCTGGCTGGTGACTACTCCGTACTGATGAGGGCCAAAAAAGCCTGAAACCGGTATGCGGATTGTTAGGCGGACATGACATGAATTTAAACATAATCGAGCTTATCAGAAAGAAACATTTGCGAACAATATCCATTTATATGGAAGTTTGCATGGATTGTCAGGTGAATATCATTCAACGTTCTGCGTGGTATTTGCTAGGAAAGTAGTTGTTTTTCGCCTGTCGGTCTACCAATTGTTTCAATTTATATTGAACCTTTTGTGAAGACGACTGTGTGTGTGCTCTATGCATTTCATTTCATATCTTAGCCCCTTCATATGGCTTTCTCTTTCATTAAAAAATGCCAGTCGGACATTTTGAGCCACTCCTACTGAGAAGGAATCTTTTATTTAGAATCCTATCGAGGTAGGATAATTTAGGAGTGTTTCTTTCTGTCACTAGGTGTCACCGGTTAAAAGTTATCTTTTCCGACGCACCTAAAGATGTTTTAAGTTCGATGATGATTTTATTTATGTTGTGTCTCGCTTCGGCCAGAGCTCTCTGAATCTCTGGCTGGTGACTACTCCGTACTGATGAGGGCCAAAAAGCCTGAAACCGGTATGCGGATTGTTAGGCGGACACGACATGAATTTAAACATAATCGAGCTTATCAGAAAGAAACATTTGCGAACAATATCCATTTATATGGAAGTTTGCATGGATTGTCAGGTGAATATCATTCAACGTTCTGCGTGGTATTTGCTAGGAAAGTAGTTGTTTTTCGCCTGTCGGTCTACCAATTGTTTCAATTTATATTGAACCTTTTGTGAAGACGACTTTGTGTGTGCTTTATGCATTTCATTTCATATCTTATCCCCTTCATATGGCTTTTTCTTTCATTATTGATCTCAATGTTGATAAATGTCATCAAACTAACTTCTTTTATAAAATAAAAAACGCAGCAATATTACTAGTAGAGTTGTCATCAAATTAAACAAGCATTTTTAGAAAATCTTCCATATAATTCAAAGAGAAGTTTTTGTTAAACATGTTCAGTACTCATATTCCTCTATAATATATCCAAGAGTCTTTATTTGCACGTTCGGTGCGAGGAATTAAAAAAAAAGTTTTGATGACCCCGAAAATAAGTATTCTTCCATTTACATCGAATCTGTTTTCATACCACTATATGTTGACAAAATATTCTGAAAAAAGAATGAGATTTCTTCTCAAATGGTCTTAAATCTTTAGTTCTATGTTTTTTTTAAATTGATATAAAATCCTTGTTCGAAGAGAGAACTCAGATGAAGTAAAGCATGCCATGACAATCTGATGAATTCAAATTAATAATAATCACAAAATAATAGATTGGTTCTCTAGCTATAATTTAACATTTCTTTACTTTTTTATTGACTCTGATGAGTATTCCCAAATCGACATGGCCGTATAATATTTCTGTGTGAGGAAAAGTGTGGGAGGAAATATTCATACAACTATTTTTCCACACCCTATACATACGAGGTTGACTAGTTAAATTGGTAAAAAAATGCGTATTTCAGGAAACGGTAAAATTATGATTTAAAATCCCAAATATCAGGAACCAAACTTCGGATTCCCAAAATGATTCCAATGGGTTGAAACTTGTGGAAATGTTTAATGAAAAACGACTGTTCAGAAAATACATTTGAATTATATGAATAATGTGCTGGAAAATCCTTCGAAAACATGGAGATTTACTAAACAAGAAATGGGTAAGTAGAACATAAAAAATCTTCAATTAATTCTATGGAAATTAATCTCATTCATAATAAACCCATTAATCCATTGTCTAGCAACCATTCTCTCAGGTAGAGGAATATATTCTATATTCAGGGAAAAAGGATCTTCCACACAAATTTCGCAATCTGCTTACACTCCGACCATCTGCTGAGAACCACACCCGCCTGCTTATGAAAACCACTTTCTCAACTGCGATCTCAGTTTTCTCAATGCTAGTTTAAATGCACACATACATGGTGTCTCAACCCTATCTGGGTAATGAGGCTTGAACTATGAGAGATTAAAAGAATATAGCAGATTCCAAATACTTTTTGGATATTGAATTAATGTGATTTTTTGTGGAGGAACAACGTTTCTTGACATGTTTTTTTTTAGTTTGTCCTTTCAACACTTGTAAAGATTGTTTCCTGATTATATTTTCATTTGTTAGGGATTTCATGAACATGGAAAATATTTACAAGTAATTCTCAAGTTCCCACAGTAGCCTTACTTTTCTATGCTGATATCGAGATAACGGGATCATCCCAAAGGGTTTGAGATTAAAAACGCCATATAAAAGCCAACAATGCAAAAGAATAATCGAAAGAGCAGGCCATGCAATGGTAAGAGAACGAATCCAGTTTCACAGGAAAAACAAGGTAAATTTAGAAATTTTTATCAATAACCTGGAACGGATCATGAAACAAAACCTGATTCGAAATGACTATGAATACTTGCACCACTGTATTCACAATTCCTACAACTCACAATCGAACGAGAAATACAATACATTTAAACAAATTTCACAAATTATTGGTAGAGAAACAAATACACCTACAACACATATCAAACAATAATACTTTATTGAAAAAACTTTAATCATTTGTCATCAAGAAACTTAGATATAAACAAAAAACTTGTGTTAGCGAAGGACTGAACTTCGCAGTTTCACCCAAAATGGTTCCAACGCTAGAAATGATCACTGCCATCGAAGCAACAGCCTAACGATTACCACCTGAAATAGCTAGTGATCACAGATCTGACTGCGAAAACGCACTAAAACAGCCTTATTATCCTAGAAGTAATTTAAACGAATACGAAAGAGGTGCATTGAGATCTCTTCGATCAGACAATCAGATTAAAATACTTCCAGTTGATGAAGGTAACGCCACAGTACTGATTATGAGGACAAACTAACACACATGATCTCAAACACCACATATCACACACTCAATCAAGACACTACCATATCAGTAAACAAAGTATACAAAAAACTGAAAAAGTCCAACCCCATCAATAGAAAGCATAATATACCGAACTTTAGCTAAACACAAAAACATACTCACGAAAACAGAACGCAGAGACCTAGTATCACACCCCAGCAAACCCCCACATTTGTATGGTTTACCAAAAATACACAACACATCTCATCATCCACGCCCTATTGTAAGTTACATTGGATCTCCTTCACAAAAACTCGCTAGAAAGGAATACGCCTAACTTTCTGGCGAAATTGAATGAATTACAAATTCAAGATGGAGATCTCTTAGTAAGTTTTGATGTCGAAAGTTCGTTTACTAATGTCCCTATTGATAAATCTCTGGAAATCGTGAAAGAAAGATTAGAAAATGACACATCACTGAAGACAAGAACAAAACTGGATGTCAATGCCATGATAGAATTACTCAAACTATGCACAGAAAAAACATATTTCTAATTCAAGAACGAATTTCATCAACAAGAGTTTGGTATGGCGATGTGTTCTCCTTTGTCACCCATTTTAAGTAACATATTCATGGAATAATTTGAAGAATCCTTCGTTGAAACATTCCACAATGGTCCAAAAATATGGTGGATATATGTGGATGATGTTTACGCTATCTGGAATCGAAGTGAAGAAGAATTACAAATTTTTTTGAGTCATATAAACGGTCAAGAACCGACGATCAAGTTCACGTTAGAATCAAACAAAACAACCAACTTCCCTTTTTAGATGTCATGATCCAAAAATCATCATCCCGAATGGAAACATCTGTACACAGAAAGAAGACACATACCAACCGATATGTACAATACAACTCACACCATCATGCCAGTGTGAAAAAATGCATGGTTGAATGTCTCTATAATCGAGCCCAAACAGTTCCAACCAGAATCTACAGGAAGAAATAAACCTCATAAAATATGTTTTCAAGGATAATGCATATCCGGATTAGTTTGTGGAAAAAACAATCACTGACATTGAAAACAATAATCCACCAAACAACCAATTAACACAACCAACAGGAGTACTCTTACCACCTACACATTTCACAACCAACATAATACCTTATGTCCCCCGATTATCTGAGATCAAACGGATTGGACATAGGTATGATGTGAAAACATCATTTAGGACAACAAACACACTGAGATCTATACTAACACAAACAAAACCAAAAAAACGGCGAAGAAAGTACCAAAAACGATATTTACAACACACCTTGTTCGTGTGGTGATAGTTATATAGATGAAACGTCAAGACCATTACAAGTTCGCCAAAGTGAACATCAGAGTTACATCAGAAATCGACAAATAACCGGATCAAAAATCGCAGAACATATCCTCACACCCAATAGCGATCATACGATTGAATGGAATAGAACAAAAATCTTGATGGAAGAACCACATCAAAAGATGAGAAAATTGAGAGAAATGGCCTGTATTCTTCTTTCCAATAACAACTGCTTTCCAACAAAGTCTGTTGAAATGGACCATACATGGTTACCTCTACTCAGAGGAAGTGAGTTATGGTAGAATGCTAATAAACTGATCTGAACAACACCCCATATATTAAATGAGCAATACTGCACTCTCAAATTTTTGGGCAGATCTCAATTGACATCCGTCTTTTGGAAAATCGAAAAATCCAAATAATTCAAACAATTGAAGGAGATTCAGGAGATTTTGAGAACGGGGCAGATGTAGTCCCCGAAACGTCAATCGAAAACTATATAGAGACGCATCTTTTTAATTTTTACAATTTTTTATAGGCAAATTCAGTAAACGACAAGTTACTGACAAATTGAATCATTTTTCTACAGGAAATGTAATTTGGTGAACGCAATAACTTATCAGAGTGAACTAATTAGTTTGCCCTTTCTACACTTGTATAGATTTTCCTGATTATATTTTCATTTTCACACTGTGGAAAGTTACCCAAAAAAACATGTCAAGAAACGTGAGAAGAAAAGTTGAATTTTTTTATAAATTTGATACTATAATGAAGTAAAATTTCTGTTGGTGCCACAAAGTTTCGTCTCTAGAATAAAAAAACTTGTGAGATGGATCACGGTAATTCTGATCGGAACGTGACTAATCAGCCTAATTCTTTGTCCACGAAAAATGTGGAAGAAGTTTTTACTTAAAAAAGTTTGTTTTTTTTAAGTAAAAACTTCTTTTTGTTGGCTCAGTGTTGGGAAAGTGGTTGTTTCCATTTGAATGGCACAGCTTTATTTGTTATAGTAAATTTTGTCATTCCCAAATAATCAATATTTTTTACAACAAACAACTGGGTGATTTTTCGTTGTCTTCAAACCTATTTTTGTATATAATTGTATATTAAACTTTGAGATTACAACTGCCAATGGTGATTTCATATTTTTTACAATTTACCTCGAGACTTCTTTCAGTTCCAGAGCGCCGACACCCTGTATACTTCAACCTCTTGTCATTTAAAGAGAACTTTGTGGGACAAGAAAGCATGAAGTGGGTCTATTCATAATAGCACTTATTCATTAAAACTGACGGACAAGAGAAATTCGTTGTTCTTTGCATGCGGTACGTATTCTATCACCTTTGGCTCGATTTAAATGTTATGGATATGTTCCTTAATGTTACCGTCATTATATTTCTCTAGTCTAACGTGACATTTTTTTTCGATAATCAATCTGAAGTTAACGACGGTTGCACTAATGAAACCACCATTTTACGCATCTTGTAGTGCCACCTTCACACACGAAAATTTCTCCCATCGCCAAATGCAAATGTCCGTTAATTTGATGGTGCCCAAAGTTTATCCCATTAAAGAACAATTCTATTTCGTAACCATAAGAAATGAACCTCATATAATCCGAAATTCTACATGAAAAATTATGTGATCCAAACACAGAAAGAGATCATTATGCTACCCGTAACAACCAAACAGTTAATCAACTCTATCAACCTTTCTTCGCGGACAAAAGACTAAAGAGAAATTGGTGAACCAAAGTTGGAGGACTATACAGTGCTCGTCTAGAGTCCGTTCCCCCCCTAGTAATTTTTGAACCACCTGGTATATCGCAACGAAATTTGGAGGTCTTAAATAGGAGATAAAAACCTACTTTTTCATGAAAATCACAGCTAAAAGTTTTAAAACGGTGGCTGAGCGCCATCTTCAATAATTTTTTTAAATGGACTACGTATATTATTCTATTTTCGAAATCTGCTCAAAATTCTCAACAGTTTTCTCTCATACACTTTACTCCTGAATTCAATTGTTTTCGAAATATTAACGTTTGAAAAGTAACATTGCGTTTTAAAATGAAGTATGGATTTTGGTCACTTCCGGTAAAATATTTTGCTAACTAAACGTTGTTATTAATTTTTAGTTAAATCTTTTTGATGAATTCGACTGATAAGAGGCGTAAAGAGAGTTTATTGAGAATAAACAGTACCGCATACCGGAAAATCTCGAAGCCTACGAATGTTTTCTGTAAATTCACAATCAAAACAAATTAGTTAGCTAAAAAATTATAATTTATTTTTGAATAACACTTTTATTTAACCCCAACAATTATTTCATCAAGTGTTCAATGTGGCCCCCTCCTAAATCTTGACAATAAAGTGCCCTATTATAAATAGCTTCTCTCACGTTGATGAAAGTCTGTTCATCTATTTCTTCGCATGTATATACTATTCTGCGTTCCAACTCTTCTATTATTTGGCATTCAGCGGCGTAGATTTTTGACTTCAGATACCCCCAAAGGAAAAAATCTAGAGGTGTAAGATCCGGAGATCTTGGTGGCCATTCTGTACTTCCCCTGCGACCTATCCATCGCCCAAGTTTGTATCGAGGAACTCTCTAGCCATGCGATCGAAATGGGAAGGTGCCCCATCCTGCTAAAATATGATTTCATGATTTTCAAACTCTTCCTGATTGTTTAATACAATTTGTCCTATTCGAGGTTCAATTTCAGTTTCTAAAAGATTTCTGTAAAGAACTCCTGTAAGATTGCCTCTGATAAAAATTGGTCCAACAACGCGATTGCCCAAAATCCCCGCCCAAACATTCACCTCTTTAGGAAACTGGGTATGTCCCTCTCTAAAAATATTCGGATTAGTATCGCTCCAGTATCGTACATTCTGTTTGTTGACTTTTCCATTGAGAAAAAACGTGCATTCGTCTGCGAAACATACACGTTTTAGGAAGCCCCGTTCTCCTTCAATTGTTCTTGTTAACCACTCACAAAATTCAACCCTCCGGTCTGGATCATCCTGCGTGAGAGCATGAAGAATTCTCATTTTATAGGGATGAAACTTACCTTTTTTAGGGCTCTTTGGACATTTTTGAACTCACTCCACAGGATTCAGCAGCTGCAGCAACAATTTCAGCAACAATGTCTACCTTTTTTTATTCTGAAAGAGGTGGTCTTCCTGATCTTGGAGTATCTTCCAGCGTACCAGTTGCTTGGAGCTTATTTAAAAGTGTGCGCAAATATGACCTCGAAATAGGATTCTCGGGAAATCTATCATTAAACATACGGACTGATAATTTCTTCCAGCTTCTCCAAATATCAAAAATGCTTCAAATTTATCGTCTAAACTACGAGCCATATGATCACACTTTTCATAAAAGGATTTAGGCGCTCAACGGACTATTTGACGGTTAGCAGTTCAGTTTGACAGTAAACAAGATATTACCGCGGCAACGATTTTTTCCAATGCAAACTTGATTGAAAGCAACATTAGTATTTTTGGTTGGGTTTGAAATGACCAAAATGTCACTTTTCAAACGTTAATATTTCGAAAACAATTGAATTCATGTGTAAAGTGTATTAGAGAAAACTGTTGAGAATCATGAGCAGATTTCGAAAATGATATACGGAATATTCTATTGAAAAAAAAATATTGAAGATGGCGCTCAGCCGCCATTTTGAAACTTTAAGCTGTAATTTTTTTATGAACAAGTAGGTTTTTATCTCCTACTTCGGCCCCATAAATTTCGTTGCGATATACCAGGTGGTTCAAAAACTAGTAGGGGCGGAACGGACTTTAGATGAGCACTGTATATAGATGAACACAGAAAACAGTTCCACAGGAAACCATTCAGCATATTTCGTCCCTATAGGCCAGGCAATGGGTAGGTTCTGGCTTGCAAAAGGTCCCGGAGAGTTCTAATTTGGTAGATTCGTTCAGTTTGGTGTCCTAATTAATATTCCTTGAGCGCCGCCATATTGCAGCGGTGATTCGTGACTTTCAGTTGCCGTGCTAGCTTCTTGTTGTTCTTGCTGTTGTTCCTCCTGGGTTCCAATCACATTATCCCCGTTCTCTTCGCCTCCCAATAATGGTTCTGCAAACTGTTGAATAAACAATGGGTAATGGGTACAGTCATCTTCGTAATCATTGGAATTGTCTATATCAGCACATTGTGTCTACCGTCTTCTTTTCTCGATTTTCACAACTGTCACCTTTGCAATTCTTGCAGAGAGTCGAGCATGGAAGCCCAGCCTTCCTGCATCCACATCTTTTAGTGCAATCTATAGTGCAAGTGCAGTGTAGTAATTTCAAAAACTCGACAGGAGCTAATTTTTCTGTAGTTTTCAAAGGGAGGTACATAGTCTTCGTTTTAGTCCAACCCCATTTTTCTGGGTCCAAGGGATTACCGAAAACGTACTGAAGAAATACGCTAGATTCAATTCGAATAACATCAGATTTCATAGCAGATATATCATGAAGAGATACACTATGATATGACGCACATACACCTAATTTCGCCAACATGTTAATTGGGAATTCTAAATATCGAATGCTCCCTCTGGTGGTGTCGATTTTTGAATCTATACATAAATAAATTGTTTACTTTTTGATACATTAATATTTTTATGATTTTAGGCCCTTGTATACTTAAAACTTGTCGATTCTCTTCTGATTGTTGACATTTAATGAAATTCTGGTTTACCTGGTAAATGTTTTGTTGACTATTGTACGACCTCTAGTGAAAAAAATTAGTGTTGCGAATTGAAATCATTATTGTTGTGTACCTCAATGTGACTCTTGGGCATAACGATCCCGTTGTACTGGAATGAATTTTCATCATTTTCCGTGAGAAAATGAACGTAACGTTCTGGTTTAGACTAATCTAGGATTGAGTGAGTCTATAGACGGACGATGGGCTCTTGGGTACTTGAAGAAAAATACTGTTCCTTGCCAAAATCTTCCTGTATCGTCTGTGACCAAAAAAATATTGAAAAGATAACCTTTAAAGAAGTTGAGAAGAAAGAAAAGAGAGTTAAGTGAAAAAAGAGATATTATCCAACATACGAAGATGATTCCTACAGTATGGAAAAAGAGTGATATGTGTATATCTAAGTGATAGTGTTATGTAATTACTAAATAGAAGACAGGACTAATGTTCTTACGTACCTACTAGTGTTGGGGCATTGCCAACTTATAATACTTACAAATGACATTCTATGCTAAAACTGTGAGCATTCACAAAATAAGGACATTTTCCCATCATCTTGTTTGTTTCAGATAAAAAACTGTTTTTTGTTGATTTTATTTTTCAATTCAACCATTCACAAATAGTGTGTAACATTTTTTCAAAATAATTCAAAATAATAAATCCAGATGACTTCACTAAGCTGCCCAGAAACTTCAAAAAATATTTTTTTTGCAAGCAAATTGGAACAAACTTTGTCTCCTTCAAGTGAGTTTTTGCAAATTATATTGTCTTGAGATTCAAATACACCACTTCACTAGAGTCTTGAAATAAGTAACACTACAAAAAAAAAGGAAATAAATACAAAATGGAAATATTTTAAGAAAAACTCAAAACAAGTGTATAACCTCTAAGAAAACAGACAAACAATGTACTTATGTCTGGTTTGCATTTCCGCCAATCTGGCACTGGCATCAAATTTTGAATCCCCACTTACTGTTTTCACGATTGAAGTATATTCCTGTAGCTAAGTGAAGTGGTGACAAAAAATATTTTGGACGTATATATTATTGATGATCCAATTTGTCCAATTTTTATGTCTTTAATCACATTGCCGTTGTTTTGAGAAGAGTATTCACCAGGTTCCATGGTAAAAGCTCTACTAGTAGATGAAACATCGGCAAGTTGGCTGTCATCAGTGGTAGGTAACACTATCACGAGATCCCTTCAAATTCCTTCTGGCCTTCGCCATTCTTTTCTTTTCATTTAGATTAGCATCAAACAATATAACTTTATCCAAAAAATTTTTTAGATACATAGGTATATCATCACTGATTGAAATCGAAAAAAAAATACAGCTAATGTTATTGTTATATTTATTACCTTTCATCTATTTTCGAATCAATTCTGCAGCAGTTTTGATAATACGAATATATTCCGCTTCTTCAGCTTCACGATGCATGTACCACACATCAGATAGCTTTTGATCACCCTTTCCGCAATAACAAATCGTTTTATGTTCATTTGGTAGATCGTAAATGATGATGTTAGCGCCATACTTATTTTTCAGTATTTGTTCCGTTGGCTTGTAGCTCATCAAGTCGAGTAATTGAGGAACAGTAAATTGGCAATCGTGGCTATTTTCATTAAATTTATAAACAGACTGCAATTAATCTTGTAATTCTTTATTCCAGTAGGTTAATTTTTTTTAATATACATGTAATTCTTCATGATAACGAACGCCGAGCTGGACTAACAATTCAATACCGGAGATACTTACATCTTTAATTCTTTCATCAAAATCATAATTTCTACTCTCAGCCATTTGTTGGAGTTTAGTTTTCATATCATCACATCGAACTATACATTTTGTTTCTGCCGTTTTGCTTCTCCATAGTTTCTCACAAAACAAAAACAGGTTCAAATCAAAACCGTCTGTACCACGTGACGAGAAACAAGATGTTGAAGGTTCAGAAAAATCCGAAGGGCGTTTCGCGGCAGCATTATAATTATCCCGACACCTTTAATGAACATTTATTTCCGTTTTATCAACTAAAAAAGTATGCTTATCGTCTTTTAATATTTTACTATAAGAAATGTACGTAATGATTCCTCTTTGCTTGATTCGCACGGCCTGCGAAGGATCCAATGAATCTTCACAAAAAAAAGCAACTCACAGATTATAAGAATAAAATAACTTCACTAGCTAAATTCACAAAAATATAATACTAGAACGAAACGAACTGTTTGGTTGTCGATATATTGGATATACCTATTACACCTATAAAAGTAAGTTGAAGATCAGGTATACGGAAAAGGAGCGAGACCCTTCAAAACCCAGGACATATGTTTCTAGAACATAAAGGAATATTTCAACAGACAGAAACCGGAATTCGAAGGACATTTCAACGTTCTACAGTAGTAAGTATAGTATATGAATAGAAGGTAAAAAACGTATTTGTTTAAATCGAATTTATAAAATCAGTTAATGTTCATATCTTGTTCTTTCAGACATCCATGCTAATTATAATTAAATGTGTTTTAAATGATGATTTAATTACTCAACATACTCGTAATACATATAAATATCATGTGAAGTGATGAATGAATAGATTATATTGTTGTATTTATCACCTGAGTGGAAAAAAATCTGAAAATTATTTCAGGTTATTGAAAATAACAAACATTTCCAGTCGAGCAAACAATTTTTTGTAGGTACTTTTATTAATCATTGCAAAAAGGAAAATCAATAATGTAGCACAAATTGTTCATTGTTTAATAAAGAACAAAAAATAATAAAAGTATTTTTATCGTTACTATGATAGTTTATAAGAGATTCAAATTTAAAAGTAAATAAAAGATCAATTTGTTCATTGTTTTATGGAGAACAAAAATTAATCAAAAGCCTGTTTTTTTTTTAAAATTAATTAAAAAATATAAAACAATTTTTTGGCTTAAAAAACGACATATGGTTTTTGTTTATTTTTGTTTAAAAAATATAGCGCGAAAATGTATCTGTCTATAACTAATTGTTTATTGAATAAACAAATAAAAAATTGAATTTTTTTTCAGAATGAGAAAGAAAAATAAAAATAATGATTAAAAAAATGGTTCTCTACTATTAATATTTACTTACAAAAAAAAATTTGTGATTTCAAACAATACTTTTTTTTTGAGAAACGTTTTTTTTTTTAAATCATTATTTTCATTATTAATTACATTTCCAAAAAACAAATTTGAACTATCTCATGAACAATGTATTTGTTCATATTTTTAAACAATTGTGATAAAAAATAGGAATGTGGCTTTCAACAATAAAAAATAAATCAATCGGGATATTTGAAAAAAAATGTATTCTATGTTTTATTCGTTTTTACTTTTTCAGCATTTTCAATTGTTAATAAAAAAATATTTTTTTTTAATTTTTCTATTAAAGGTCTTTTCTAAAGCCTTTTAACAACAAATGAAAAAAATATTCTGGCTTTCGGTTTAAAAATTATCGAGTTTTTTTGTTCAGTTCCAACTTGGAAAAATTTGTTGATTAACAAAAGATTAATTAATAAATTGGGATGAATTTTTTCACGCCGTGTCATCCGTTTTCACCTGTATTTTCACCGCTCAAAAATTATAAATATTGGTGCTACAGTTCCGGAGTTCCGACTCTTCTTTTTTTTAACTAAATTGTTTATAACTTTTAAACTATTTGTTTGCGAGACTTGGGACAAAGCGTAAATCATATCTAGATGAAATTCCGTATCCAATGACACCTTGGTCATAATTTTACGTAGAGGCCTTCTCCAACGGGACGAAATGACACTTGTGAAGCAGACTAATAGCTTATAAAGGAGGATTCGAGACTCCAGGACAGCATTCGATGCAGACATTCGTCGTATTCTACTCTTTGCATTTGAATCATATTTTATTATTAAACATTATCATCCTATTTATCCATTCTAAGGATTAATTGTATTTCAAATAGAAATAAAGTATTCTTTTAAAAAAACTCAAAATCAAGAATAGTGATTCAACTTACATATTAATGATTTTTTTTTTAGTACGTCATAGTGGCATCGTCGATTAATGGAGAAAATGAATATTAAATTTTTTTGGTTATCCAGTTATTATTAATTCTCTCACTAATAATTCGTTTGTTTTTTAATAAAAACCGATTACTTTGACCAGGTGTTTTCAGTACTATGATTATAAAGCATCATTCGATAAATGAAAGACATTCAATTAGCATCGCATATACCGTGTGAAAGAGGAAATGAAAACCAAGAAGTCATAGAAAGTTGATTACCTGCTCTTCGCTAATTCCATAAGACGTCTACAGAGTCCACATTTCCATGAAATTATAGATCACTTTGTGGAATATCATTATTCTAACGGATTTCTTGTTTGTGCATAAAAAGTTGTTAAAAACCTCCGCGGTGGTCATTAATTTCGTATTACTTATCGTGACTAGGAATGGTTAGACGATTAATTTTTGCAATGATGAGAAGTCGCCAATGTATGTCTACAGTCAATTTGAATTGTATACAGAGTGATATAAAGGCACGAATGGCTTTATAGAGAGGCTCTCTGCGATTGAAATTTCACCAATTTCCACTTAACCAAAATGGCAAATCGTTTCATCACCATAGAGCGCCACTGAGAAAAGACTTTCAGGGTGACTACGTAATAATACAATTTGAATTAGCTAACGTAGCCATTCAAATTGCTTTTAATTGAAGAAAAAATAGCCTAACCGATATTTGGCTATCCAAAATTTAATCATTCCCAGCCATTTCATGTAAGCCAAATTGCGACTCACCGGTATCCCTATGGATAAAATGAAATTCAAAAATATTTCTGCGAACAAATGGTTCAAAGGCATATTTGATCAACATCATACACTCTCCCAAATTTCCTTCACTTTTTCCGTTTTCAATTACTCCTCACTCCTTATAACACAGGGAAGCCTACTAATTACTCAAAACGTCTATCGACGTTCCAAAAGATATACTCAAAATTTGAAATGAAATGAAAAATCATGGAAAATTTCATTTATTGACAAAATTGGTAACTCAAAAACTGAAATAGTATCTTTGTCATAACATTTATTCGTGAATAAAAAAAAAAAAAAATAGAAAAATATCACACTGTACATCGCGTGACACAGCAAATGCAACTAAATGAGTTTTTTATGGCAAAGACAACGCCGTACAGCGTTGCAATGGAATTGGGAGGGGCAAGTACTTGGCCGGCAGGGTGGGGATTTGAACAATATCTTCTCTCTCCTCTCTCTCTCTACATTTCTTGGTTTGTCTTCCGTTACGGCGACGCTACCAGCTCTCCCCTATTACGTAACCAACGATACATAACTTCGGGCTTCGTCGGACGGATGCACGAGTCTCGCTCTAGACGATGATGCATCCGTTATATTTATACATTATTTATAATTATGTATATCAATTATTATTATATAAACTCCCTCATTCCGGAGAGTCCGTCCCCATCTGGCCTGGTTACCAGCGTAGAGAATGAGGGGTTAGACCTGGTCCCCTTCTTCCGATAAATCCGTTATCATCTGGCCTGGGTACCAGCGTAGAGAAGAACGGGACTATTTAAAACACATATCTTTTCTTGAACTTCACAATAGTACTTTTATTTTTGCAATGCACGTTTAGAAACGGCAGACATTCACATTTGACATTCACTTGACTCTTTACCTAAGAGCGCCATCAGCTCAGGACCATGGTCAGAGTCGAACGAACAATATCTTCATTCGGGTTCGAACAATTACTGTTCTAGAACTATCAGGAGTTTGCGCCGTAGAATTGGTCGCGTTCGGGTTTTGTTGAACTGTTCTAGGGGACTCGGGTTTTTCAGAATCGTCCTGGGACGGTCCTAGAACTGTCCGAAATCATTACCTCTCCTCGAACAAGAACGGTTCTGTTTTTTTTTTTTTTTTTTTACGCATGTTCATGAGCAACATTTGCCATAAGAAGGAGCGCGATCATTTGTTGATAACCTTAAACCTAATTTGATCTTTTCATTCATTCATTTTGTGAATTATGGAGTTTGTACATTTATTTGATAGTAGTGGTGAAGAGTTCCTTGCTGAAAATATTGTACCTAATGTGATGATTCCCGAACTTTTGTTAGACAAACTTAAAAATGAAGGTTACGTTGATATTCAGATAGACAATTCATTGAACATTTCAGTTGAGTGTAAAAATGCATGTATAGCATTGCTTCTTCTTTCTCTATAAACAATGTGTATAGTGATTGCCTTAGAAAATATTAGTGCTCTGTACGACATGTTGAAATCTAGCTACAAATGCTAGGATGAAATATATTTACCAATATTTTTTTCTAAAATGCTCATATTATATAAGAATATTACAGTATTTTTTCCTTTTCAGGGTTTTTAGAGATATTGTGAATAGACCCAAAGGATAGTTTGAAGCTTTGGAATATTATTCAAAAAAAGATACAGGCTTTAAACGAATAGGCAGTGAGAACTGTATTTTGGCCTTTTATGGTTTGCCAGCAATGAGTCAACTTCATTCAGAGATGTGGTTCATTAAACATACTAAGAGCAGAAAAATTGAATTTATTTGCCACTTCGCAAGAGCGTGCTGCGTCTTACATGATATGGGCATGGGCGATTTGATTTCCAACGAATTACACCAGAACCCAAATGAAAAAAAAATGGAAATGAAACCAATGATGATGAAAATGAGACGAATGAAGTTGGTTTGAATTATAGAAATTATGTAGCTGCCATATTCCATTGTTCAATTTTAATAACATTGAATGTATTTGTTAATCCTTCAGTTTTCTTTTATTGCACAATTCCTATTTAAAATATAATTTTTTCATGTATACTTCAATAGAACGCTACATTTTTATTTTTTATTTTATTATAATTCATGTACTAGTCGAGTAGTAGTAAATAGACTTCAGTACCTGAAGTAGGTATAATAAATATTAAAAACAAAAATTAAAAAACTCAAAATAACATTTATATAAATTATTTTATTTGAGATAGAATAAATAAATACAAAATACATTTATTCCTAATAACAAAAAATGTACACAGTTGCGCAAATTGGTCTTGTGAAACTGAAGCTGAAGCTTTCAAATAAATGGAACATTAAAAATTGTTACCACTGGTACAAAAAGTAGAAAATATTCAATAAAACAACAAAAAAATAATTATGAAAAAACTTATTCAAATTTATAAAATACTTTATGACTAGAAAATAAAAATATGGATACAAATTCAAAAAACCTTGATCATGAAATAAATCTCATATGTAAATACTCTGACTAGCATAACAAGTAGAAAAATATGGAAAAAAACGAACAATAAACTTCAATAAAACAAAAAAAAAGGAACCCTGGAACAAAATATATCTAAAGATAATACTGTATGACTAGCTTAACAAGCAATAATTATTCATCTGTATTTTGGCTTGATTTCCAAAACTGAATATACTCCTCGAGTAAATCATTGTGCTTTTGTTTTTCTTCCAGCCTTCTTTGCAATATCTAGCTTTTCCGTCTCCCTTTTGTCTCTTCTGTTATAAAAAGAAGTTTAATTTTTAAGCTCTACCAAATGTCATTACGTTTCAGGTATGTGCAGCCAGGAACACGCTTACGTTTCACTTGCGATCTTGTTGGTCTTCCGACAGCATCTAACCTGTGGAGGATTTCGTAACAATGAAGAACTGGATGGCTCATCAATGAGTATTTATTCCTAATTTTCGGGAATTGAAATGCAGGGGACCACAGTAAAACTTGAAGATTCTGGTGGTGTTTCCCTGAAAATTGCATCACTTGATAGGAGTACTGCTGGTCTGATTTTTTTCTTTCATAAAAAAATTCAAAGCTTTCCATTTTTCCTCTGCCTGTTTTGTTGTTATTGGACAACAACCTTTCTGTATGTCCTCTCTCATACTTTGAAATGATTTTGGTATTTATTGGAAGAAATATCGATTTTATATTGATCATATATACATTTCCCTTCCAACCAATTCCCATAATTTCTTCATAGATTTCACCTCGAAGGAACCTACTCTTTTTTATGTAATTTGTACAGCTCAAGGAGCTTCCAGAGTTCTTTCCCTATTGAAATATTCATCTCCATCCTGGGCAAAATCATTTTATTTTTGAAAACAGATAAATTCGCCTATACTACAATCTGAATAAAAAATTAGATATCTGATATAAGGGACCATTATAGATGTACTCACCTCCACCTGAAATTTTTATGAAGATTGAAAAAAATATTAGTTGGTTTTTCAATATGTTATTATATCTTGTTCTCTCTCTCTTTCTTTGCCTCTGTCCTTATTCATTGGATCGCTGGCTCGTTCGGGTTTTTACGAATCGTGAACCGTTCTCAAACAGTCCTAGGATTCGAAACGAGTGCGCACTAGTTCTGCGCAGTTCAAGAACGATTCTTGAACCGTTCTGAAATTGAAACCCGAATAAACCTGAAACGACACTACACGAACCTATTGCACACAATCCGTGACAGTAATCACGTGTCTCCTATAATAACTATGGGAAATTTAACGCTGTTTCGCGTTCTGTCCAATTCAATCCGGATTGTGAGGACGCAGTGCGGCGTTGTGTCGCAATTGTCACCTACCTCTATGGCGCCGTATGACGTTAGTGTCCATGAACGTGTTAATTTATCACAATTCAAATTCAAAACGGGTTTTGCACAGCAAAATCAAAGGGGTGGAAACCAAAATTCCAATAAATAAGTTAACTCCAAAAGCGTGGCTACCCTGCAAAATTTCTATCACTGATTTATTAATTTCACAATGTATAGAAAAAAGTTCTGGGTGGGAGTATATACTATATAGGAGAGGGTTTCAGATTTTTATGAATAAACATGAACTTATTCCAATCAAATAAAAACATTTCATTCCAACAACTGAATTCAAGCTGTAGAAACGGTTTTGCAATAAAAACTTAAAAGATTTAGATTTCTCCAGCGACTCACCTGATTTCATGTGGAGAGGTAGCTTGTTGAATAATTTGGGACCAAAGGAATCTAGCGAGAAATACGTTTCGTTCTTGTTAGCTCTAGGTAAACGAAGGTAATTATTGGCGTGTATTGTGATAACTATTATCTTCATTGCACGCAAATTCCTTAAAAATTTACCCAACTAGAAATTTTTGCTAGCATTTAAATAATATCTTTTGAGCTAGAAAAACGTCATAAACATAAACACACATATCGTAGCGTAGTCTCGAATCTACTTGTGCACAATATAAAGTGCAAACCTGATTGTTTTTCAGAACATATCTTCGATAGAAATATAGATTTAGTTTGGACAGCGTTTCCCAATGATATCTCCACCTGGAATTTTCGGTGAGGTGAAATCGATCGCTATTGTGTGTATTGGACACTAATTCATATTCATATGGATATTACCGGCAACCTTTCTTACACTATGAATTATTTTTGTTCGTGCAGTGTTGAATAATGAGCAATGATAATTGAAAAACTCTGACACTTTCACTTATCACTTCAGAACATTTATTATAAAGTACTTGTGCTGCGCGTATCCAGGTGATGCTCGAAAATCATCATAAGCAGTAAAATGTTTATCATCGTTTATAGATTCCATCTGATTCGTATAACAATCCGAATTGAATTAGAGTATTATGTTGTTTGTAGGAGCCATAATTGAGACAAATACTTTGCGATTTTCTAGAAATAGGCCATTAGATATAGACAATCAATTCACATCAATTCCAAAAGTTTTGAAACTTAAATAGTATTATGCATTAATGAAAATAAACTATAAAATTTTGCAGAAGGCTGCGATGAACGAAACATTGTTTTGTTTGCGAAAAACGTTTTCACTGAAAATTGCAAAAGTTCTGCAAACTAGGCATACCGATAAAGGTTTGAACATCATTAAGTTTGAACCTTGTTAAAATTACGGAACCTTGTTTTTTGTCATTTGTTTAGTTTTTCATTGTAATTTGTTTGAAAAATTTCAAAAGTTCTGCAAAAGTTTAACATGTTCACGTACACTTGCAACCATTTCTGAAAAACGCATCATTTATTCATGCAACTTTTTTCTTCACGCTGCCATTTTCAATACACACAATCATCGAAATATTTTTTATTGTGGTTGCAAAAAAAGAGAATATCGCTCTCAGTGGATGTGTAACTTTGCAATCTCATACGAAAAACAAAACTTATTTATTCACTAATATTTTTTTTTTCATTTTTACAGTTGCTGAAATAATTGCAAAAGTTCTGCAAATTGTGGTAATAATTACGACTAATATTTTACGGGACGCAAGAGATTTGCAACCGTCATTGTTCAACGGGACATTTTTTTATATAATTGATTTGTTTTTTTCATAATTTGGCCATACATTGTGCAAATATGTTTAAGATGTATATTAGACCGAAATATGTCTACAGTGGTCCAGTTAAATGCTTGATTATCCGTCGCGTACATCTGTAGTATTTTGTACTGGTTGATTGAAAATGCATCCGAAGAATGATACGGTTACGTAGTTAACCACTACAAAATTTTAAACCAATTATTAATCTTGAGGCCCACACAGACGGTGAGATCTGTATCGCAACATGTCGCGATACAAGTATATGAGATTTGTATCAACGTCTCCACACACGGTGATACGGAATCGTGAAACATCATTTACAAGCACGTGGTATCATCGTTTCAAGACAGTGATTGAGACGGTGATACTGATACCTTGATACTGATACAACCACACACACGATGAGATTTGTATCGCTATCACGGTATCATGCAACATGTATCGATACAGATCTCGCCGTCTGTGGGGTCCTTTAGAAGCAATTACTGTTTTTGACTAATCAGCGAAATAAATTTAATCTAACATTTTAGAATGTAACAATCGAAACAGTACAAAATTTTATTCCTACATTAATTTTTCATCGCATTAGAAACGATATGTAATCATTCTCCATTTAAACTTTTCACTTGCCACCACATGACTTTATAGCAATCAAACAGATTTTACAATGAATAAACGTTATCGATTGTAAATCTCGCAAGTACATGATTTTCATCATCAAACAGAAACGTTGCTGAAAAATAAAAAAATGTGAAATCGTTATTTTACATCTCAAATTAAATTTTTACAGGTATTTATTTCTTGAATTAAATAAAATTATAATTTACCTTCCCTCTCGACTTTCTTACTGCAATTTTAATTTCGCATGAAAAATTCCTTTGAATACGAATGGAGGACTGAAATGTAATCGACAAGTAAGAATCATTTTCTTGATTTATGAAATTTTTTGAAATAAAGAGGGGAAAAACACTGTGACGTAACACAGTTGTAGGTCAATTGTACTGATGAACAACTGTATGACGTGAGAGTGTTTTTTAAATCTCAATATTTTTTAAATTTTTTTATGAATCAAGAAAATTATGGAGACGTGTCGAGAGATTCCCGAACCTTCATCATGCAAATTCCTAATTGTAATATGAAGTTATGAATTCATATCGAAACCGTTAGCTCTTAACATTGAATGATTTCACCTACCGTTTGACGAGCGTCTTCTTGGTCGATAGTTAACTTGGTAACACAATGGATGTCATTTATTAAGTATATAAAAATCTTTTTTATTCAGTTAACACAGGTGTTGCAAAAATTAATATTTTTTTAATTCCTAATGTTTCGCATTGTAACATAGTTTGCAAATTATTATACTGCTACCAATTGGCAAAATGAGTTGTTTGCCCGATTTGCAAACTTTTTCTTTTTTGTGGTAGAGTACAAATACGAAAATATTTTTCTTTCAATTTTACCTTCATTTCCGTGTTGCAGACGAGGTTGCAAATTATTGAAAACATTGTACGTCAGGACATATTCACTTGCAACCATTATTTGAATCTTTTGTAATAATACTTAATTTAATAAAAAAAACAATTTCATAAAAAAATATATATTCCATTTGACGCAAGAGGTTGCCACTTAAATCTCTTCTCATGAACATTATTTTAGTAATTTTTTCGAGATTGCAGAACTTTTTGAAGTTTCATCAAAAATTAGGATTATTAACAATTTTTTTTCGATAAAACAAACATTTTTATTTTGTTCGAATGTGAAAATTAATTAAATCCTGATTTTCAACATCTTCCGTTCAGAAAAAATTGTTGCAAATTCAAACTAAATATCATTTGAACGTACTCTTCACTTTACTGAAGTTTTAAAACTTTTGTAACTAATATCAAATTTTGGGAAAATCATGTGTATCTCTACAGGCCTAAAAAGGAGATATTACGATGACACATTGCCTCGTAGACATACATTTCAAGGTTTGATAATAATCTTCATCCATCCACAGCTGGCACGTTATAAAGTCATAGTGCTTCTGTTTACAAACGTCTTATGAGATCAATAAAACACTAGTGTGTTTTATGATTCATAAGACAGTAGAAGCAATAATTCTAGTTATGGTAATATATGTAGTTCCAAGAACATTTTTTTCTATCTACAATGGAAGAAATTATTAAGTCAACTTGTTTATTTCTTACATTTACATTGATATTTTTATCAACAGACACATTTTTCCTGTCATTTTTAACATCCTTGGAATAACAAATGGAGTTGATAAACTATCTGAAATAATAAACAAACCATTTATCATAGAAATCTTATTATAACCTTCTCGAACAACATATTTTATAAATTTTCGGCAACTGTCATAAACATCTAATAAACCCTCCGTTCTGGAAAAGTCTTCGTGTTTATAACATACCGGCTGTGGATGAAATGTTGTACTGCATTTCATACAGGGTGACCCAGTGGTGCGTGCAAGATCTGGAAAAAAATTACCACAATAGGCACAATGCACAATATATGATTTCCAGTGTGTTTGAATGTTGAATAGTGTCTATAGTCGACCAGTACAAAATATAACAAATATGCCCAATGGAGAATCAATTAGTCAACTGGACCACTGTTCCCCTTCCAGCACTCTTTGTCTCGAACACCTTTACCTGCCAGTCTCGTGCTTTTATGGGCCAGTCTACGCCAGGAACAATTCAAGAGGAGTCCAGTTCACTAATTGATTCTCCTCGCGTTATATTTTGTGCTGCTCGACTATAGACACCATTCAACACATTGGAAATCGTATACTGCGGATCTGTATAAAACACACTTTGAAAGGCAAACACTCGAGCTGCGCTCTCGTGTTTTTTTTTCGTGTTTTATATGGCTAATAAGACACTCATATAATAATGAAATATTTTTAACACATGCAGTGGAACCACAGAACTCATAGAACTAGAAGGCCAAGCCAATACCGTTTTGCTGGAACGAGCCCTACTGTACCGCATGGTACACACATGGGCATGCGCAGTAAAACCGCTGCCATGACAGGGGGGGTTTCAGTGAAGAGTTCTACAAAAACATTCATATTTTTTTTCTTCCGCCATTATTTGCTTGATTTTTCTCTCTGTAAACATACGGCACTTCACAACACCTGCAAAAGTCTTGTTTAATCAAGGAAAAAGAGGCAGTTCTGTATTTTATACGTAATAATTTGAAGTAATCAAGATCTGCACTTGCTTTTCTTTCTTCTTTCATTAAGGAAAGGAACACCTTACACTTTATTACTTTTTATGCTCTTCACTACAAAACCTGCAATGTATCAACATTTTCTGTCAAGTTGGATAATGTAGGAAGGAATTGAATCTTCCTTAAAATTCTTCATTGTCAATAATCCTATCATTCATTAATATCTAAATTATATTTTTTAATCAAAGGCATTTCATGCAGTGTTATTTCAGGTAGGATTTTTTCTGGGAATTTGTTAAAATGGAAGTATTGTCCTAAGTAAAACAATTTCCATAAACATATTCTATATCGTGTTGCAACATCAGCCTCGGTGTTGTAAAGCTGAAATGCTGTTGGGTTTTTATTCCAACCATTTCTTTCCCTGAAAAGTTAATCATTATTATTAGTCTACTCGACAAGTTGAAAATGATCTAAAATAGAGATACTGCTCTTAAAATTATGTATGATAGCTTATTGGAGCCAGAATAACGCCTAGAAGAATGTGCCAAAAGCGTGTATTAGCACATAAAAAATTGCAAAAGTTATAAACAATTGAAGATGAAAAAAAAATGGCATTTCGTTTTTTGCCAATATTTCATGAACTATTGATATTTAAGAAATTTCAAAAGAAGATTCTAAAAGAGGAGGAAATTTCCGATGAAAAACTTTCAGCTCCCGGAACTCTATCTCCATTATTTATAATTTTAATTTAACGCTGAAATGGTTCCGAGCGACATTTTAGGCTGCGTCAAAGCGAGTACGACATTAATTACTTTATTTAAGGTATTAAATATGTTTTTGAATTTGAAAATCATGGTGTATTCGGAACACTATGAATAATTTATTCCCGTTAGAAATTTTACTTAACGGTAATTTTTCAACAAGTTAAGCGATTGTTAACTAACAAAATTTTCTCGAACTTCTGTCTTAATTGTAAATAAAAAAAAATGTTTGAATAATTGTCGTAAAAATTTTTCGCTCCGTAGAGCCTTTCTTATATACATACTCAACAAGATCAGGCCATAAAAATCTAAAAAATATTCATACTTTGTATATAATAATTTTTGTACTTGAACAAAAACTAAAAAATCCAAGTAATGTTGTTGAAAAAAATATTTTTCCTCAATCATCATATTATCGTTTTTTTATTAATACAAGATATAAATTGATTTGCAAAAAAAAAAATCCCGCCATTTGTTGATAAATTTTTATGAACAAATAAATTGATTATTTCAATTGTTTTGAATTTTTTTTTTTTCACAATTTTTAGTTGTTTATAATCGTTTTTTTTATATTTCTATTGTTTAAATAATTAGTTGAGAAATTATTTTTCTTCAAAAAATCATAATTGACATCCTCTTTAAGTAACAAAAAAACATTTTTTTTTATTAACAATTCCATTGTTTATTAACTTACCAATTTGTTATAAATGAATTTTTAACTTTGTTAGATTTGTTTTCTGGAAACTTCCAAAATCTACAAAAACAACCATATATAACAAAGTATAGAAAAAAAAATCCCAATTTTTTATTGTACTTTGGGAATTGGAATTGGGAAAAATTGGGAAATTTTTTTTTCTATACTTTGTTGTATATGATTGTTTTTGTAAATTTTAGAAGTTTCAGAAAAGAAATCTAATAAAGTTAAAAATTTGTTTATAACAAATTGGTAAGTTAATAAACAATGGAATTGTTGATAAAAAAAAATTGTTTTGTTACTCCATAGAAGACTGTCAATTATGATTTTTAGAAAAAAAAATATCTTAACTAATTATTTAAACAAAAAAAATATAAAAAAAACGATTATAAACAATTAAAAATTGTTATTTAGGAATTTTTTTTTTCAAAAATCATAATATTTGTAATATAATGGAGTTGTGGGAAAAAAAATTCAAAAATATTGAAATAATCAATTTGTTTATAAAAAATTTATCAACAAATGGCGGGTTTTTTTTTTTTGCAAATCAATTTTTATCTTGTATTGATAGAAAAACGATAATATGATTAAGAAAAAAATTTTTTTTTCAACAACATTACTTGGATTTTTTTGTTTTTGTTCAAGTACAAAAATTATTATAAACAAAGTATGAATCTTTTTTTAAGTTTTATGGCGTGATCTTGTTAAGTATGTATATAAGAAAGGCTCTACGAAGCGAAACATTTTTACAACAATTATTTAAACATTTTTTTTCATTTACAATTAAGACAGAAGTTCGAGAAAATTTGGTTAGTTAACAATCGTTTAACTTGTTGGAAAATGAACTTTTAGTAAAATTTCCAACGGGAATAAATTATTCATAGTGTTCCAAATACACCATAATTTTTTCAAATTAAAAAAAAATATTAATACCTTAAATAAATTAATTAATGTGTCGTACTCGCTTTTGAAGCCGCGCGCACAACCTAAAAATGTCGCTCGGAGACCCATTTTCAGCGTTAAATTTAAATTATAAATAATGGAGATAGAGTTCCGAGAGCTAGGAGTTTTTTCCTCCTCTTTCAGAATCTTTTTTTGAAATTGCTTAAATATCAATAGTTTATGAAATATTGGCATCTTCAATTGTTTATAACTTTTGCAATTTTTTATGTGCTAATACACGCTTTTGGCACATTTTTCTAGGCGTTATTTCGGATCCAATGAGCTATCACACATAATTTTAAGAGCAGTATCTCTATTTTAGACCATTTTCAACTTGTCGAGTAGACTATATTGTAAAATACATTAGTACTTGGAATGTTAAGTTAACATGTTTTTCAACATGGTAATGTTTGTCAATGTACTTTTCACACATTCCAATAATTGAATTTATTGTGATGCAGAAATCCAAAATTAGAGTCCACCATCAGTAGTTTGAGACTTTTCAAGTATCCTAAGGCATTTTCAAAAAAAGCATTCCAGAAATTTTTGTTGCCTTTCTTTATTGGAACCTTGTAGAATTTGCCCAATGGATTTCTAGAATTCAGTAGATCAAATATCCTATCAAGAACACAAATTAACAGTAGACACAAGACCGGCTCTGAATAAAAATGTCGTCAGACTAAATAACAGGTGTTGATGTAAACAGCGTTGCCAAATGAGTTTGTAGGAAATCATAATTCTTTACGATTCCATCAGTTGTTACGTGCTCCACTTAACTTGTATGTTATCTCCTGAATACATATGACAAAAGAACTTAAGGATCCTGAGTAATCGATAGTCGAGTAGTTTCGAAGCTTTTAATGGGGATATAATGTAAATACATTACATCATAATGCCATTATATTGAATTCTCGTACAAGTACATGAACTGGCAATGTTGTTGATGATATGCGCATGATTACGTGTGTCCCATCTATACATGTGGTTATGAATCATATCAATTCCTTCCACTTATTTTAGCCTTCTAGTTCTACGAGTTCTGTGAGTGGAACTCCCAAATACTTCAGGCGTGCATTTGCCTGAATCTGTCCTATAAAATGAATATATAGCCGGCGATGTCGAAATCCTTGCTAATTGAGGAGGGGAGAAAGTACAACATGGCTTGTAAATGTTTCTAAATTCTTTCTAAAAACATATTGAAGTTCTCGTTTACCTATTATGCAAAAAAGTTTTACAACGATTTTGCTCTGTGTCCTCCAAATATCGCCTTCTGATTTACATATTTCCCATGATTATGTCCCAATATTTATTAATATTTTTTTGATATATTCTGCTTGCCTCTTACAAACCAAAATCCCCTTTTTTCGAATTTTCCCACAGTGAAGATAAGAAAAAAAAAGTTTTGCTCCATCATTTATTGAACTCTTACTCTAAGACCTAATTTTTTGAGTTTACCATATTATTAGAATGAGGGTAATGTTGAAATGGACAAAAAACGTTGGACATAAAATAATTAAAAACATTGTGCAGGAGAAGAATATAGTAATAAACAATAATGAATTCCATAAATATTTATACATAAATAAATATCAGTTTACATTTTGAAACAGCTTTTCATTTAAAAATTCTCCAAGATCACTAATTATTCCATTTATAAGTATTAGATAGCATTTTTACTGCACAAAGAGTCTATTCAGTCATTAAAACATTAAAAACCAATAATCAAATAAAATGTTTGAATAGTGTCAGCCAAAAACGAAAGTCAGTTAAATCTTCTGATTTTTTTAGGAATCATGGCTATCTTCAGATAATGTTCCAGAACTCCCTGTTATGAATTTCGAGTTAGTGTATATATAAAAATTTCCCCAATTTTATTTCAATATTTTTCACAATTGAAAAAGTTTATCTTTCCTATGGCAAGAAAAATAACATTTTTAATTTTTTAAGATTTCTCACCATCATTCTCGAGATTTGCCACTATTTAATACGTACCTATATGCAAAATGTCGTACGTAAACAACTACAGAAATTATTCAAAATATTTAATTCAGTATTCACCTGAAGACGATTGCAGATACAAGCAATCGAAACGTCGTGAAAAACCTTCAAATCTATCGAGACGATGGACATCCGAAACGAGTGTAATCAAAGGGTGAAAGATTTGTTTTTTTAATCATCATATGTAATGAACATGAGTAAAGCCCTGGAGGCCCTGCTGGGAAGCCTATATTTTGGTTGTTGCCGATACCGTCGCCGGCGCCAGACTGTAATGCCCTTAGAGCAGCCCACCCGAAAAGACAGTGCGGTGGACTGAGGGGATTTCAATTTTAATCATTATAAAATAGTTCAATACTTCAGAAGCATAACAAGAAAGACTTGAATTTTCAGTGTTATATTCAAGGTATTACTTTGATTGATTTGTGTAGTAGCCAACGAAAAAGTTACTGGAGATTTTATATCAGAAAGATATCTCATCAATGCGATTTCAGAATCATAGTGAGGTAATCTGGTGGCGGCTGAAGACGAGCCAATTAACAGCTCGTACAGAAGAAGCGAAAAGAGAAAAAATTAATATTTTTTCTACAATAGAGAGCTTGTCATGCAAGGATTTTGCTTCCAAGCAAAAGTGCTATTAGGGAAGCAACTAGAAACAATTTAAGGAAAACATGAATAACTATCCACAGTGATCTGAAAAGTGGCCTTTGTGGTCAAATAAGTTTATTTTTCTAAAAGTTACAGCGGGTTGAATTTGCATAATTTTGAAGCGTATGGTGGCGTCTGAAGAAAAAAATTAAAACAATTGATTGGCTACAAGTAAGGCAAAAATCGTTTGTGGTAGAAACCAAATATCTCTGTGAGTAGGGTAAGGATTGTGCTTTTACTCGATGAAAAAAAAAAATTTTGGCAATTTTGGTCTTTGCACTAAAAAATCTAGAAAAACGTTATTTTAAAAGAAGTTCTGACAAGATATATAAGTTCCAAAGGCTGGGCTTTCTAACTTCCACCTAGCTGGTATATAGGTATGATATCTCAAGGCTCACTTAGTAAGTCTCACTTGGTAATTTATCTGCCCCGATCCTGGCAATGACAGGGTATCGATAATTGATGTTATTGTAACTGAATTCTATGAAAATCAGGAAATAATTCTGAAAATGACATACTAACAAAACTTCTTATGTACATTATTTATGATAAAAATAAATGAGCTTCTCATAAGAAGTAGTTTGACGTAACAGTTGTAACAATGGGTTGAGAAACAAATAAATTACAATAGTTTTATATATATACAGTGCTTCTCAAAAGTCCCTTCCCCCCCCCTCTTATTTTTGGAACGATTATACTAAAACTAGTGAAATTTGAAATCTGAATATTAAAGGTTGTAAACTTCCCTACTAGTGATGATAGATGACGAAATCGTCAAAGATGACGTCACAAGGCCATTGTGACCAATAATTTTAAATGGAACCCTACGGCAAGCGACACCTCTTTTAGAAGGTATCGAAAAAACCTATCAATGGTACTAATTTTGTTTGTGTTCATGGCAGTTTTGATGGCTCATTAGTAAACATTAAAATTTAAATTCCATTCAGTATGATATTAATTACAGATTCAAGAATCAGTATCTACTTGAAGAAATTGCTCGAAGTGACCTCCATCTACTTCCTGACAGTGAAATATCTTATTTTTAAACTCTGCTCGTACTTTTGCAAATGTGTCTGCGGAAACAGACCCACATTCTGCAACAATACGTTGTTTTAAAACGTCAATATTGTCAGGTTCAGTGGCGTAAACCTTCGATTCGAGGTACCCCCACAGAAAAAATCCATAGGTGTGAGGTCCGGTGATCGAGCTGGTCATTCCGTTGAACCTCATCGTCCAATCCATCTTCCACGATACTTCTCATCCAAATACCGTCTTACTGCACCGTAATAGTTTGAAGGAGCACCATCCTGTTGGAATGTTATTTCCAAATTGCCGAATTCATCTGGATTATCTTCCAAAATTTCCAGGATTAACGGTTCTATTGCGTTTTGCAACAGCTCCAGATGAACCTCACCAGTTAAATTAGTATTTAAAAAAAGAGGCCCAACGATGTGGTTTCCCAGGATACCTGCCCAATCATTCACCTTCTGGGGAAATTGGGTATGTGTTTCACGAAACAGGTGAGGATTTGCGCCACTCCAATACCTCACATTATGTGTATTTATATTTCCATTTAGATAGAAAGTACTTTCGTAACTAAAACAAATTTTTTTGACATAGTCTGGCTGTTGGTTAATTTTAGTTTCCATATTTTCACAAAATTCTAGTCTTCAGTCTGGGTCGTCGTCTGAGAGTTGATGAACCATTTTTAATTTGTATGGAAGAAATTTGTTTTTTTTTCAACACCCTGTGTACTGTACTTTGACTGACTTCACAGGTAGATGCAACGTGAGTTGTTGAAGAACTAGGATTAACTATTACTTCTGCCAGTATACCAATTTTCTTCTCATCAGAAATTTGTGGTCTGCCAGATCGTTTCGCATCATCAATACTACCCGTTGTTTCAAACTTACGAAGAAGCTCCCTTAAATAAGTCCTCGAAACGGGGCGATCGGGAAACCTCTCATTAAAAATGCGTTCTGCTGCATGAATATTTTGTCCAGTTTCACCAAGAATTAGGATCGCTGCTACTTTATCACCTGAAGCACGTACCATTTCGCTTCTTGAAGCACTCAAACGTTCGGCTCACAACAGTTCAACAGATTATTAAAATGTACAAATATATTAAAAGTACCAAAAGCTGCTGAAACAGTTAAACGTTCGATCAACAATACACAAATTATTAAATGTACAAAAACTTGGACAATTACAAAAACGTCGAATCAGGGAGACTAACAAAAACGTCAGTTTATTTGTCAACTATCCAGAGGCATGGCTTGAATTTGGAATTTTAGTATTAACTGATTTAATTCATCACAGCTTTACGTTTTTCGGAAGCGAGTTGCCAAAACTGCCATGAACACAAACAAAATTAGTATCATTGAATAGGTTTTTTCGATACCTTTTGAAAGAGGTGTCACTTGCCGTAGGGTTCCATTTAAAATTATTATTGGTCACAATGGCCTTGTGACGTCATATTTGACGATTTCGTCATCTATCATCACTAGTAGGGAAGTCTACAACCTTTAATATTCAGTTTCGAAATTTCACTTGTTTATGTGAAATCGTTCCAAAAATAAGAGGGGGGGGACTTTTGAGAAGCACTCTATATATATATATATATATATATATATATATATATATATATATATATATATATATATTTATATATATATATTTATATATATATATATATATATATAAAAAGCATCAAATTATAGATAGTGATACCTATAATCTGTGTGTTGAAGCTTAGACCTGTTATCGTGGAATTTTAATGACACGAAATTTCGTGCACATTAATAGGTCACCAACAGAAGTCAGCATAGGCCAATCCACGACACCAATAGTCGTATTCCTAGTGCATTCTGAGTAACGCAAAACAAATAACGAGAAAAAGAGGAATTTGTTACGAATTCAAGAGAGCCTACCATCCGCCAACAGCTGTTTCATGGTTTCCCAATTATCAGAACAGCTTGTGGTCTCTTTCAAATTCGTATCAAATATCTCATAGTGCTTACACCTACCGTCAAGTACGAAAATGTGAAAAGCATCAAATTATAGACAGTGACACCTATAATCTGTGTGTTGAAGCTTAGACTGTTATCGTGGAATTTTAATGACACGAAATTTCGTGCACTCCTAGTGCGTTCTGAGTAACGCAAAACAACAATAATACATCTTAAGAAAACGCTATGTATTGAATATTTACAAATGGCCATCTTATGGTGTTTCTTACAATAATTTGTAAATCTTCATAGCACGTTAAATTTTTAGGAACCATTTTCTATAGTAACCTGTCTTGGAGTGATCTTACTGACATTATTTGCGAAAAACTCAAACAATTTTATTATTTATTAACAGTTTTGAAATCTATGCCTGATACTGACACTCTTATAACATTTTATTTTCAACATACCATATCGGTTGTCAAGTCGTGACATATTTAAACAAAAAAAATCCTTTCTGCCACCTCAACTTTTTTAATTATATATATATATATATATATATATATAATATATATATATATATATATATATATATATATATATATATATATATATATATATATATATATATATATATATATATATATATAATGTAATAATGTAATGATTTTTTACTAAATAAAGTAAATCACACCTTTTGTAAAGAGTCTTCAGTCAGGGTTGACACTCGATTTTTCAACAAATTACCTCTCAAGGAAAGTTCGTGTTCAAAAAAAGGCTGAAAGCAATACTCGTAGTTCAATATTTTTCTAATCTTAACGAGTTTGAAAGGTATCTTTCGCTATTTCACAGTAACATTTCTTCAAATTATCCTCTCAACTTTGATGTTGGGACAAGCTAGACATTATTTATTATAAACAATTGTTGTTACCTATGTAATGGTAAATGCTATATACTTTTGTGTATTTCTGTGTGTACTTTTCTGATACGTCTTATCTTTCGTAAATAATAGCAAAAAGACAATAAAGAATTAAATTGAATTGAATTGAAATTTGCTTTTTATGCTCAAAAAAAATCATCAAAATCTGATCAGAGGTTTTGAAAATATATGCAATTCAGAAAATAATTTATTTATTCTCAAAATATGCGCTTGCGCGGTATGAGTATGAAAAGAAAATTATGTTATAAGTTAGGCTAAGGCAATACCTACCTAGCAAAACCAAAAAAAACAGTTTCTTTCAAAATTTCTATTGTGACAGAAGTAAGTAGAATATGCCCCAGCGTTATTTGTCATAAGCGAGACCGTTGACCTAGATTCTCAAAACAACCATCTGGGAATTCCGATGGTTCCGATGCTTCGAGAACCGCTCGAAGAATCGAGAAGGCAAGAACGAGGATATATAAGTCGGGCTGTGCAGAGATAAGAAGTAAATTCATATTAGTGAAGTCAAGATGAATTTTGATTCAGTGCAGTGCGATCGAATATTGAACTGTCAGAGTAAATTATTGTGTTGTGTGGAATAAACGGATAGAAAATTAATCGAGCATATTTCAGTTGGAACGAACCCAATAATTAACGAAATAACTACTTTTGACCATTTCTCGCCCAAGCCAGATAACTGTGGGCTGCCTCAAAACTCTTAATTTCACCAGAACAAGATCGAAACCGCTGCAGGGCTATGGAAAGGCTCTCAAGAACTCAATCGGGACAATAAACTGAAGAAAATCGAAACAAATACTCTTTCTGAGACCGGTCAGGGTGCCAGTTATATAAGGAGAAGAAACAAAAGTCCTTTCCTTTTCCAGAGACTGTAGGGTAAAAGAAAAAAATGCTTCTTTTCCTCAGGAATGGCAGAGTAAAAAGTAGTTTGTGATAAAATATTTTCAGAACTATCATGCTCCAGAAGGAGGCCTCACTCTCTGTGTAATAAGCCTCGACATTCATCAGGAAATGGGCAGAACACACCGGTAATGGTTGAATAAAGCAAGGATTTGCGGAAAGAATCCACTGGGGACTAGTAGCACGTAACGTTCAAGTATTTCAAATTATATATTAATATATATATATATATATATATTGGACTGATTATAGTTTTATACTTTTCTCCACTACTATCATCAAGATTCATAATCATTGACATTATTTTTATAGCGATAAATTATTTTTCTAATGCAAGAGATTGAGTTGAAAAGGGAAACATTCTCAATTGAATATTGAATAGAAAGATTTTTCTGTGAATTGAAAAATCTACGATAAAAATTAAGTTATTTTTCGTGAATATCTAACAGAAAATAACTAATTTCCCGGCAAAAGCCACGCTGGACATTGAACTACATCTGATAGATATTGAGAAAGGACCCTAACTCAAAAGAAAGAATCTAATAGTGAAAATTTGCATTTTCATTCAGATTTTCTCTCCCAGTCTTAATTAAGGACTCATACAGATAGTGACTTAACTTTATCTTTCAGTCGCAGATGATTCCACATCTGATTTTATGAACATCCTGTTCATATTTTCAAACAAATCAAGTGATTGCATTATTGACCAAAATTTAAGCTCTACAATCTGCCACACAAAGCTGAACGTGTGTAGCAATATTCTGATACCTCCCCAAAAATCATTCAGACGTTACAAGATACTTTTATTAATATGAAAAAATCAAAGCAATGAAAAATATGCAAAACTTATTTTGAGTCAGAAGTGTTTGGAAAAACTAATAAAAGTAACAATATTTTCGAGTATATGGGATATACAAAAGTTTGATACGTTTTTATGATTTCTGAAACAGCTCACTCTGACACCAAGGTAGTTTCATCAGCCTCACTCCCACAGTTATAATTAAGTTGTCAACCATATAATATTGTTCTAATTTATCAATGTTCACATCTGTTATTCAATTGTTCATCCGACAATGAATTTAAAAATGTATCACTTAAACATTTTACTATTTTAAAATTGACCATTTTTATTCAGTTATGTATTGCTTCATAAAAGTCTACTTTATTGTATTCAACTCTGGATGATAAAGAGATAATTGTAAAGCTGAATGTCCATATCGGCGAGTATTTTATCGATTTCGTAAGGTTTGGACCGAGGTTTGTTTACCTTTATAAGGTTGTATAAATCTGCTTTCAACATACAATTTGTAAACCTAATATTTCGGTTTTTCAACTACTGTAATATTTCTTCTTTTCTACAAGACATATTTGGAATTAATTCACTTTGTACGTTATGATAAGATGCATTACAGATTACTTAAATGCTATGTGGTGGCAAATTTGGTATTGACATTTTCTGAGGCCACTCTTTGTAGTTCTCATAGAAAATTGCATCATGATAATCTCCGGATTTAATGTTGGGTTTGTATCGAAGATAATCATTTTCAACGAAACCGTTTTTGCTGGCATTCACTATTATTGCAAGCATCTGTGCTTTTGACACTGCTTTATGTAGCCTCTCGTTTGAACTATCAGCCCAGCCCTTCTGGTTTGTATGACACATCCATATATATCCATATTATATATATATATATATATATATACGAAACCAGACCTCTTCCTTCTTAAACGTGAATGTGCAGGATTCTTCGAACTCACAATATAACGCAAGGCACGCCACTGGGATTGGTCGGTTTCTGGGGCAAATTACATGGAAAGGAATCTAGATATAATTTGGAAGTTATGACCGATAAAGGTTTTTCAACAATGGATGGACCAGTAACACCTAAGGATATGTATTTCATAGATAAGCGTTGAGATCATGCTGACATTCCATTTTCGCAAAAATATAGGGAGTAGCTACCTAGCTGCTATTCACGAAGAAACGAGTTGAATTTAGTCTCTCAGTAATTTTTTTTTTGACAATTGTGAATATGGAAATTTGGATGAGTCTAAATGTTCTTTGGAAATATACATGGACTACTTTTTGGGAGTTTCCTCAACCTTTGAAAATATAAAAGGTTAGTTGTTAGTTATCTGTTCAGGAAAAGAATGTTGATTAATTTCCCCTAAAATTAGATATTACTTTAGTTTGACAAAGAGAGTTGTTTCCCGAAACGTTATATATTTTGTATTGAACATTGTCTGATTCCTTTTTTTTCAAGAATACTTAATAACAACTGTAGGAGCTGATAGTGATTTTTTTATTTTAAAATACTACGATTGAAGTCACAAGTTGTGCAAACAAAACGTGACAGCCACCTACTAGACTTTCTCATGCACAATGTTGTTTTTAATTTGTTTATTAGGAAACTTTTGCTTTTACGGACACAACATAGGAGTTGAAAAAGTTTTGCAATGCATCGTTCTTTTCAACACAAGTTTTTTAATTGAGAAATTTTGTTTCGTTAAAAAGTTCTGTTTAAAAAATGGAAAGGGGGGCATGTTTCAACCCTTTAAAAGATCACAACAAAATTAAAAAAATATTCATAGGTAGCCTTTTTATTGGTAGAGCATGCACACAAAATGCCATTCCTTCAACTGTTCAGCAATTTCAAGAAAAAAATATATTTTTTTTTCTCATTTTTGGAAGCGTGTAACTTTTCAAGGATAGGCCTAAAAGCTTTCGTTTACTCGAAAGACCCCTTCAATTTTTGACAAGGAATCACCCTCTAAGAACTTTCGCACTCATTTGGTAAGACCCTGTATATTGTTACTCTTATTAGTTTTTCTAATCTATCAATAATATATTCAAATATGCTTTTTTTGAGAAATAAACAGAAATCATAAACTAATACGTGAATATTATCAAACATTCAGCTATACATGCCAAACTGTACCCCAGCTATGGTCAATAAACAACCGTGTTTAGGTGTCTTCGTGGTCCAAGCTTTCGACACAGCGTGTGATGAGTACTATCTAGAGAAGCTTAAGGGGAAGTTTCCGTAATTCACTCAAAAACCGCAGAACAATGCATGGTAATATGAGTAGTCCAAGGATGATTGCATGCGGTATACTACAGGGTATAATTCTTGGGCCGTTTTCATTCATAATATACACGAACTCTCTACTTACCGCAAACACTTTCAGGACAAGAATGTCTTCCACTTATTATACAGCTATTTTTAACCGACGAAACCAAAAAGGTGGAGGTTCTCTAGTCGGCGCGTATATTTTGGAACGAAGTTCCTTATCGCGCTTGCGAAAGGGGGCTAGACGGAATAAATTAAGACCAAAAGTTGTAACGACACTTTCTGCTGTAGTTGTAAGCCGTGCGGCGTGCGCGTGTTCCTCTGTCTGTCTCTCTCTCTCTCTCTCTCATAGAAAGCAAGCCAGTTATTTTCGTTTCGTCTTTCTATTTCGCATTGAACAGTGTGGTGTCGCGACGATTATTTTTGTTGAGTGTATACAGGTTTTTTTGTACATAATGAATAATAATGAAAAATAATAACAATAATGAATCCTGACAATGTTTCTGCACAAGTTCCGGATATTGCGGATGGAGTTAGGTAAGTAGAGATTTTATACAGACAATAATAAATGCTTAGTATTTTTAGCAAGTACGCATTATAACCTCTCTTTACTATTATGCTAACCAAGTCATACGCGTTATAATCTCTCCATTATTGTGTGTTTAGCAAGTGTACGCGTCATAACTTTAATAAATTTAAAAGCAAATTATATTTTAATATTACAATGTATGTACTAAAATTGAGCCTACTGATTAAGTTTATATTACATTATATTTGTTAATAATAAAAAAAAAATTATTATAACTTAAAAAAAAAATACAATTCCTGCACTAATTAATCCAAAGGAACTTCGTTCCATCCGGGTGTCCCTTGACACCTCTCAACTTTTTTCTAAATTTTTTTTATGTATGATTACGCATAACTTTTTACTGAGACGTCCGATTCCGATTTTTCAGTGGATAGGGTGTACTTCGAAGTTGGTCCCATTTGAATTCAAGAGATAAAATCCACCCCTAGGAGTAGCAAAATGGAGGATATTGATCACTCACCCTCTAAATTCTGGTCCGTTAACCGATTCTATCAGGCATAACTTTGTACTGGGTTCTTCGATTTGGATGATTCTTTTTTTATTATATATGGTTTACCTCATAGTTGATCATATTTGAATTTCGAATGGAATTATCCACCCTTACGGGTAGAAAAATAGGGGATAATTGATTTTTCACTTGTCAACATTGGCACACATATGTAGTTGACAATGACAGATCGTTATTGTCATTATTTTTGTCCTCCTACATCCGTCACAATCATTATATTCTATGAGAGGATGGAATTATATACAAAATAATGAAATAAACTAACCAGAACAATAAAAATAATTTATATTACAACAAATAGTAAAAGTAAATAATCATATTATTTAACTGGTAATAGTTGAAGTAAGGTGGGTAAGTAAGTATTTTAGAAGTAATCAAAAAACAAGTAGGTAGTAATTAGTAGATTTCAGCCACAAAAAATTGAAAAATAAAAACTTTTTACCAAAAAATCAAACCGACGAAGTACGGAACTGAAAAGTAAAAAATAAAATAAACTTTATTAGTCTCAATAACTAAGCTCCTAAACTAATGCAAGTAACTAATTTTGAATCGGCGCCAAACGAACAATCAACGAAGATCATTAAATTACTTCAAAAAACATCAGCATGGTCACCGCGCAACTAGATGCCATCATTTTACGCCTTACCTAATTCATTTGCTTGTTTGTTTGGCGCCGACTCAAAATTAGTTACATTAGTTCAGGAGCTTAGTTATTGAGACTAAGAAGGTTCATTTTAATTTTTTACTTTTCAGTTCCGTATTTCGTCGGTTTAATTTTTTGTTAAGAAGTTTTTTCATATTGCTTATTCTTGGGCTGATGTGGAAGAAAAGGCAGAACATGATTTTAAAGCAATAAGCGATTGTTTTTAGAATGAAAATAATACCCTTTTCTTCTTATGAAATCAATATGCCTACATACAGGTAACAAATTAATTTCGTTATCGCAGAGTTGTTTCTGAGCTGCCGTATGATAGTCTGGAGAACTATTTGCAAGACCTTGATGGATCCCATGCTAGTCCTTCAAAAAATTATTTTCAAAATTATTATTTTTTTATAATTATCATATTCATCGGACAAACTTAATACCGAACTGAAAATATTTGACCAAATTAATATTAATTAAAGAACTGTTCGAAATATATTGAAGTACAAAAAACTTTTTTTAACGTGTTCTTTACAAGCGAGTCCTAGTTTTCTTTACATAGGAAACAAAATCCATCCGTTGTACGATATTGGTCTCGGAAAAATAAGCATCTCAGTATACCTGTGGATATACTCAATACCCACAAAAACTGAATGTTTGAAAAGGAATTTTAAGAGACTAAATCATAGGTCCTTTCCTTATCGAAAGGTAACCTAAAGGCGCGGTGCGATTCGACAAGTGATGCGATAAGTAATTCGACACCGTATCGTATTCTTTGTGTAACCAACTAAAACAATGCACACCGGCGCGATCTTGAGGAAACGCCGATAATTATCAATCAATCAATCAAAAATATTTATTTGTACTATTCACAGGTTACATATTGAACTCAACTATTATATACATATATTCAATAATCACAGCTTCTTTCTTCGGTCTCCTCCTAGAGGGATGGGAAGATGGAAAGGAGTTGTGGCTATTTGTTTGGGGACTATCTGACTGTCCGCTTGCCCTCCCGAGGGGCCGAAGGGACAGCCCCTGCTGGTGTTGGCAGGTTAATTTGCGGATATACTAATCTTGTTCATTAAAAAGTTTATACTGTTAGGCGCCTCCTACTTTCGTTCATGCGAGATTTCCGGATTTATTTAATCTTATCTGCGTTTTTGGTTTGGGCATTACCTGATACTGGAAAATAGCATACAAAACCAGCTCTAAAAAATTGTTTCCTATTTACATGGCCATAGTCTAATATTTATCCCCTCAGGGTTCTAAGAATGTTAGTTTTCTGCTTAGTTTATACCTCATTGTAAGCTCTAATTTTTGAAAAACCACCCCGTGTTTCTCCGGTTGATTAGATCTGAGGGTACTTATCTCTGCCGTAAGCGGACTCTTAGGGAGATGATAACGGTAAAATCTATCAGATACCTTATAGATAAAATCTTCGATCGTTTCTATGTTTGCTAACTCGCGCATCCAATCTGATGTATATGTTGCTATTTGTAGCGATACGGAGTACTTTGTTTTGCAGCCTCTCTAGCCTCAATATTTGAGTTTTAGGGAGACTGCAAAAAATTGGACAGACGTATGTCATTGCCGGCCTGATAATCTGTTTATATATTAGCAATTTGCTATCTTGCGACAGGTTAGAGTTGCGTGCAATGAGGGGATACGTGCGACTAATTGCCGCCGCTCCCCTCCGCATCGCTAACGAGATATGTTTATGTAGATACATAAGACTATCCAATTCCACCCCAGGTATCTCAAGTGGGCCTCTCCATCACTCGGTTGTTTTCAACCTTCAACTTCCCGAGAATCTTCACGTTGGTTCGTTTCCTAGTGAAGTTAACGACCTCCGTTTCATTGGGATTCAACTTGATCTTGTTATTTCCTAAATATGGTATGACCAACCGATCCAGATGAATCTGGAGTTGTCTTGCAGCCACTTCGCTCTGGTACGAGTGGGCGTAGATCGCAGTGTCATCCGCGAACATAGCCGTACTCGTCCGCGTGAAGGTCGGAAAGTCATTGGTATATAGCGAATACAAGATGGGTGATAGTGAGGACCCCTGTGGGACCCCCGTCCCGATTTCATACTCCGGCGAGCTAGTACCGTTAACATTGACCCTAAAAGTCTGCCCCGTTAGGTATGATTCTAGAATTTTTAGAAGGTAGAAGGGCATGTTTGCCTCTGCCATTTTAGCGATCAACCCTTCTGTCCAGACAGTGTCGAACTCTTTCTGCGTATCCAGCAGCATCATAACCGTGTTGTGATCCCTATGGAAGGCCTCTTCCACCCCGTGAACAACCCGGGCTATTTGGGATGTCGTTGAGTGACCTCCCCTAAACCCGAATTGCTCAGGCGGGATGATTTTGTGCTCCTACTCCAAATCTACAACACGTTTCAGGATGATCTTATCCACCACACTCAGAAGTGAGATGGGCCTGTAGCTTTCTACGATAATTATCGGTGTCGTGTCGATCACTCCAGGCGACAGTATTGCGCGATCCAGCAGTTTTTGTGACTCTAGTGGCAGTAATAGCCGGTTATATTGACTAAGTTCATTGTTTAAAACTCTTCAAATTTATGATCATTCAGAGAGAGTTCGCGGGACACCACTGCCGAACTGTGTACAATATTCCCAACAAACATTATAGGTAAAATTTACGTCATTTCGACCTTCGAATAGGTCAGCGCCCTAATTGGCGAAGGTAATTATTACGTTATAATTACCTTAAATTTACCATTATGGGGAAAAAAATGGAAGTAATTCAGAAGTCGAAATTTGGGAAATCAAGACATTTTTCCTTATAAGTTGAAGGCATAAATAGGTAAAATTGCCTCCAGACTAGTCGACTGATGGTAAAAATGTAGTCATTTTCACCAATTTCGGGTTATAAACACTGTAATGAAACAAACTACAAACAATGGCAGGTTAGAAGAAGATGATAAAAGTTTACTGTATATTGTGTATCTTAACCTACATGCTTATGCGTGAAAGCGTTGAAGTTGACATGAACATGGCGTATGAAGAAAAAATTGTCAATAAACGTATAGCAGATAATGCAATAAGTGATGGTTTCGCATCCACACCTAGCTGTGATTTCATTTGCGATACAAACTTTTCTGTGATAATGTTGATTTTTACTCGTCTAAAACAAGTGGGCCCATCAAATTATTAAATTTGTATGAAAAAAAAAACATTAATTCATGTCTACTTTGACAACTTTTTCCATCAAGCACTTCAAAAACTGATTTTATAGATGAAGTATGTGTATACATATCATATTCACCTATTTTTTGACTACCAATCATTAAAATGTGGTCGATTCGAGAAAATAATGTATTATTTTTACAATGGCGGAAACGGTTCAAACCGAAAAATATGGCGTAGATTCCATATGGGACCTATATGTCGAAATTCCTAAAAATTTGGACTATGAGAACACATAGACTTTGTTCAAGGTCGAAAGTAACCTTTATTCCTGACTTTGAAGTCCATTTTCCTTATCTTGGGATTTCAGACCCTTTCACATTGTGGTCACGTGATGAAATACAATATATGTTATTGGATGCATGTCTATACATTTCGTTCTCTGGATGGATTGCGAATCGTGGATAATAAATTTATATTTTACTTATTCTATGTTCTGTGCAGAAACACTCAAATGTCAATACGGGGTGAAAAAGTCAATATGTTTTGCTAATGTTAATGGTAAGGCCAAGTAACCTATACTTACTCAGAGAAATGGATATTGACTAGAAAATCCTGTAATGAGTGTTTATTCTGAAATTAAATATCAAATCCATCAGTAATGTTGATAATAGTACGCGATATTTATTTTCAGTGCACATCTCCCAGAATAGAAACCATGATTGATGTTATTGAATTTATCAAATCCATCAGTAATGTTTAAAGTAAACGTTATTCAATATATAAAATGGTGTGTTGATGATTAGGCTTGAATAATTTTGATTTGACATTTCAATGCGTTCTGCATTGGTTGCTGAAAATATACAATTTATCGCCAATCAACTTTAAATACCATTAAAAAATCGACCAATTATGATTCGCTTGATTTTTACTTTTCCGGAAATCACAATGATTGGTTTAAAATTTTCGAAGCCATGGAAACTCATCATTTCAACACATCAATCTCTTATTTTTGTTAAAATCAATTTTCTATTTGATTTGATTTTTTGCGTATTCAATACCATTTTTTCATCCATTTACTTCAAAAGGATGAACTTCATTGAATTCCATTTTGTCGCTGCATCATTGAAAACGTCGCGGCTGTAGTTTACCGCTGGCGACAGACGAAGCTTTCTGAACGCAGCCCATTCATTGTTCAGTATCTCTTACCGACATGACCTGAGACCTAACCAAAGTTTAAGGTTAACGCTTTCATGTTTTTATTTCAATAATGGATGAGTGTTTTAAAATAGTTGCCGTCATAAAAAGACGTGGAGCAACACCCATAGTTGAATACTCCTATACCCATAAGTGGGAACAAAAGGAGAGTGTTCTACCAACTGCTTGTATGGAGACTTTATGCGACAAGGCCCAATGTCTGAGCTCCTCTAACAATGAGAGGTTATCTCCCAAGCTTTGTGCCTTATTCCCATTGAACTCATCGTCTTGTGATCCATATTTTTCCCCGGTATCATCATCGGTAAAAGCAATTTCTTACTCTACATTAATTTCTGTAGTTGATGATGACTGAGTGGAAGATGATGGCTCTGATCTCTGGACATCGGAAAGTATAGGATGGTTTCGGATTATATTTTCATTTGTTCTCATTCTGGCAGCTAATCGATAATAGTTGGTGGTATACCTGTATGGTTTACTAACTCTATTCGAATTTTTGCTCGGCATTTTATAGATTTCTAGAATGCGGGGCACAATAAAAAAATTAAAGGAAGTAAATTGTATCATGTCATCCTCATCTGAATCGACTTGGTCTTTAATATCTGATGATAGACTAAGTTACTTTGAGGATTTTATTTTAGGTAACTTTGACTTCGTTGTAGACATTTAGTCTGATTAGACAAATATTGTGGTAATCTCGCCCTCATTGTAGAGCAGTAGGTATAAACTAGGTCAAGAAATTCCTTTAACTTAATTGGTGCCAAAATAGGTAATAAAGAGTATATAGTAGACCTGTTTACTGACTTGTCAATTCCCTGACTATATGAACACACATGAGGTAATAATCAGGTAAATATTCACCAGAACGTTTTTCCTGAGAGTTCCAAGTATTTTGAACACATTTTGCTGGTTACCTTTAGGTAAAATTTACCCTAGTAAATAACTCTATTAACCCATGAGGCTGTGAAGATATATTTGAAGTCCATAACAAGTAATTTCATACTACGCACTACGCCTATTAAGTTTTTGGTTTTTGAAGGAGATTTGGTGCTCTCAATTATGGTTTTTATAACTCCAATTATAACTTTGTAGTTAGTTAGTACTTGAAGGTAAAATATTTGGTCAGAAATGGGTAAATTCGGACTTCTTGAAGCCGCTTTACCCCACTGCTTGGTATAATTTTCCTATAATGTTAGTTGGGTTGTAACATTGTATGGGTGTATCTAATATTTTCCCGTTTTAGATTTCCGTCGAAGTACCGGTAAGCAAGAATGACATCCTCCTCTGAAGAGCTCATGATCACAACATCAGACGACACAATGGATATAGTAGTCTCTTTGCTCCAGTGGGCACCAAGAGTGCCCATAGAAGTCGTATCGGGCGATGAAAGATCGCTTCAGTAGGCACCGCGCCTAAACAATGTCAAATATCCGACAGTTCAGCAACTTACTCTTGATTTTGGAGACATTTGGTTTCAACAGGATGGTTTTTCAAGTCACAATGCACGGGCATTAACACAATTTCTCCGTACTACGTTCTCTGAGCCTTTTATATCTACACGTGGTACGATCATGTGGTCTCCCAGATCACCAGATTCATCTCCACATGATTTCTTTTTGTGGGGATATCTAAAAGAGACCGCTTATCGTCAAGAATTCGAAAGAGCTACACATTTTAATGAATTAAACGAGAAAATCATCCAAGTATGTGCTAACATTACGCCAAATCTACTCAGAGATAAGCTCTGTTTCACAGATTTGGTTATTGTTTGGCACAAGGTGGTTTCTTAGAACCTTTATTACATTAGATTTGTAATGTTTATTATTTTTGGAGTTTTAATCAATTTCAATTCATTAATTTCTAGAATTTATTTTATGTCCAAATCCGTTGTGACAAAAAAGGATCCACAGCACTTATTTTCAAAAGGAATATTATTTGTTGCATTTATCACAGTGAATAATTTCTCGCTTGCAATGGAACGTCGTAAAGAGAATATCATTCCTGCTGGTCCACTGGCTTGAGTAACTCTTGTTCTAACCCATTGTGAAACCCATAGTCCGAGATTTCATATGCGAATCTGTACATGATGAACTTAAGATCATTCTTCCATTCAATAATCGATTGAACCATATTCATTAAAATAATTTATTATCCTTCACAAAAATCTTCCATTCAGAACCTCCCATTCCGTTATATCACACTGTTACATTTTTGTGTACTCTTTCTCCTGTTTCCATATTTAGACTTTTTTTAAATGCTACGTACATTATACTCTTAGTCGTGAGCTCACATTTGAGTTATTTGTCACCTAATGATTGCCAAAATATTGGAAAAGAAAGAAACAAATAAACACAAACGTATGACCATAGACATTCCAGGACAAAATACAGCGTACCTACCTACTGTTTTCTGATTGGAATGAAACAGAAAAAAGAGTTCTCAATCAGCAGCTATAATATGCTATAAGCGTGCGCTGTGATGTATTTCATTTGTCATAATTAAGCCACGCAATGGGAGACGCTCGCGGAAACTAATAACTTGTAGAATTACAATTCACATAGTGTCACATCAACTCATACACCACATAATTTCCTTTGAGAAATTACCCGACACTGTGTATTTATTTCAACGAGAACACGCAGGAAGGCCTTCACCAAGAAATAATTGGAATTGAGGAATAAATGTTAGAAATTATCAAGAACGAACCAACAACTAACATTGTAACAACGAATATTTTTCAAAATTAATTTGGCTACCGACGGTGCCATATTTGCACGAAATTTACTCGCACTTACGTGAGCACCCGAAGTAACAAACGTAACAATCTTAGCCTGCCAATCCCAAAAACAACTCTTAAAAAATTCAATTATATATGAAAGCAGAAAATTATATAACCACCTGCCAGAATATTTAAAAGTATTAAATAATCCTAAACACTTTAGAAAGGCAGTAAAAGACTTCCTCACTCCAAAAGCATACTATGACGGAATACTATAATGAAAATTTCGGATATCAATAACCTATTCCTACTGTGTTACTATTTTATTGATTCTAAGTAAGTTGTATAGTTGTGTAGTGATAGCCCGTATGTTTTGTAATGTAATTCATTGTTTCCCCTTTTTAACCAACGAAACCAAAAAGGAGGAGCTTCTCTATTCGACGCGTATATATTTTTTTTTTATGTATGACCACGCATAACTTTTCACAGAAGAGTCCGATTCCGATAATTCTCTTTTCATTGGATAGGGTGTACTTCGAAGTTGGTCCCATTTAAATTTGAACAAAAAAATCCATCCCTAAGGGTAGCAAAATGGAGGATATTGATCGTTCACCCTCTGAATTTTGGTCCATTAACCGATTCTATCAGGCATAACTTTGTAGTGGGTTTTCCGATTTGGATGATTATTTCTTTATTAGATGAGGTATACCCCATAGTTGATCATATTTCAATTTGGAATGAATAATCGACCTCTATGGGTAGAAAAATAGGGGATGATTGATTTTTCACTTGTGAACATTCGCACACATATGTAGTTGACATTGACAGATCCTCCTACATCCGTCACAAGAATTACATTCTATGAAAGGATGAAATTATATATGAAGTGATGGAATCAACTAACCAGAACTTCCAAAAATCATTTATATATTATAACAATAAATATATAAATATATAAATGATCTTATCACAAGTTATTACTCTCATCTCTTTGTCAATAAGGACTATTTCTTGGACAATAAAGCACAGTTTTGATTGATTGATTGAATAATTTCCATAATACACATGATTGGTTGGACATTACAAACTCCTCACGATAGGTATACGACGATCAAATTATAAGTGAATGAAAATCGTGAATAGAAACGTTTGTGAAGTTGTTCGTGGACAAATACTAACTTTTGCCGATTATTGTTATAATGGTTTGATCTTCTTGTTAAACCTTCACAATTATTCAAAAGTCGTTATGAATATTTCGGCTTTTCATTAGTCCCAATCAAATTATTCTGAGGAGGAAAAAACAAATTCGTTACGTAAACAAAATACATGTTTATTCTATTCCATTATATCTCTGGGAAAGGTAAAAAATCATGATATACTTTTTTAGAAATCAAAATGCGAAAAATACATCACAATCATTTCCATGTTGAAAATCTTCCATAGAATTAGTGCAAACCAAATAATTCAAAGGATGATCATTAACCCACAATGAAAACATCAACACGGGTGCATTGCCCGTCCGAACCTCGGTGTTCACAACAATACCCATCAACGGCAGTAGTTAGAAGCTTAATTGACTTGTAGGGTTCTCAAAAGCCTTGTACCCAAAACTCGTTATATAAGAAGGTTGGTACCGAGAAGAGGTGCGGGATCATTTCCTGTGAGTAGAATCTTTTTTTCCGAGTTGGACCACCCGTTGACGAGAAAGCTACGAGCAACATTGGGGATACGTGTCAGGAGTGTCTAATGGTACGACCGAGATCGGTGATTTATGGGACTCGTTAAAGTTTTCTGAAAAGCGTTTCATGAGAAAATTATCTTGGAATTTCTCGATAATTAATTAGATATTACAATATTCCATATTTTATATTGAATGAATGTGATTTTTTGTGGAGGAACAACGTTTCTTGGCATGGTTTTTGGATAACCTTCCACAGTCGTGTATTCGTATTTCCAGGTATTTTGGTGATTATTACGTAATCACCACTAAATCTACTACTTTACAGTAAAAATAACAAAAATTTTATATTTGCATAGTTGTAGTCACGTAATTCCCATCTATGGTAGCCACTCCAAAGTTGAGCATTAAGCAGAATCACCTTGAAAGTTTTCAATCTTGAAAGTGGAAAATCACAGTTGCGGTAATCATCATGTACCACTCAAATATCATTTGGGAGTCACAATCACTTTCAATAGAGTATGATAGTTTCGGTAACGTTTTAGTAACTTTCAAAAAAACATTCAATGTGGCAGGCACTTGTTCGTCATATTATGTGGTGATGGTTGCCACGTTCTTGCTATATCCATAAGTGATTGCCACACTTCGCATTTGATAAAAGATACTACAAAGTTACAATTACCTTGAAAAGTCACCATCAAGTGACCGTGGATTGGTCCACACGATGACGAAAACTAACCTAACTCTTCTCAAATTATTTTATTGTGGCTTACAAAAAGTTTATTTTACCTGTTACGTGAAATGTGAATGATATTCAATCAAAATGAAATGGGTAATGCGTTTTCAATAGACATTTTTCCTGGATTTTGTAAAAAAAAAGGTTAATTTAAATAAATCGAATCTCTGACTTGTGCGCCAGCTTAATACTCATGCCTCAATTGTTAAATGCCATCATTTTCATCACTTGTTAATCGATAATGGTCACTTGATACGGGATAATTGTCAATTGGAGCTGCCAAAATCCACCATACCAACTACATGTCCATTTTTAATGGACATGTACCCGCAATTTCGAGGTTATAACTTTGAAGTGACAGGTTATAATAGCCGCGACGTGTACGCCACTTTCAAGACCTCTTGCAATTTTTAGGTTATAACTTTGAAGTGGTGAGTCATGGGCCTGCGACGTGGGGGCCACTTTCTAATGGTGGAAAAGTTGATAATTTAGTTCCACTGCCCACTTTATTACGGGAGGAACTATAGACTGGTATATTTTCAGTTTTTGCCATAAGTTATATTCTCCAAAAGCCACCATATGCTGGCTCGCCATTATCAGAGAAATAAACGAAATATTCAATAAAGATCTATTTGTCGTCAGTACTGCATCAATCGTAGTAATTTATTACGAGAGCATTGGTTTCAAGTAAACCAGGATTGATAAAAAATATTTGAGGGATTTAACCCATAAAAGCCCGAATTATTATTTTTGGAGTAATTTAGGTATACTCATGATTTCAGCACTGAATTAGGGTTCATAAAACTACCTAAATAGGTTTTTAATTTTTCAATGGGCCAAATGGCACAAAGTGTGTTACATACAGTGCTAGTCAAAAGTCCCCTCCCCCCCTCGTATCTTTTGAACGGGTATACTTATAATAATGAAATTTGGAGGGTGGAAATAAACGGATGTAGGCTTCTCAACTGGTCATAACAGGTGACGCAATAGTCATAAATGACGTCACAAGGCCACTGTGACCAATAATTTTAAATGGGACCCTATGGCAAGTGACAGCTCGTTTGAAAGGTATTGAAAATACCTATTCAGTATATGTAACGCTGGGCTTTATTACTACCTATTTTATTATTCATTATGAAAACCCATATAACATGTTAAACAAAGTCCAATATTACATTTCTGTTCTTGCAATTGTAGTACAAAGTTCTATAGCGCACCGCCTTCTTTTCTGATCGGGTATATGAACAAGGAGATGGTCAGTTCTGCGAATATCTTCAGTAACTCCGTGAGAAATCGCCAGCGAGAATGATATATATATATATATATATATATTTATATATATATTTATATATATATATATATATATTTATATATATATTTATATATATATATATATATATATATATATGTATATATATATATACATATATAAAGATGAAAGGGAAGAATATCGAGGGGACTGTTAAAAATAAAATGGAAGGAATTTAATGGACATAGCCCTTTAGGAAAAGTGTTAACCGTTAGCACGTGTTACGGGCTTGCGGCCCTCATCAGTACGGTGAAGAAGTGCAAGGATGAACAACACTTGGTAGTAAACGACAAATCAACGGAGTCAACAAACAGAAGCCAGCCGCACATTTGTGGTTTCGGTAAGCAGGCCCTGCATTCCAGGGCAACAACCAACGTCACCACGGAGCTACCTGCGTGACATCCGAGTCCAGGATTATAGATATGAATGGGAAGAATATCGAGGGTATAAACAAAATGGAAGGAATTTAATGGACACAGCTCTCTAAGAGAAGTGTTAACCCTTCATGATTTGTCGTTTTCTACCAAGTGTTGTTCATCCTTGCACTTCTTCACCGTACTGATGAGGGCCGCAAGCCCGAAACACGTGTCTACGGTTAACACTTTTCTTAGAGGGCTATGTCCATTAAATTCCCTCTATTTTGTTTTTGACTAGTCCCTATATTATTATATATATATATATATATATATATATATATATATAGAAGAAAGAGGGGAGGTAGTCTTTGCTGACTAGTTAGGAAAAAGTCTGAGAAATTCTTTGGGAAAGCAGTACATTTGCGTTTGCTGCTGTCCCAAAGAATTTCTCAGACTATATATATATATATATATATATATATATATATATATATATATATATATATATATATATAACTATGAATTTGAAATAAACTCGGTAGGAAGGATATTCCTTGAGGTTGCAGTCAAATTTAATGGCCAGTGAAAAAAGAAAAACTCTTTCTTATTTTGTCAAGCTTTCTAAAATTTTTATTTTCATTATCAAGACAGTAAGGTGAGGTTAAGTGAAGACAGCGATCTGATCACCATTTTGTGATTGACGAAATTTTTCAAAATCATATCACTATAAAACACTACTAGTAATATATATAAAAATTAAACAATTGTAAAAGCACATATTGTTAAGGAAACTTAATTTAAACAATTTAAAAATTTGACAGGACAATTACCACATGGTTAAAGCATGACTGAAAATGGAAAATTGTGGTTTTCCATTTTATATATATATATATATATATATATATATATATATATATATATAGTGTATTCACACATAACGGCGAACTCTCAAAACACAGGAATTGAAAGTCCTAGCGTTGCTTTTACTCTATGAAATATTATTTCATCAATTGGATCTTTAATTTCCTTAATTAGAGTAACTTTTTTATTATTTATTTTATGAGAAGCTTCAACAGTACAGCGAAAAACTGTAGGATCATTAAGAATAACATCTTCTATTGAATGATTACAAAGACATATATGTAACACACAACTTTGAGGTAAATTATAACAAAAATATTTTTTTTCCAAATTTTATCTATAGTCTCCTTCAACACTTATTACATACTTCACTTAAAATATTCATTCCTGAACTGATGTATTTTTTATAAGTTATAATACTTACACGAAATTAGGTTCCATTTTCTGTTAACGTTTTAATAAGCTGTTTTTTGTCTGCTCTAGAACACTCGTAAACAACAAAGTACCGGTTTGCAATTAGTGAATTGATGGTTTTTGTAAGGGAGGCACCACCACCTACCCGTAAAGTGCAAAAACTTAAGCACAGTAAACTACATCATCCACCACAGTGCCTGTTACTTATAAGTAACGCGGGGCTTTCATGGATTAGGTACATAATTTCAGAGGCGAGTTATTTCCAAAATTATGTCGTTTTCCTTAAATAAAGAATATTCAGATGGCGCGTGCTCACAATTCATATTTCACAGTGAACTTTCAATTGTTTTAGTTGTATCCTGATCAGGAGTATCCAAATTGAATATACTTACTTACGTGTTTGTATGTTATATATTCTTATACTTATAGTCGATTGAGTGTTAGAAATGAATGGTGCAAAATGGAAGAAAGAGGAATAATTATTATAAAAATATGTTGCCGGACAGAGATCGAGCAACATATCAATTGCACAAGCGCAGTCAATTGTTTAAAATGCCTAGTGTCTGCCACCACATATCCACGTTTTTTCCAGGTGACCACAACGTGAATGGAATGCGGCTATCTGAGATCCAGGAACGTAGATCGGAACGTAGCGGCCGCCAAAAAAGTGTTCCCCATTTTAGTAGCCGCCGTGTTATAGAACCATGAGTATTACGTGGCAGAGGTTTTGGTCGAATACCTCAAAGTTGGAGATCTTTTCCAGAATCGTGGACCTTACGTTTTTCAAATCGTATCAGAGAAGGTATAGGCTACGGTCCGTTCGGAATATATTGTAGAAAATTCAATTTCTCACATTTATTCAATGTAAGTTTTGTAGCCGCAGAAATCATAGAGAACTACTGAAAAACAAATATGTTGATGAAATTAAAGGTAGCTGGAAATTGTCAACCCTGAACTGTTTGAAGATAACTAAAATCATATCAATCTTGAAAAAGAGTTACTTTATCACTAGCATCCCATATTCATAGTTCAAATAATTGCTAAAATAGTTGAAACTATTTTGAAAAATAACGTGAAACTCACATTATTTTCCCTTTTTCTTTTTTTGTTACCCCCATACACTTGTTGCTGTAAACTTGTTTTCAGAAGCAATAAACTATTATTATTATTATTAAATGTTCCCATATTATATTCTCTAGAGTTCGATGGATCTTCATTCTAAAAGTATTCATGCCAGTCAAATTATTCTCACGACTTCCATAGTTTTTGTTTCTCTCATCCAATGTGTTGATTTCCAATGCATTTGTTATTTCTTTATTATACAATCCTTCACTCATTCATCTCTAATTCCACTTATAATTTCGTCTTTGATCAATTTTTGTCTGAGATTACCAATTCACAGTAACCAGATAACGACTTCAATTCGTTTAAAAAACACTCGAAAACTCTCGAAAAATTCTCGTTGTTGCTTTCTTTCTCAGTTTGAGAATTTCTATGATTTCATACCTCCTCAACTATGTGAAGCAATGAAACTGCAGCTTGTATTTCTACCTTCTCTTTGCATCCTCTAGATATGGATTCTAAATTGAAACATTTTTTGTACTTTTTTCGATTGACTCCGAGGTCCCCATCTATTGATTAGTTTGTAGTGTTATTGATATGATAAATTAACAATTCCCTCAAGACTACAGCATACGTATTATTATGAAAACGATTACACTACACCACTGCCTGTTTATCGAGCGCCCGTTGACGTCACGATGGGCATTTAGAAATGAAAAAATTTCCAAGAATGGAGCGATTTCGAGACAGGCCAAGAAAACTACCGTTAGAAATTGTCTGGATGCGGATGACTTCTATATGCAGCGTACGGGAGCGGAAATCAGTTAATTAATACAAGTGAATTTTGATTGATTTATTTAATGGACAGAGTACATCATTGTTCTGTGCTGTATGGTGAAAATGAACGGACAATAATTAGATCATATTTTAATAGCCATGAACCTCAGACTAGCTGAGCTTAGTATATTTTTGGGAGGCGCCATCGACATTTAGCAGAGAGTAGTTCATAAACCACTTCATTTTTGCTACTGTCAAATAGATGGCAGCAAACTGAAAGTTGTTTGGAAATAGAATTTAATGGATTTCTCAAAAACTGTGGGACCCGGAATCATCGCTTTAGTTTCTCTATGAACTTCCAGACACCCTGATTGTTATCACAACTTCAGCTCTGATAGTTCCTTAGTCAGATCTTTCCCCCTAAAAAATTTTCAGTTAATTTTCTTTCAGTTCTATTTATGGTACATTTGTTGGTCAAGGGCGCCATTAATCGAAATTTGATTCCCAAAACGTGTATGTCGATGGAGTGTGTATTTGATTCTCTTTTACGGAATTATTAGTTCGTTCCAGAGATGCTGGGTATTGTTGATCCAAATGTGCGAATAGATAAGGGTGAACTGTTTTTTTCCGAATTTCTGCTTTCTAGGGTAACTAGAAGTATTCTTGATTTTGTATGATCACGAAATGAGTGAGTTACGACTAAATTGCCATTTTTTTCTGTTTTCCTGATATGAAAAGTGAAATGATTATGAAGGTGTAGGGGATTATTGTAGTAAGTATACTTTTGTTTAAAAAATAGACTTCCCCACTACGTAGTTGTTTCAGGTTCGAAAGTGCAAGTTCTATTTCTAGAAAAGGGTAGTTCAAAATGACATTTTTTCAGAATGATAAAGAAGGTAGAAGATGAAGTATTTTCAAATACAATGGTCAAGTAGCTATGTAGCGCTATACACTCCCATCATGAATTACCAAAGAGTGTAGACACGAAAAATTATTGTTTGTTATTCCACTATTATTCTATCTAAGACGATAACGGAGCCCTTCTACTTTTTATTCCATTTTTACTACGGTTATGAGCCCTTGAAGTGTTTGAATGAACATTGTAATTGAATCGTCGTCGGTCGTGGGAAATCATCTATTCTGGATTCTCAAAGGGCATTGAGATAAAGACGTGACTTAAAGTGGTAGAGTTTCATCTACTGAGTGATCACTGATATATGAATTATATCGTATAGTGAGAATTAGTGCAGTCCTTATTTCCAGCTGAATAAATTCAATTTCAAGTAAAACATCTCAAATGAACATCTACTATACATAAATGTCAGATTTTGGTGATTATTTTTTAAATAACTAAGACATTTCTTGGACAATCTACGATTAGAATCATTCTAAAAGGTCTAAAGAAGGAAACAGAAAAGTGTAACCAAAGAGAGTTATATTTTAATTAATTTTCTATAAATATTTTATTTCAAGTTTAGCAAAACGCATCAAAGTGATCGGGCCAAATTTCAGAATAGATGAAAACTAATAATTTTTCTATAAGTAAAGATGAAGACCAAAATTGCCGAAAAAACATTTTCTGTGTTTTCCAAATCATTTTCAGATATATGATAATATACTACGGGACTAAAGGGCCCGGTTAATCCCTCGAATGAAGTTTGTTCCCGAAGGCTCTGCCCGATGGTGTTTTTGAATGTTTCAATAATTATGCTAGGATGCCCACTTTAGTCCCTGTTTGGAGGAACTAATGAACTCACTTTAGTCCCGGAAGCGCAAAAAATATTTTTGACCCAGAATCAAGATGGCACAGATATTTTATTTCCTGCTTCAATCCAGATGAAAAGCTGCAGGGACCCAATTTTGAATTTGCGGGAAGTATTCCCTAGGAAAAATGACGTCATTTTCTCTCATAGAGTTGATTACTTTCAAATTGTAGGAATATTTTTCTAAGTTTTCACTAGGAGAAATCGAATTCACTAGTGAGATTGATTGACTGAATACGATTCGCGATTCTTGGTGTTTTTCTTGCGCTTTCGTATTCGATTCTTTGATTATTTGAAAAAACGAAGTACTCAGAATTTCCAGCATTATAATCGAGTCACAAAGTTCTGACATTTTATGGCACTGTCAACGGACATCACTTACGTGGCCTTTGACAATAACAAACAAATCATGAAGCCATTCATTTCAACGAGCATAAATGGGGACAGATTTCGTTGACTTTCTCTTTATATTCATTGATGGTAAACGAAGACTATTTGGAATACAATTATCAATAGGTGATGTACAAGGAGCATTGCACATTGTATATTCCTTAAATAAACGGATATAGACACGGATGTATTGAAAGAATGCATGAAATAAAGAAATGCATATATATATATATATATATATATATATATATATATATATATATATTGTTATGTTATATTATGCCAGTTATGAGTTTTAAAAGGAAAAAACTCACAAAAAAGAATAATTAATAAATAGTTATTAGTTTCAAGAGATTGTTTTTACATAATTTTGGAAGTTCTATTTATTTGTAAGCCTATGTATAATATGGATAGATGAAAATGTCAAAATACTATAACACAATCAATTTCATACACTGTCATAATGATTATAACCCATGATTGGTAAAAAGACAACAAAAAGTCTAGTTTTCATGAATAAAAAGTGATCAACACATTTATAAATTTGAAACATACAGTATATGAAATTGTAGCTAACTAAAAGTAGCCAATGGTAGAACAACAAACTTCTTGATGAGAATAGCCAATCAGGGAATATATGGTCATATGGAAAATTGGAAATTGTGGAGAGAATAACAACGTGGGATATCATATAAGCAATTATTATTGAAATATGTACATAGTAATAAGAATGGGAAAATAGTTGTATATATAAATTATATAAGATGAACAAACAGTGAAATGTGACAATTTGGTGCGCGAATTCAAACATTCAAATGAAAAGAAGAGGAAAAATTGGTATCCAAGGAGCAAAAAAACAAAGCCACAGGAGATCGAAAATAAATTTACAAGGGAATGCCACGCCATTTTGGGAGAAAGAAAAATGAAATAATTCCAACATTAGAAGAAAAAAACCAATATTACCTTAATTATACAACATATCCAAGTGTCCAAAGCTGATTTCTGCATATGTATGGTTCCTGATTTATGGTATTGGAGTTCCTGATAGCGATTGTAGTGAGAAGGGATCCAATTTCAGGGCATATCTTGAACACCGACAGTTCCAGCCAGGTATAAAAACTTCAATAGTGCACATCCGGTCTTGAACAATTTCACAAATAACGTATCTCACATCTGAAGAACTTTATTTCACTTTATTTTGAACTATAACAGAAAACTTCACTCTCAAGGAAAAAGTGAGGTTGTGTCTATCTATCCATGATTTGATTTTTATGATTATCCGTGAATATTTGTAGATTCACATTAGAATAAGTTATTTTTCGTAGGCCAGGTAAAATTAAGTCTTCCTGAATAAAGGAAATAATTGCTTTTTGATACTTTGTTGTTTGTTTTCTTACAATGATAAACAATCATACCGATGACCATTGGATAAATTGAAATTAGACAGCAGTGGTTAGTGGCTCTATTGCCTGAACCGGCTATCTGAGGTAAGAGGCCTACCAACTGTTGCTTAGCTGTGGTAAGGAAAATGATAACAATTGGCAGCAACGTGACGAGAGAACAGTGACGTAGCTAGCAATTATTATAACATTGAAAAAAATATTATACAGGGTGAAAATACTTATCTATATCATTACAAGTGGCTCACAAAGGAATAGCATAAAACTATTAGCAATCTTATTATATAAAATAATTTTTTGCAAATATCAATACATAATATATATATATATATATATATATATATATATATATATATATATATATATATATATAAGATACGGTACAATTCGGGTATGCAGATATTAGGTGTTGCGGTTCGATAGCGTTTAGTGGTTTCCGAAAAATGGAATGTATTTCCAATACAATCGAGATATGAATATAGGATAAAATGGCGTCACATTAATGACTTACCCAAAATCTGGCCTGTCTAATTGTCGTGCTCTGGACAGGTATTCTCAAAGGGCCCTTTTGGTTTGATATCACACACACACACACACATACACATATGCAAAAGTTCTTCGAGAGAAGAAAGTGGAAAACTTAGTCTATAAGCCAGCGTGGAGACAATGCGAAAAAACTGTAATTATATTGGTAAGTGCCCTCGTTAAAGGTCAAAGAATGTGTCGAAAGGTGACATTAATGAATATCGCGCAAGTTAATAATCTGATTAGAATCCAAGTAGCATTTTAAGTGGACAGAACGTAGCGGCCACGATTCTGAAAACTTTGAGTGTTTGGCCACAACCACTGCCACGTAATAT